>CM051026.1:67096825-67456825 GCA_027627225.1 Congeria kusceri | reverse complement strand
GCATTAATATTTTAAGTCATACATGCACGTTTATTGTGATACATAAAACAATAAAAAAATGTTTGTGAGTGGATGTTTTTGTTTAAGAAACTTACAGCTGATTTATATTTTAATTTCTGTTCAGCTTGGCTACCTGCGTTGTAAGTACATATTATTTTACCAACACCAGATAAAATTACACAATGTCACAAAATACAAAAGTATGCATAACCTATATATACAATACGTACTGTACTTTTTTACAATGTTAATTACGTTACATTGGCGTGAAATCATTATGAAACCAAACACTAAATGCGTAAGAAAAGAATGAAAATAATTGTGTTATGTACTGTTGCAGCTCAATCATTATCGATAAAGAGGGATATAGGGCATTTCAACACCGAACTAATGTGTAACATAACTGGGTTAAGAACGGCAACAATAACCTTTTTTGAAAATGACAGAGTGGTAGTACACATATCGAACAAAGAAGGGTCTTGTCAACAACAACCATCACAACTGCCTAGTCATGTTAAATGTGCTTGCAAGGGAAATATAAACGCAGCATGCAGTATTTTTGTTGACTCGTATGAACATTATTGCCAAAAGTGGAAATGCGCGTTGCCAAAAGAAGGTGTTCTACATTACAGCAACTCCGTCGACGTGTGTAACTTGAGTATGTATAGTTTGCTTAGCTGTTGTTGCTACACGTATTTTTATGATTGATAAAATATTTTACTGAGTTGATAGAGAATGAATTTACAAAATTCTTCAAATGCACACATGATATAGCATTAACAGTTGCACTGTAAATGTTTTGCAGACGACACACGCCCGACAACGAAGAAAGATTGTTCCTACCGTATACCTGATCGAGTGAAATGGGCCATTTCTGGGTTGAACATTGAGTATAATATGATTGTATCTACATTGAAGACCTATAACGCAGCCAACATTAGTTCCTTCGTGCAGAAATATCAGACGCAAACACACGCATCCATTGCTACATGCAAATTGGACAAACATGAGTCTCAGGACTGGAGCATAAACATATTGGGTATGGACATTTAATTATACATGTATATATGACATTTATATAAACAAAGTCCACAAATTTCACGTATAAACGGTTAATTTTTATCACTATATGATGGCGATTACTTTCAGATACATCAGCACTGTGTTCCATTGATAGTGCAATGTCCGTTAATACAACATGTAACCTAACAGACGGAAACCCAATGGTCACTGTCATTAGAGAGCCTAATACCGCTACACCATGTATGTCGATCCCAGCAACAGTAATGCCTGACATCATGTTGCCACTTTGTGAGGCTGTCAACAGGCCAAACTTAGCTGCAGAGAAATTCGTTGGCAATAAAGCCGGTCTATTCACGTTGGATATTCTTGGTAAGTTAACATAAACAATTAAGGACTTGTCATGTAGTCATTCTTTAAATTGTGTTTGTAAATTCTAAGCCCATTTATAACTTTTATTTCTGCAGTTCCTGCATTCGTACACCAATTTTATGTAGATGGGTTCAGCAATCAGAAAATCATAATGTTCAATGCTACGCGTCAATGTACGTTCAATTGCCGAGGAGATGGCAACCCCCCACCTGAAACGAAATTACTGAAAGACGGTTACGAGATCGGTCGTGGAAATTCATCATTACAACATCAATTGCGTTTGTTTGGATCGAAGGACTCTGAAAAGTATACCTGCGTAGCGTCTAATGCACTCGGTGAAGACAAAGAGACAATTCATATCAGCTATCAGAATGAAAGAGAGTTTCATCAAGGTAAGACGATACTACAATACCAATTTAATTATAGTTTTCATTAATGCAGTTAGTTGCGCTGAACCTATAAGCTGTAACACATTGATATAAAATAAAATAAACGCGAGTTAACTTCACAAAATACATCCGTTAAATCCATTATATCTACTTTGACTAACTGCCAATACAACTTTTCACTGCTACAAATCCAGCAATCGTACATAAATTGTATGTGGATGGGTTTAACAATCAGAAAATCATAAGGTTCAATGCTACGGATCAATTTACGTTTAATTGCCATGGAGATGGCATACCCTCTCCAGAAATGAAATTTCTTAAAGACGGTATCGAGATCTCGAGTGGATATTCGCCTTTACGACAGGAAATGCAGATGACAGGACCTCAGGATTCTGGAAATTATGCATGCATAGCTTCGAATGTATTTGGGGATACTTTAAGACACTTCATATGGAATATCAGTTTGAAAGACAGTTTCATCAGGGCTTGACGACACAATAATATACATTTGGGTCGAATTTTGCATTAGCTTAGTTAATTACACTGACCTTCTTGTATAAACTTAAGTTCCGATGTACATTTATATTATTGTACCTCATTCGCTATTGTTATGGAATTAAAATCAATATGTATAGAGAACTAACCATGCATTGTTCTCGTTACTCATATCTTCCTCCAGATGCGACATCAAACGTGCAGTTTATCGCCATCATATTAGCAGGAGCAAGTACATTGGTTCTCACTGTAATCATTGTTGCTGTCGCCTGCGTGTGCCGCATTTACAGACGAATGAAGTCAATAGGTATTGCGTGGCATTTTCATTCGTTCTGTAGCATATGCTTGTGTTATGCTGGTCGATTCATCCAACACCCCAAAAATCACAAGAAAAAAAGAGCAAAAAAAACAACAATACAAACATACAACGTTCTGTCGTATTTTAAATACTAAATTATTTGCAGAAACCCATATATTAACTTGTGTTACAGTTTTAGTATTGAGCCATATTTCCATATTTAAAACGATGCTTTATTTATATTTTATGTTTGCTTTCTTTTTAAGAAGACGTCATTTTCCCAATGTCTGACCTTACAGCCACAACTCCCAGTGACAACACTGTTCTGACTGCAACTATGTCGTCAGATCAGATTGCGATTTATCATGAAATCGACCCACAGCTGATTACTTTAGAGACGCGACAAGCAGATGGTAAGGACAAGCATCGTATATCAGCTGAGTGTTTTGCATTAGAAACAATTACAATTAAACGGCACTACTATATATCTGTATCCAATAATAGATTGTGTATTTATCTGTACTATTATTGTTTTCAGATGGAGCCAATAATGTTACGCTGCCGGCGTAAGTATCGCTTCGGCAAATCTGATTTAATTTTTCTGAACTCTTTTACGATATATAACACATGCACACAGGTGATGTCATTTCTTAAAATCGCACAGGATAACACTGTTGAAAGAATAAAATATAGAAGTACTGTCAAACAATGCGTATAATAAATAACAAAGCTTTTAAAATAAATGAATGTTTGATGTTCTCGTCGTTATTATTGATTCTGCTGCTTCTGCAGCTGATGTTGTTGTTATTTTATATTGCTTGCATTGCAGAACGCAACCTGGCCGTTATGAGAGTTTGGATCGGTCGCGACATGGAGACGAGTGGCAGTACCTTACAGCGGTCGCGGATTGATAATGCCCACTTTACATTTAGATTATAATGTGTGCAAATCAGGCATACTACAGCGTGGGTGGTCTATAAACGTGTATATAGTGTGTATATAGTTTTGATAGAGTTTGCATAGTCAAACATACGAGTGCATATACTGTAAAATTCAGCAACGTGTATAAATAAAAGTGGTAAATGTGATATCAGCAAGCATTTGTTATAGCCAACATATTAAAAATCAATGCAACTGTAAACCTTCGCATCAAAATGGGTTTCTCCTGCACAAGCATAGTCAATTTAGAAAGAACAGTCTGAATATTATGTAAAGAAACAAACAGTTGATATATGACGCAGACGATTTGTTGCAGGAAGTACCATCATGGAACGTGAATATTCACTAGTCCGCCGACCATTGCATTGGTGATTTTACGGTCAGCTGTGCACGACGTCGCCAATGAAGATTGTAGCCTGGAATGCATTTAAAATACATATACTAACCAACCTCTTTTACATTTCAGACGTTACTATACAGAATGTACTTGAACATGATCAATTCTAAAGAGTATCTTATTTGCCTTCATTTATAAGGATTTATTAGTGACATAAGTGTCGTTCGTACTCGACATATTTGTAAAAGCACATGTATGGTTTCACGAGTTAAGTGTTTTATATATATTGTATTTATTTTTTATTTTTATTTCTTATAATGAGTTGGTGAATACAGGCCCAGGACCTGATATGAAACTGTTTGCTCTAAATGAGACTGGCCTATTTTGCACGTTGACCCCAGCTTGGCTTCTTATTGAAAAGAGGGTCTTTGTATGATTTGCAACATATTTATGTCCATAGTTTACTTTTTTTTTTCAAAGTAGAGCTATCTGTTAAAGCAGCACCAGTACATTGAGTGACGTTTTGCAACACGTTTTATTTACCAATGAAAGAAGCGTTTCCTGATTTACAATGCTTATATATATGCGGAAAGCAGTAGAAACGACAAAATTTATCCACATATTTTAAAATAAATACTAATGTAGTAACTGCTATTATTGTATACAACTGAATAGTAGTACAATTGATTGGAGTCTTAAGCTTACTTTCATACAAATTAACCAACATTCATTTGCCCTTCGTTTAATGATTATTTTTAAGAATAGCACCTTACGCCAATGAATGGCTACGACATTTTAGCATTGTTTTTGCTTTAACATTGATGTGTGTTAGCCCGTTAACAAACTGTATTAAAGGCAACGCTCGTGGACATTGACCCAATAGTTCGTATGCAGTGCAACCTATTCAAACATTCACGCTAAATACTAATAACAACACTTGTTTAGCTTTTACAGTTTAACATTTTACAGTGTTATGACTGACTGAAATACATTATCTGATCGGCTTTTAAGTGTCAATGAAGCCGGTTTCCTCTCATTAATATTCATCAGTTAAGCCTTTGGAGATACTTTGTATTATTGTTTACATGCATTGCTGTCTGAATATGAATACTAAGGCAGACATTTAAACGGATTTATTCACTTTTTTAAATTGCATTGCCAAAAGCGAATAAATGAAGTGTAAACATGTGAAATGTATGTTTGATTGTTTTTTTGTTATTTTTTGTCAATTTATAATTTTGCTTTTGTATTAGCATTATGCAAAAAAAAAACAGAGATTGAAATAGTAGAAATCAAAGCACCAAATGGGGTAAACTATTTTAACATTTTCAATAAACTGTTTATTTATAAAACATTGGTTTTCAACAACAGCCGTAGAATGATATAGAACTAATACATAGAATTTACAACAATTTTGAACGTAAAATAAAAAATATAAAAATATCAAATTTCAACACAAGAAAAGAACATATTTAACGAAATGTGAAAATAAATCCAACAAATGTCAACAAAATGCACATTTTTACAGATTGGAGCAAAGAACGGTTTGCAGAAACCACAGAATTCAGTCAAATAACGACTTGAACAAAAATCTAGCTTTTTTTTAAAGGAAGCCACCACAAAACTAAGCTAATATCATATATACTGAGTCATTCCGTGGAGAAAGCAAACTAATACCGCGCGAACACCCTTAAATATGTGCGAGCTGCATTAAATCGCCACCTCTAAACGCTGAATGTCCCATTAAACATTGTAAAATATATCAGTTTCAAGTACGCAAAATGACGTGCTAAATGCCAAGCTACAAACACTATTCAAAGTTGACTTAATTTGACCAATTTAGCAGAATCCGTTAATCTTCAATAATGATCTGCACAACATTCACCGATTCTTTGTCACGAACATAAATTAAGGCACATTGCGCTACAGAGCGTGGTATATCGTGACCACCCAGTGTCTCACTCGGGGAGTTTCATCAGTTGCTGATGCAAAACAAATACTAAAGTTAAAACATTAAATAATGAAATAAATTGTTTTGCAAATGATATGTCTAAACATTGACCTTCACATATTGGTGAAGGGCATACAAGAGCATGTCAACTTTAAAAAATACGTTCTTATTTAATTTCAATTAATATCGGGTGTGAACAGCACATAAATGTTGTTATTCTAATATCTATGCTAGCGTAACCTGTAGACACACCAGCCAATGGCTACTATAATTTTGCTTGTTATTTGAAAATGAGGTATATTTTCCCATTTTCTGTGGACAATATTTCAACATTGACAGGTATTTTGCAAAGTTAAAAAACTAGTTTCATTTATTAGCGCCAACCTAGAATGTTTTTTTCCATTTTCATGAAAAATAAATGTGCAGTGACTATTTTAAACTAACGCATGAAATAAGCAAAATCAGTACTGCATCGGCGTACCAATGATGTACTTCAGTGTATTAATGCGCGAATTGCAAAAAGTAAATCCCAATTTATGTTTTTCTTTTTCAGGGAAAAAAATCAAACTATACCCACCATTGTCATTATAAGAATTGAAACGCTCCTTGCAGCGTTTAATTGATGTATACAGGTCAGTTGTGAGCATGTTATCTTTTACATAAAGCCTTCAGCGCATAACCGAATTGCTTAAATTTGTTTAAACACGTGTTTTGTTTCTGTTTCTTATCATGCTAACATGCTATTTAAGACAACTGTATTGTGATACAACACCACAAGGAAACATTATATGCTATTGATATTCAAGTGTGGTAATGCTAAACATCTGCGATAAAAACAATTGTTTTAAATTTTAATAAGCATTTTATAACGTTCTAATTAGTAACGCCAATTTATGTGTTAAGATGGTTATACAGAAACCATTTAAATCATAATCTGTAAGACTATATGCATTGTCACCCACGTAGTTCATATTCAATTGATTTCCAAGCAAGATCCGCAATTTATACTGCAAAATCACAGTATTTATTATGACCCTCTTTATAGTGACGTCAGGCAGCCAGGTCGTTTGCAGGTTCGTGGACATTTCCAACAATTATAACGGTATGCACACTACATCTGGTGTAATACATTGTATTGCACTCCGCTGATGTTCAAAAAAATGCACCGAAATACCCAGGCGGTCAATTTTCAAAGCTGATGAAGATGTTTATAAAGTTTGATCACTCTAGCAATTATCCTGTTCGTGTTACACGCGACACACGTCCAGAAATGACATGTTTTGCTAAAATATGGCCATAACTCCGCTAATGTCGGAAACAGACTGCACCAACATACCTAGGTGCACAAGTTCACATACTGATGGATATGCTTATAAAGTTTCATCACTGTAGCAGTTGCACGTTGGCTACCTACACAATGTTGTAAACGTCGGATTTTCATATGTATACCTTAGCCAATAAGACTGTAAAAGTTTACTATTGTGTCAAATAATGCTTTAATTACTGCTAGTAAACAGGTCAGATGAACAATCAACTTTAGTCGACAACACAAATTCACTGTCATATTACGAATCATGAAAAACAAATAATGCACTTACAGGCTCTGATCATCATCGTCGTCATCATCATCACCATCATCATCATCATCGTCGTCATCGTCACTATCGTCGTCATCGTCGTCATTTTTTATAATCGTTATCTTCATCATAATCATTATCATCATCAGCAGCAGTATCATCATCATCACCGTCATCTCATAATCACCATCTCATCATTATCGTCATCAATTAACATCTGCGGCATCTTATTATTTATAATTATCATCATAATAAACAAGCAACAACATCGACGAACTTTACTAAACATGTAGTATTACAGACATACACATGTATGTATCTTAAAAAAAGGTTACATTTCAATACATATTCAATATTAAGTCCGCGTATTTTAATAATTTATTGTATGCGTCGCTCAACAAAAACATATTATACCATTGCAAGCACAAGTAACAGTTTGTTTAGTCTTTTCTAAATGAAAATGCACAGATACTCTCAAAATTTGTGCGAGGTGTTGACGGAGATGTCAAAATATCAAACTGTCATAACAAATGATGCTTACCACTATGCAATCTTTTATATACAAGTAGTCGTCAAAACTCTATTTTATATGGTCAGCTACCATTTTACGAAAACTTGTTTTCATCTTACCATAGTGTTTCCAGGAAAGCCAGCAAACATTTATTTCACATATATGTGAGAGGTAGATTGTCTTTGCTACAGATTAGCCTTCTATTGTTTGGCTATAATCACTCAAGTCCATGACCACTGCATCCCGTGACATTCTTGTTGACAACAACACCATACATACTACGTTTAAGGAAAGAGGTATTCATTTTATTCATTTGAAGGTTCGTAGTCTTCTGCCAAAAAACAATGATGAATTATGTCTTTGTCCAAAGCTTCGTGTATTTGTACTTGATGACACCGTTTTTGACTCAGAAATCGCTGCTATTTAGATCTTCAACTTCAGGATCGTGAAGATACTTTTATGGAACGTGTATAACACAAATTCAAACTCATGTTATGCAGTGTTTTATATAAATAAATAGCAAAGCAGATTAACTTTTATGACGTTTTAGAATCAGTATTTGTACCTAGTTCTACTCTTTACGCCACTAAATCAGTGTCTTTATGTGATTTTAATACCAATATATCTTCCTGTTGCAAATGTCCATTACGAAATGCTTTGAAATCTGTAGGTGAATTATTCAGTCTTACAGAGTAGGTAAGTGATTTTACTATAATCATTATTATCATCAACTTTTAAGACTTTTGAACCATCCACTCATCCGTCCATTCATCCATCAATCCATCCATCCATCCATCCATCCATCCATCCATCCATCCATCCATCCATCCATCCATCCATCCATCCATCCATCCATCCATCCATCCATCCATCCATCATACATCCATCCATCCATCCATCCATCCATCCATCCATCCATCCATCCATCCATCCATCCATCCATCCATCCATCCATCCATCCATCCATCCATCCATCCATCCATACATCCATCCATCCATCCATCCATCCATCCATCCATCCATACATCCATCCATCCATCCATCCATCCATCCATCCATCCATCCATCCATCAATCCATCCATCCATCCATCCATCCATCCATCCATTCATCCATCCATCCATCCATCTATCCATCCATCCAAATTTCCATTCATCTACTGTTACAATATGTTCTGTGAAGAATAATAGTAAAGAATGTTTTTAACAGTCCCTTTTGAGAGCAGAGTGGTCCTCATCGATGGTGTTTAATGATGTAAACACTGCATGGTCTATTTTTAAATCCATTTTACTTTTAAGCCTAGAAAATATTGCGCCTGACTAAAACAGAGGACAGAAATGTGGGCTGTTTCAGAAGTGCTTCAGAGTACTAAAGATAGAGATAAAGCCTTTCATATTTTCAAACAAGAGGGGCACGATGGCCCTAGGTCGCTCACCTGAGTTACATACATCATAATGGCTTATAACAAGAGGGCCTAATGGCACTAAGGCCCTTACCTGAGTATAAAGATCTGGGCCTTGCAGATTCAGAGAACGATTTTTATAGTCTATATAAACCATGTGACTCACAGGGCGTGGCCACTTTCTACCCCAGCTGAATAATTTGACCAATATATGTAGAGGATCACTATACAATATTATATACCCAATATGAAACTACTGGGCCTTGCGGTTTCAGAGAAGATCTTTAAAGTAATTTTGTTATTTAAATCTATATAAACTATGTGACGACCAGAACGTGGCCATTTTTTACCCCATGGTCATCGTTTGAACAATCTTTGTAGAAAACCACTACAATATGTATCACGAAAAACATAAATCCTCTGGGCCTTACGGTTTCAACGGAGAAGATTTGTAAGGCCCACTTGCCATATAAGTCGATATAAATCATGTTTTGACCCCAGGACATCATTTGAACAACCTTTGTAGAGGACCACTGTACAATGTAACAAAGCAAATACGAAATCACTGGGTCTTGCGGTTTCAGAGGAGAAGACTTTATAGTCATTTTGCTATTTAAGTTTATGCAAACCATGTGACCCCCGGGGCGTGGCCAATTTTGACCCAAGGGGCTTAATTTGACCAATCATTGTAAGGGACCATTAAGCAATGTTACCAAATATGAAACCTCTGGGCCTTGCGGTATCGGGAAGACGATTGTAAAAGTCATTTTGCTATTTAAGTATATATAATTAATGTGAGCACCGGGATGTGACCAGTTTTGACCATAGTGGCATCATTTTAAAACTGTTTGTAGAGGATCATTATACCATGTTACATACGAAATATGGAACCCCTGGGGCGATACCCGTTTTGACCCCAGCGGCATCATTTGAACAATCTTTGTAGAGGGCCTCTAGAGGATGTCACATATCAGATATGAACGCTCTGAGCCTTGCGGAGACATTGGTGAAGATTGTTAAAGTTCTCACTTTCAAAATCTATTTTTAGCTCTGGTGACTTACATATGCAGCTGACCGGAAAGATTTGAACAACTTTAAAAGAGGTCCACCCAAGGAGTATTCATGTGAAGTTTAGTGAAAATCTGCCAAGCGGTTTAGAAGGAGATGTTGTTTGAATGAACAGTTGACACCGCACGACGGACAACGGGCAACCACAAAAGCTCTTACAAAATGTGATGCAAATTTAGCTAGGTTTAGGGCATTTAGAAATAAGGCAGACACTGTTATTTTAAATGCACAAAAGTAGTTATTTTAAATCATCTGTAAACAAAAGTCATGCAGACGCAAAGTCCTTATGAAAACGGCTTTCAAAATTGGGGCTTCCTAGTAAGAAATGTAGATGCTCAAGTAGTATTGTTCGAAGCAGTGTCTTAAAATAAAGTCTGGCAAACCTCCAGCTTTTAAAGACACTTTTTTTTTTTTCAATCTCTAAAGTTAAATGGTTTGGTAAAAGAGAACAACATTTGCATATCCAGGTGGTTCACTGTTAAAAAGTCTGCCCCAAAGTTTCTTATGAGAGATATATCAAAGCTTTCTTCTTTTAAGGTCAAGGTGAAGGATCACTTGTTGCCTAATTTCGAATTATCGATGTAAAATTTTGCTGATTATTATACATACATTTTCTAATGGTTTTCTGGCTTTGAATGGCAATGTCCCTTTTAACGAGTGCTTAAAAACATTGTCAATTCCTGGTCGCCAGTGATGTGGTTATGTGTGTGATAATACTAGTCAATGGAGCCATTGTTTAATTATTGTTTGATTGCCCACATAATTGTCCAACCACCAAATGACTTAGTATCGTGATGGTGATGGTAATTAATGTTCTGATATGGGTTGCTTTTCATAAACATCTGTATAATTAAACTTCAAAGTATAACTTCGAAGTATTTTGTTTAAATGTAGACGTACTCGTATAAGTTACTTTAACCTATTCATTTGGATAGTTAAAGGTATACATTCATGGCCATTAAAAAGAAGATATATTCTTTCCAATTATTAATCACTGGTCAGTGATTTAAAAGAAATATGATAACCAAATACCAAAGCAATGGTAATTCTTCTTATGTTCTTGACTTTTATCAACCCGTAATATACAACTATGTACTAATCTTTAATAGTGCGTTTGAAATAAATGTCCGACAAAATATAAGTTGATTGAGCGTACATTACGTATTGTGTTGTTTTTAAAGCTGAGAGTATGACCGGAAGCTAGCCTCACTCATGTGGCCGGTCATAAACATGATGTGGTTCAATTCACAATTGGCATCATTTCGTGCCTATGTAGCTGTAGCTCTAAAGCTATGGGCAGTGCACCTGAAGCTAATCAGAAGTTTGGGAAAGAAGTGTTGCAGAAGTGTTGGGAACGTGCAAATATGGTTTCGTTGGATTCCATGTGTCATGCTGACCAGGTTTTTTCATGGCATTCTTGTCAATGTGACAGAACAGCATTTCAGCCGCCGGTTGACACCTTGGCATGAAGGCTTTCAAGACCTCTACAGGCATTTGGCTTGGGCATCAAACACGAACATCCCCTTGTCGTTACGAACCCATCCTGATTCTGCTTGTCTTTTAACTCCTGTTTGAGTTACAAGTACTCTCTGCTTTGTGTAAAAAACAACAACAAATTAAAATTTATTAAAATTACTGTTTTTTATTTATTTATTTGTTAAATACACATTTTGTTTAAATGGAGACTTGGATACTGTATATGAATAACAACATCAAGGTCAAGTCAAACATTTGCTATGTTTACATTTTCTATGAATATATATCACTGTCTTAAATATCTTCTTTTGTAATCGCAACGCGATTTGTCCACCAACGCACATAAACGTGTCAGTTCCAGCTGCTGTTAAATTCCAGCCCACTAGTGTCAAACTCAATGGACAGGATAAACCATGCTCGATACCGTGGCGTAGCAGGGTTGACGCTGGAAGTCAGGTGAATTATACACAGGTCCTCTGCTGAAATGATAGGCTTGTGTGTTACCAAGTGACTTATAAACCATCTGTAAAATTCGTATGTTTGGCACCAAGCATATCTTTTAACTCAGCGTACTTGAATTGAATGTCTTTCACGATGTCAATGGGATGATTGTTCACGAAGATGGCTTTTTAAGCCAGCCCTTAGATTCTTCCGAGTGTTTCCATACTACGCGTGGACCATTTCACGTTTGCTGTATATCCTCAGTGGGTTTAGGGGCCGTTTCTAAGTAGAACAGTGCGATGCATTTGTTGATGTCTGGTTCAGAAGTTGTTGTGAAATCTGTCTTTCTTATTTCAAAAACGCTCAGTGCTCCGATCTATGAATGTTAAAACAAGCTTTATTTATATAGCTGTTCAATCAATGTTTCTGTCTTCTGCTTTAAAGTATAAAACTATCCTTTTTTGTTTACAGTGTAAATGTTTTGTTTACAGTTAATTGGTTTGTAATTTTTGATATTAAGCTGATCATTATAAAGTATTGTTTGTGTTAGAACATTGAAATGTGAACTATCTTTATACTGGCTATTACTGAATTTTAGGATACAAACAATATTTAGAAATAAACAAAGAACACACACGTTTTCATTTGAAGCAGCCTTGAATCATTGTAAGGGTCAATTGTGTGTTTTGCTTGGCATTCTTTAAATATATGATTGCATGGTTATCATTTCTTCATCGGTTAGAGGTTTAAATCGCTGTGGTTGCGATGGTTATTTTCCATCATTTTAATGCTGATGCAAATTGTCATCTGCTAAAAGGTTATTTTCAAAGTCTGCTTCAAAGTATTGTGCAAAGAATTCTTTCAAATTTATATCATCAAAGTTAATTGTTCGCATTTCATTTTCGTTACGCAAAATTTCTGGTACTTCCAAAGAAAAATCACCATAAAGACAGTTTAAGCTGATACGTCTCAGATTGGTAAAATGACAAAAATAACAAAGAAGTTTCAAACCAGAAAACCAGATATTATTCGATACAACTGATAGAACAAAAATCATTAAAATGTATTCTTTCAACACACGCTTTTCAGCTGTTTATTACTCTTAGGTTGTTGTCGTGAAATTACCACGTGTTTTAAACGGCCAATCAATTTAATTTCCGGATACCTTTGTTTACACAACATATATCCGAAATTACAGTATAAATATAGCACTTTGCAAAATACTTTAGCGCCGAGGACCTGGGGTTCAATCCCATACAGACACTCTATTTTTTTTACTTTAAAGGTGTGAGAAGTAAACTTTGTTTGCTCGACTTTTTCCAATATATTTCAGGTAATAAAGAAATATATCGATGCAATTTTAGAAAATTATTCACAATGGTAATATTCTCTCGCTTCAGTCAGCTATAGGACTCGCATCAGACATGTTCATAAACGGCACGAAATTTTAATACCTACCGTACAAACTCTATGTTTTCGGACACTTACAATTTTATTTGTTTTCGTGTCCGCAAATTTAGAGACATAAACTATTCCAAATTTATGGGTGTCCGAATATTTAGAGACATAGGGAAAATATTTCAATTTCGTCCGTATATGTCTAGCTTTTTTAAAATCGTTTTTTTTTTATTTATCATATTCTGTTTGTTTTAATTCATAATATTATGTTATTGTGTTATAATTCGGTTTTAGTACCTTGGAATATTATTCCCCAATGTGAACAAACAAAAAAAAACTGATAAAAACACGACGCATTAATAACGACACCTCTTAAAACTACAGCGTGAATCAGTGTGACATCACCCTTCCAGATATTCAAATCTGCGAGGCGATAGTAACACCACTTTTAAAGAACATTGAATGTAATATTACAAAACAAGAAAAACAAACAACAACGAAATAAACAGATTTTAATTAATATACACAACTATAATCCAGTGTCCGAAAATATAGAGAAATAAACAAGAGGGTGTCCAAAATCTTAGAGTGTCCGATAACTTAGAGTAATTACGGTACATACCGCAGAATGAACATCTCATCTTCAACATCACACGCCGAATAGTCCTTGTCTATTTTAGAAGGACTTCTCAAAAAGAGTCGTTTAGTCCGTCATTATTTGTATTGAACTATTAAATGATGCTTCATTATCTGCATTCGATGATTATCGTATTTTTTCTATTACAAACGTCTTGTTTTCCCTTAGCTATATATGTGTAATCATCTGTAAAGTAGCAGCTTTAATGTCCTTTTCTGCAGCAAACTGAATACAATTGATAGTAAATATGTCCTATAAAGGAACGTTGTCGATTGTTAAACTGAGTTTGGTTTATGTCATGCCATTATTCTATTGAACGAGATAGACGTCGTGGTGAGGCCAGTTTGTTAATAATTGTTTTACGCGATTGTTGTTTTCCTTAAAATTCGGTTCAGAAGAGGGAATACAATAAAACATAAGATCCGAACAATGAACACATAGAGGCCGAGGGGAATTTTTTTTTTTTACCTGAATGTTTTATTCTCTGATTTTTCTAAATTGCACGATTATTCATTCAAAACCTATACAGACAAACATCGCGACCATTGGGATGAATGATATTATGATATGTCCGAGAGGCCTTTGCAATTTTTATTTGCGCATATCATACATACATGTATATTAATTAATTAACACTTAATAGAGCTAAAATACATTAAAACAATATATAAAACTGGTACAAACCATCAGCAAATCATATTTACAGTTAGTGTTAACCCGTAATAAGATAGAACGTGCACCAATGTTTCCAGAGTGCAGACGGATACACCTGCTTTAATAATGTATATCGCTTCGCCATAAACACGTGTTTTTCGGCGTAGCTGTCTAAGATCACTTTTGACCCAGATTTTCTTGCGATAACTATGCAGCGGGAAAATTGAATGCCCATAGAATTGGGCAAATTTTCTAATTCTAGGGAATGCAAACTTCAAACAATGGTTTAACGTATACCAATAACTGTTGCATACTTTGGAGGATTAAAATTTACATAATTGTTTACATAAGCGGTTAAAATGAAGTTATAAACATATCTTCAACATATACTCTAGAACTGAGTCTAATTATGAACGTATTTTCTCATTGTATGCCATACACAGAATGCTGTATTCATTCACGTAACGAAATAACTATTTTGTTTAGCCTACACTTATATAAGTTGTACGCTCTATAGATAGCAATTGTGCAATGTTCCCATTCATAAATCTCATGCACAGTGTTGCCGTTCCATGTAGCCCATTGATTCTAGCGAGTTCATCACATTCCAGAAACAGTAGTGTCATTCTAAAATAGCGCGCGTAGCTAGCAACCGTTGTATATCTGTGTTAATATACTCGTTCATGCATCAATAATAGCGTTCAGAGAATTATAAACCTAAAAAGTTCAATAAATGGGGAATTTATATTTATAAACTTACTGTTAATTTGAAATAAAATTGTGGTTACGATTTATTAACGATTATTTATAATTGCATCTTTCTATCAACTTCTCCAGTAGATGTTATTTAATATATAAAAAGATGCTACATTTTCTATACATAAAATGTTATGAAAGAAGATTAGGAATACGTCGAAGTGTTATTCGCGTAGCATGAATACACAATTTGCAATACTAATTATACACAGAAACCCCTGATATATCATATTTCTACTGAAATAATTTAAAATCGTCATAGTCTGAATGAATTTTTATGGTTGCGTTATCAAAAATAAAATCTTAACATTTCAAAAATCGCTGAATGTTCCCTGATTATTGCTTTTTATTGGGATACACAGTATAAATGCTTATTTGACTTTCAATCGTTATTGTATTAGATAACTAACATGAATGGTATATTACCGGTACTATAAATAACTATATACACTCATCTGATACATAATAATTCTAATAATAATTTTAATTCATTCCCGAAAGTATTTTCTTACATTGTTAATTTGTCAAATTGGCTTGACAAAATCAGATATAACAATTATGCTAGCCTAAATCATTTTGGTTATTCATGTATCACTGTTGAAAACATGGAGCTGTATGATTGGTTCATTCACAGCATTGATATTAATTATTATTTTATTTTATTTATAAATTAATAAATTTATCTCAAATTAACTTTTGGGCCCGATAAGTTTTCTTATAGTGTCCGAAAAATCTGGGGTCCAATAAGTCTAATATTGGTGGGGACAAAACAATCTGGGGTCTGAGAAGTCACGTTACCGATCATCTTGGCCGTCTGTTTAGGTTATTTTTAAATGACATCTCAATATTAATTTCAACGCCGATTGTCTTTTTTAAGACATTTCTTGTTTTAATTGAAGCTAAATGCTGTGCAATTGATTATTTTTTAATTTCCAGAGCATCAATTATTTGTGTTCCTTTACGTGTTAGGACTATTTATATATATTTTAAAATAATCTGCGACGCATATTGTATGGTCGCAATTGTTCTATTAGCTAGCTGACTGGTATATAGGTGGAATAGACTGACAGGCATTATCAGTTTTAGATGCGACATACTTGTCAAGAAATCAGGCGATATGTGTCCATCAGATATCGCTCCTTAGACGAAGGCAGTGTCGAAACACTCGTATAGAACGGCAAATTTAAGCGACACAACACGAACTTTTATTTCCAACAAGAAAATAATTACAATGTATGCAATGTGCAGACAGTTCTATTTGTATTTCTATTTTCGAAAATTTAATCAAACGCTCCCGTAAAAACAATAACTTTAAAAGCCGTGGCCTAAATTATTTGGATGTCGAGCTTTCGCGTTACAGTCCTTAATAATGGCAAATGAATGTACATGTCATCGTTCGCATATACACCTCAGTAAGAA
Source organism: Congeria kusceri (assembly GCA_027627225.1). Classification (NCBI taxonomy): domain Eukaryota; kingdom Metazoa; phylum Mollusca; class Bivalvia; order Myida; family Dreissenidae; genus Congeria; species Congeria kusceri. The sequence goes on along the minus strand of CM051026.1, from coordinate 67,439,686 downwards.
TCACAACATAAGCAGCTCGTGCTATTGAACCTATGCTTCCGAAATATTCGTTGTTTGCTATTACAAAAATATTAAATATTCATAATGCAGTAAGTTTATACCAAATATATTTTAGACAAATTGTGTGCTTTCATTAAAACAGATAGGCTCGTTACACTTAGAAATATATATGCTCTTCTACAGTTGCTATCAACACATGAGCTGCAATGTTAATTCATCAGTATGAATGATTGTTATTTACAGTATAACACGATATATTTACGGTTCCGATTCTGAGCGCAGCATATTGAAAAGTAGCTCTCATAACGATTGCTAAATATTTGTGAAATCATTTTAAAATCGAAATAATTTTCGGATTATCGTTATTTATCGGTCAAAAAACAACTCTTTGTCGTTCTGATGCGTATCTATAAAACCACTCGGGCCAACGCCCCCGTGGCTTAATTCCTAAGCATCATAACTCCAAATCGTTGTTTATTGGCCGATAAACAACGATAAATCGAATAGTATTTCTTACTTCTAGCATGACACGCCAACCGTTTTCTAAAGACAAAGAAAACAATTCAACGTTGTTTAACTACCGATAAACAACCACCCAAAAATAGTTCCGAAAATTTTAATTATAGTGCGCATTGTAATTACAGAAAATGTTGACAGGCCGTGTTAGAATCTTATTAATGTTCGCATTAGCGTTATTCATAGGCTAATAAATACCGATTTGTCGTTCTGATGCGGTATATTAAACAACTCCGGCTAACGACCTCGTGGTTTAATTAATACGCATCAGAACTCCAAACCCTTGTTTATTAGCCGCTAAACAAATCTAAGTCAAACACTATTTCTTACATATGAATGATTGTTATTTACTGCACACATTATACAGATATATAATATTTAATAATCGTATGTGAAAAACACTTTCGAAAAAAACAGTAAAGTATGCATTGCAATACATGATTATGTTTGTTATAAGCGGGTCATAATTGAGTGCCTTAAACATAAATTGCTACACTGTCACCTTCGCTTTAATTATTTTACTGGCAGATTTTCCACTGGAGTTTCCAATGGTCTATTTTTAGAATAACAAAAATCGTATTGTTACTAACCTCTTCAGAAAACACGAATTTGAAATTACGGAGACGGAATATAAGTGGCATTACTTTTACCAGTCACACTTATTTGTACTGGCAAATTTCATTCGTTTAGTTTGAACAATACAATACAACACAGAGTGCAAGTTTATTTATATAACATACATACATGTAGTTTATATCTGGTAGTTTTGTAACATATCATAAGTGAGTAAGTATGACGCCAAACTATGTTAAGTGCGTTTTAAGCTCACTTGAGCACAAAGCTATTCTGGTCAGTCACCGTCCGTTATCCGCCGTTGTACGTCGTCGTCGTCCGTCGTCAACAATGTACTTCCAAAATATCCTCTGATGGAAATTAACATATATTTTGTGCAACACGACACAAACAAAATTGAATTTAGTCGTCACGTCTATGTCCCACAGTGTTCGTTTTTGCATACAGATCCAGTTGATGGTCCAAATTTAGTTCGCGGTACACGTAAAGCGTTTATGCTCCCCGAACAAAATCGTGGGAGCATCTGGTCGCCGCCTTCCGTGTGTCAGTGATCTTTCACCGGCTATTGCTCGGCTACAACTAACCAAAATTTAATGAAACTGTCCGAGGATCTTCATTACCTATAGTATGTGTGCACTGAAACATGATTTTATTTATGCTTTTATTGGAAGTAGTGGGCATTGAAGATATACGAAATTAGTTTATAATGCAATGCTTGTCCAGGCTATTTCTCCGCAACTGCTGGCCAGCCATTTTTCTTTTTTCTTGGAGTTATTTACCTTTCTGATAGCTGAAATTAGTATAAAGTAAACAAGTCTTACATATTATATTTCTCAAAAACTGCTCTCTCAAACTCTCGAATTCGGAGAAGCTTTAGTACGAGAAGCATACAAAAAGCAACACTGATGTAAAGCATCAACGGGCGCCGTAATATATCTATGAAGAAGACTTCTACATCTTATCACAAATTAGTGTTCAGTGATGTGCAAGAAAAGATGACAAAGTCACATGCAAGTCAGAGCCGCAAAACAAACGATTTAATATGATACAGTGATATTTTAAGCATTTATTTGATCAGCAAAGAACAAGATTATATAAAACATCATAGAAAGGTGTTGAATCGACTTGACTAGATTAAAGTTTATTATTTTTCCAAATGTAACGTGACTAATTATAGGGGCCATTAACACATTTAGCAAAGTGAAAATATCCTCTTAGACATAGCAATACAAATTCACAGCTTACCTATTATTTAGACCTAGTGGTTTGTTATTGCAAAATATAATTATGTTGGACGAGGGTCGATTCCCGGTAACAACTGCACTATGTGTTGATTTAGGTGGCATATCGACGGTATTTCTCGTTAATATAGAAACACAAATCTGATAATTTACTACTTTTCTGGGATACATTTTTTACGCAGCAACAATTTATAGACGGAATATTTAAGAACAAACACTGTACACAAAGACAAATGCGCTTAACTACTGAATCCGGTTAGTGCTATATGAAATATCGTGCCTCTTACGGCAAGGGCGAGACACGAGAATTGCGCGAAACACGAAGCGAGACGCGATATGCCCGCAAGACACGAAGCAAGACACGATATTGTAACACGAGATCTCGCACTGTCCCATACCACGATATCTCGCGGCAAAATATAGTGTTTCGCTTCCTGTTTCGCGCAATTCTCGTGTCTCGCTTCGTGTCTCGCAGTAAAATATCGTACCTCGCTTCGTTTCTCGCGCACTTCTCGTTCCTCGCGTTTAGAGGTCGAGGCACGAGATGCGAAGCGAGACACGAAGCTATACACGATATTCAGGCGAGACACGAAGCGAAGCCCGATATTATATCGTTCAAATATCACCCGAATATCGAGTATCTCGGTAGATTTTCAAACCACGATGCTCGAAACACGAAGCGAGACACGAGAATCGGGCGACACACGAAGCGAGGCACGATATTGTATCGTTCAAATATCGCCCGAATATCGAGTCTCGCCTGAATATCGTGTCTCGCTTCGCATCTCGTGTCTCGACCAAAGAGAATTGCGCGAGACACGATATTTTACCGCGAGACACGAAGCGAGACACGATACTCGATAATCGTGCGATATTTGAACGATACAATATCGTGCCTCGTTTCGCGTCTCGCGCAATTCTCGCGTCTCGCTGCGTGTTTTGTGGTTTCAAAATCTACAGCGAGACACGAGAATCGGGCGATATTTGAACGATATAATGTCGTGCCTCGCATCGTGTCTCGCCTGAATAGCGTGTATCGCTTCGTGTCTCGCTTCGCTTCTCGCGTCTCGACCTTTGAGCGCGAAGCACGAGAATTGCACGAGACACGAAGCGAGGCACGATATTTTAACGCGAGACATAAAGCCTGACACGATATCGTTCAAGAAGCGTTCAAGGGTTGAGACACGATATTTCATATGGCAGTAATCGGATTCCGTACTTAACGGTACATAATCTACAGTGCATTCACATCGTTTCTATTACTGGTAGTACTTTTCCCGCGCCCGCAAAGTTCTTAGTTATATACGTTTATCAACTGTCAGTTGAAACAAGACCATCGTATTTAGCAATTATCCTGTATGCATACACACAAACAACTTTTCGTGAAGACAAACTAAATTTCGAAACAACCATTTAATTTTGTGTTGCTATTCCATCTTAAACGAAAGAGTTTTGCCCAGGGTTAAGCAATACGAACAACTTCAGGGCGTTCAGGTCTATAATGCATATACTACTATTACACACCGCCTCTACTACTACAACAACTTCTACTACTAATACGACCACCAACACCACCACTGACACCGCCGCCGCTGATACTACTACTACTACTATTACTGCAACCACCACCACCACACTCGACACAGCCGCCGCCGCTGTTACTGCTGCTGATACTACTACTATTACTGCTACTACTACTACTACTACTACTACTACTACCTACTACATCTTAATTTTAGTCCAATGCCTTTTGGAAAGATTCGTCGGATGATCACATGAATTATTTTAGTATCGTCAATTTAGTCAATATATACTTATTTATGATACATGCAGTTACATTAGTCGGGTTTTTGTTACAAAAGTGCAACCGTAAAAGCTAAACAGTTGATGGCCGTACAATGTCGCATTAGAATTGGGACGAACACAAATCATTTTTAGCGTATCTCTTGATAGCTTAGTTACACCATTCTTCCCGAGTTACGCGCCTTATTTTATCATATCCTTGCATATTATCATGCGAACTGTAGCAAACTGAACAACAAGAGCTGTCAGAGGACAGCGCGCTCGACTATTCGAAGTATTTCAGTTGGTACATATTTTTGATAGTGGAAGGGGCATACTTTTGTTAAAATACGAAACTTTTAAGTGAAGCCTTGTATAGTTCATACATTTTTGGAACAAAAACTTTAACAACAAAGTCTATGTAAAAAGTGGGCTAACTCAGTCAAAATACAAAACGGAGTTATGGGTAATGTTGCCCCTGATACTAGAGTTGATGACAAAGGTTAGTTCAAAGTTTCAAGTGAATAACTTATCTAGTTTTGAAGTTACAAAACTTTTGAATGTAAACTTTAACCAGAAAATCTATGTGAAAAAGGGGCATAACTCTGACAAGATACAAAACAGAGTTATGGGTAATGTTGACCCTGATACAAGAGTTGATGACAAAGCTTAGTTCCAAGTTTCATGTGAATAACTTATGTAGTTTTGATGTAACCAAACTTTTGAATATAAACTTAAAACAGAAAATATATGTGAAAAGGGGGCATAACTCTGTCAAAATACAAAATAGAGTTATGTGTAATGTTGCCCCCGATACTAGAGTTGATGACCAAGGTTAGTTCCAAGTTTCAAGTGAATAACTTATGTAGTTTTCAAGTTACAAAACTTTTGAATATAAGCTTTAACCAGAAAATCTAATTGAAAAAAGGGCATAACTCTGTCAAAATACAAAATATAGTTATGGGGAATGTTCACCCTGATACTGGAGTTAATGACAAAGGTATATTCCAAGTTTCAAGTGAATAGCTTTTGTAGTATTGAAGTTACAAAACTTTTGAATATAAACTTTAACCAGAAAATTTTTGTGAAAAAGGGGCATAACTCTGACAAAATACCAAACAGTGTTATAGGGAATGTTGCCCTTGATACTGGAGTTGATGACAAAGGTTAGTTTCAAGTTTCAAGTGAATAACTCAAGTAATCTTGAAGTTACACAACTTTTGAATATAAACTTAAAACAGAAAATCTAAGTGAAAAGGGGGCATAACTCTGTCAAAATACAAAATAGAGTTATGTTTAATGGTGCCCCTGATACTAGAGTTGATGACAAAGGTTAGTTCCAAGTTTCAAGTGAATAACTTATGTAGTTTTTAAGTTACAAAACTTTTGAATATAAACTTTAACCAGAAAATCTAATTGAAAAAGGGGCATAACTCTGTCAAAATACAAAATAGAGTTATGGCGAATGTTCACCCTCACTGGAGTGGATGACAAAGGTATATTCCAAGTTTCAAGTGAATACCTTTTGTAGTATTGAAGTAACAAAACTTTTGAATATAAACTTTAACCTGAAAATCTATGTGAAAAAGGGGCATAACTCTGTCAAAATACAAAACAGTGTTTTAGGGAATGTTGCCCTTGATACTGGAGTTGATGACAAAAGTTAGTTCCAAGTTTCAAGCGAATAACTTATGTAATCTTGAAGTTACAAAACTTGTGATTATAAACTTTAAACAGAAAATCTAAGTGAAAAGGGGGCATAACTCTGTCAAAATACAAAATAGAGTTATGTGTAATGTTGCCCCTGATACTAGAGTTGATGACAAAGGTTAGTTCCATGTTTCAAGTGAATAACTTATGTAGTTTTTAAGTTACAAAACTTTTGAATATAACTTGAACCAGAAAATCTATGTGAAAAGGGGGCATAACTGTGTCAAAATACAGTTATGGGGAATGTTCACCCTTATACTGGAGTTGATAACAAAGGTATATTCCAAGTTTCAAGTGAATATCTTTTGTAGTATTGAAGTTACAAAACTTTTGAATATTAACTTTAACCAGAAAATCTATGTGAAAAGGGGCATAACTCTGTCCAAATACAAAACAGAGTTATGGAGAATGTTGCCCCTGACACTGGAGTTGATGAGAAAGGTTAGTTCAAAGTTTCAAGTGAATAACTTATGTAGCCTTGAAGTTACAAAACTTCTGAATAAAAACTTTAACCAAATTCAGACGTGGACGAGGACGCCGAGGCCGGGGGTAGTAGGATAGCTCACCTATTCTTCGAATAGTCTAGCTAAAAATGATAAAACATATATGTGTCAGCGTCTGAGATTTTTGGCCCAAATGTCTTATTTGGGCGAAATTGAGTTTTTGGTATCATTTGAAAGGTCAATTTATTTCGATCACAGAAAATGTAGTAAGACGTCAATTTTCAAGCATTTAAGGTATATTTTTGGCATTTTTGTAACGTCACCATAACAACCAACACTTTTTTCCTTGTTTTAATTCAATTAATAGCCACATCCTTACATGCTACTGAAATACAAAGTAAGCATGCATCATTGTTATTACAGCATGCATAACATGTATAGCACATCTGTGGATACATCAAAGCAATAATTTTCTTATAGTGAACCGTTGTCATGGCAACCGAGTTCAAAACTTGATACTACATACAAACTTTTTTTTAACTTTCTTTGTTGTTGGGAATTAAACAATGCCATTGATTAAATGCTAAATCTATCTAACAAGCTGTATGCACAATAAGAAATTGTATATGAGACAGGTTGCCAAGTAAAACAGGTGCTCTGTACACAGAAATGATATCATACAAACAAAAACAAATGAACTGATAACTGATTCAACTTTCCATATATATACATGATACTGAAATGCATAGATTGCATTTTTTATTATTATTATACAACATAAATAACATGAACAATACTTATAAGGACACATCGATGCAATAATATATTAATAATGTACCGTTGTCATGGGAACCAAATCCCAAAATAAAGTGAAAAATATTGGAATTACTCAAATTTCTTTGTTGATGGACGAACAATTGCAATTCATTAAATGTGAGTGCACTTTGATACTTAAACTAAATCAGTCTACCTTTCCTACAAGATTTTTGCACAATAAGAAGGTGTATATAAGAGGATTTACCATGTAAAACAATCGTGGTCTACAGTGCAAAGAGATCTCAAAATCGACAAAATGTGTAGAGATAACTGATACAACTTTCCTTATATGCACATGCTATTGAAGTTTGTTAAGTTCATTTACCAGTGTTTGGCAACATAGTTATCATGTAACAGACATTCATGGATATATCCTTGCAATTCTATCTTGATCTAGTTGCCCTAGTAACCAAATTCAAATGTTATAGTTGTAAATTAGAAAATAAATATCACCTCAATCTATTATGCATTAGTGAATAAGATTGCAACATAACGAAAACTTAAGTACCATTGTTCTTTAAAATGTATTACTCTGACTTTCCAATGAGCATGTTGAAAAATTATCTTACAAAAAAATATTTTTCAGATAACCGATTTACATATAGTAATGGGATAATTAAAACAAACAAGAGCACCGTTTTGCGGGTGCAGATTACATATCTGTTTTCATGGATAGTAAGATTAAATATTCTTAGTCAAAAAAAGTCCACAAAACATTCCAAAGGCAAATGTTTCCTGCATTACATAGCAACCGTATAATGAAGAGTAAGTGTTTACAATTTGAAAACAATAGCTGTGACAATTTAGTAGTAAATTATATACATGTATAAATTAAAAATTAAAACAACATTCAATATTTTAACATTTTTTACAGTGTCATGATTCCATAGCAACCATATTCCAAATTCAGGCAAAATGCTAAACAAATATAATTATTCTAAATAACACCTTCATTGTTGTTGGGTAAACACAAATATTAAACAGTGTATTTTTCAAAAAGTTTGTCAAACATAAAATTTGGTGTTCAAATTGTGTTTAACGAATGTACTAATCTTAAAGAAAACAGCAATATCTCACTGTTACAAACACAGACAGCACTAAGCATCATGTCCTTTGGCTTATACTTTGCTAGACAATTGTATTTATATGAGAAATTTCTCACTTGCATTTGTCAACCGTTGGTTATGGGCATGCATAAACACGGTTCATGCACAGTGGAGCAATTTCCTCATATAAGTACCATTGTCTAGCTGCGTCTAAGCCAGGTGGCTCAATCCGATCAGGAAATCCCTGAACAGAGGCGTTGGACTTCAACATCATGAAGGACTCCTCCTCAAATAACATGTACTTTCTAAGGAAGACAGTCCCTGGAACAGCAGAGCTCACGCGGAAGTAGTGGTACTTCTTGATATGCGGAATACTCCGAAAGAACACCTTCAGGTAGCTTGTCCAGTCGTAGAATATGACGGGGTTTGATTGGTCCCCAACCTGTTCAGGGATGTTGTGCCCACCTCTGGAGGAACGTCTCACCGTATCAGCAATGTCCTCCATACTTTCGGCAGTTTCATGTCTCCAACGTACCTGAATAATGCAGATGTGAAAAGGTAACTGTCAGAGTTCTAGGAATCTGTCATGTATACAAATACCAATGAAAATATCGGACAATAGAAAGCATAATGTGTGGAAATGTTTAGTAAAGGAATGTATATTTACATAGTTGCAATTAAATAATGGCCTATTCAGATAATAATGAATGTTTGTTCCTTATTTATAATCAGACAATAAACACAGTTATATAATTTACCTAGTGCACACTCTTCTGCCCATCACCAATGAAGTGTATTTAATATCCTTCAATTATAGTGTTAAGACATTAACAGTTGAAAACCTTAAGAGTCAATACTTGAGCAATTATAATTTCAATTTTATCAGTAGTTTCTGTTCCTCAAATATAATTTACAAGCATATCATTCCATAAAAAAAAAAAAAAAAAAATAATAAAACTTGCACTTGCAAACCAACATATTTGAAGCTACATGAATTACTTTATAAAGGCCTTGCAATGAAAATAACGTACTTTTCATATACCAAAGGGCCAGTCAAGGTTAAACTTGGTGTGGCCTGCCTCCATTAGGGAGAATTCTACTTTTTCACTAGTCCCTGTCAGAGTCCTCCATAGGCCGTACCTGCAGCAGCATGCATAAAAAAACTTAAATTTCCAGTTGTGACATGAATACAGCAGACATATAATATTCTGAATGTTAATGTGTTGGTGATTGGTAAATATCTTGTAGTTTTGTGCGAAGTTAATTAATTTATCAAGTGAAACAAGCGTCAAAGACGCATTAATTTATAGTATACATATGCACATGTATGTCGTTGACTGTCTTTAACATACCCAATGACAGTGTTATTCTTGTTTTGACCACTGCAGTTGTCCATGTTGAGCATCACATGCTTCTCTCCGTAACCGTGGTTACTAAGGTTGTGATGCAGCATGGATGTGACACTGTTGGCCCCTTTACCAGCTCCCTCCGCTTCATCCACCAGGTAGAACATCTGTGTACCTGAAATATCACATGCGATACACTTAATAATTAGATAAAAGTAAATGACTGCATTTATCTGAAAAGTAACTATGTTAATTCCCATATGAAATGATACACTAATTCTGTGTCTGAATATATTATATTATATTATGTTACACTGAGAGGGGTAGGTTTTACACAGCTATAAAAATGTTTATTAAGTACTGACTGTGAATAATAATGATGTTTTAGTTAAGTACATGTACTATGAAAACTTTAAACAATGAAGTAAGTATTTATAGAAAAAAGTAACATTCAGTTTGAAGTTTTTATATCAATATCATCATGATCAATGTCGTCATCATTATCATCATCGTCATCATCATCATTATTGTTGTCATCAAAGGGTATGTGACTTTGATTTAAACTTTCATCCGGAATAGAAATACGTCCGAAATAGTTGTCATGTACAATTTCAAGTTCTTCAATAAACTCCTCGTCACAATTTGATGTTAATTCATAGGGGACACTACTTGCTGTTGATGACTGGCTGTTTTCCATTTTTGTATTATTCAATAATTTTGGTCTCACATAGTTAACATCGAAGAGAGTTTATTTGACATTTTGAAAAGGTCAAGGTAAGTAAACACCGCTGACTTCCTGCATAACGATTATTTACATTTAATTCTGGAATTAAAATTACTCATATAATCGTTATGGATGCAAAACAATAACAAAAGGAAGCACAAAATAACTTACCATATGGAGTAAATCCATGATCCCAGTGCTAACAAAATCGAAACCGCAGCATAAATTGTTGCCGATTCGACCACATGCCGTGAAGAATTATAAGGGGAATTAACTCGATAAACGAAAGGACACATCACACCAAATTTATAAAACACATTAAGATGTATCAAGGGTGCTCGGTGAAAAAACAAGCAACATTTACATCGGATATTTTAAGAGAACATAGCGAAAATGTTCTCAATTATCGCTTAATTGGAAGCGCTATGTTTAACGCCATTTTTCTCAATGACGTCAAAACGTCATTTGGGCCAAAAATCTCAGACGCTGACACATATGTCTTATAAAGCTAAGTTTTCTATAGTTAGACCGAGGCTGTATCATACCTGATCATTGTTATATGAAACGAAATTTTAGAAGTCGTATTAAAGCCAGGATTTTTAAAAGTAAATTGGATTTCGGAAAATTTGGTAATGGAAACTACGAGGGGGAATAAAGATAAAAAATGTCGAAATTTAAGAGAGACGAAATAAAAATAAATCAATGTTTTCACAACTTATTTTGTTCTCTGATTACGTTTTCTTGAAAGCATATTTCTGAAATGTTCGTTGTTTTGGTGTTGCACAAATTTTAAATACAAACTAAGCAATACTGTTAGGTCGCTTTTCCATGTGCGCGTGATCCGTTATCCGTATCCGTGATCGTTTCCGCATCCGTCGTCCGCATGGAGCTTTCCCATGTGCGCGTATCCGCAGTGCGTAATATGACATTATGTATACTGTCTTGTATATTATTATTTGCTTATAAACGGTAAAATAATATTGCTTTGCAAAATAATATTCCATTTAGCGTTGTGTAATAAAGAACGAGTTGGATTCTGATGCGTAGCAATTTAACAACGTATTCATTCTGACGTCACTTTCATTAATAAACGCTGTTAGAATTATGTAGGATTTCAGAACTACATTTGTGCGTTGTTTATGAGTAGTTTTACGATCTAAAACGATCTTAGTATACTGTGTATGAACGTGTATATATACCAGTTGATAACTTGATAATTAAACACAACATGATAATTGAAAGCAATTATAAATGTGACACATAAAACAAATAAACATGTTTCACTGTGTGATGTGGTAGTTAGTATATCTGAAGGCTGTTCAGTTTGAAAATGGCATTTACAGTTGGGGCATTTATTTGTTGATTTGTTAATGTCAAAAAAATGGCTGTAATATATTTTGGAAGGAAAATACATATAATGTATGCATTTAGGAAATTGTATTCTTATGTAGACAATGTCTTTTAAATGTGAAGACAATATCTAATATATACAAAGAAAATATACAAATGTAAACTATGCAGATATATAATATTCTTCATAAATATTGGCCCTGGATACTCACCATCGCGTCCGTGAAGGAGTCCGTGTCCGTACAAATCGCTCTCTGAGCGATTCGTCACGGATGCGGACACGGACACGGATGTATACGGACACAGATACGGACAAATGGAAACGACCCTGCGTATTTCAACCGGAGCGATAGTGTATTTTACGGAAACGGACGCGGATCACGGACACGGATGACGGATCACGCGGACATGGAAAAGCGGCCTTAGTCAATGTTTAAAACACAAATTAAATACTATAGATCGCAATGGTGTTTATGGATATTGTGTCCGTCTTGCGACCGGGAGGTCCCGAGTCCGATCTCCACTCGGGGAGCGTTCTCAAGATCTTTCCAAAACACCCAGTACTGGCTCTTCCCAGGAAACGGAATCAAGAGTGTTTCTATAAGCCCAAGGTTTTCGATGCAAACGAGATAAAATAAATTAAACAAAACAAAACATGAGCATTAATAATTTAAGACGTCTATGGGATTACATTTATATTAATATTCAGACTGCAAATAGAAATGTAATTGTACTTCCACAGTTACTATCAAAACATCAGCTGCAGTGTAAATTCATCAATATTATGATTTTAATTATCAGCAGACACTAAACAACGACATAAACAACTACATAATATTCTATAATCGTGCGTGTAAAATAAAGTTTATGTGAATCATCAAGCGCCTCAAACACAACTTGCGTCACTAATGCACAGCCAAAATCCAAACGATTTTCCAGGTTTTATTTTTAGAATAATGATTCAATTTCCAATGGAATTTCCAGGTTTTACCTTTATAAATAATGAATTCAGCAATTACGACTTGTTATAAGACGCGACTTTCATCGGATAACAAGGATTTTGAATAACCGAGAGGAGTTATCGGTAATTTTATCTGTATATGTCTTATTAATTTGATCTGACCTATTTTATGTTTTAGTGTGAGCGAGTCAATATAACACAGGGTTTAAGTTTATTTATAGAACAAACTGAGTTTCTCACTAATCGTTGTCTTATTTATCAAATGTGCGTGGGCATTACGGAATGCTCGATATCTTCTGCGTATTTTCAAATGGAAAGTAACTAATAAAATATTTTTGATAACATTTCTCAACACAAAGCATACGCTACTGAATTGACATGTCCGGACATATTTGTTTTGTATAGAAAGCCAGTTGATGTTTAAGGCATTTCGCGATACACTTTCGTGTTTTGTTTTGCTTTTGTTTGTGTTGTCTATGTAAGCTTTTTGTTTTGTTTTAAAGAAACTGTTTCATTGCGATTAATAGGTTAGGAATATGGTAACAAACAACAAGATATATACATATTTATTGTATGATATTTTTATATGTTTGATTTGGAGACTATCGATACATAGAATCCACATTAGTGAGACATTAAGTATATAACATATACGCATTGAAACAAAAGAGAATCACATTAGAATATGTTGATATCATAGTTAATAATAGTCCAAATATATCGTGACTAATTATATGGTCTCGACTCATATTGGCAGAATGGCACTAGTCTTACATACGAGTAGCGATTAGGGTTAGGGATAGGGTTAGGGTTAGGGTTAAGTAGGCGCTGGTACAGCTGCGTAGCCGGTAACATGCGAATGGAGGTTTTGTGTATAGAACCAATATGCGCATAGTGGTATTTAATAATGTCCTTATATTGAATAAAGTATATATTTTATTTAATTCAATTCCTATACAAGGTGTATGTCTATACTTGACCAAATGGATTCGTCTGTTTAAACAATATTATAATATGAAATCTTTACTTTGACGGCTTGATTAAACTTAGACGATATTTGTTACATGTCACTGAACACTTTTTTGTAACAAGATCTAGAAATCATTTGCTTTCTTTGATGCTTTGCATTTAGGTTGTTTCTTGCTGTAAATTAACCAAAAATGTTTGTATTCCCAATGACGACCTTGCTATTTATTAGGATTTTTGGTGTGTGGGTTTAATTTACACGTATTTCAGTTGATAAATCGAATTTTTTCATAGTATTTCAAGTTATTACGTTATTACATTGAAACGCAGTACAATAAGTACGGATATTTCTGAAGATATTTCAGAAGATGTAGCATACTTTTAGATGAGAGGATACATATTTGCCAATGAAGCAAAACTGACCGTCTTAAAGTAACACTATTTGAAACAAATCTTCGTTTAATTAACATTTATCTAAGTTAATTGAAATCAAATTTGCTTCCATTTGACAATAGAGTAGATGAATTTAATGTAACCAGGTAATCTATATTTATTAAATATTTTACGTTTTGACACCTGTAATTTATTAAAGCATACATTTCTTGAACATCGGTCACGTCACAGACACAGACCTAGTTACTAAAACTATTCAATAGCAAACCGTTTATTTGTCATCACAAACGCGAATGTAAACGTTCGAAATGTAATTCCAACATAAAAAAATCATTCATATTCTGTTTAAATCAAACATTTTGATTTCGTATCCGTTTTTGTCATATTTTCAGTCGGCAACCTACTTGAAAGTTTAACGTTGGTATTGAATGATAACGAAAGTCGCTTAGTTACCCTGATTGCATTGCACGAAATTTACACGTCAGTTTTGAACCGGTGTATACACACTGTACGAATATCAAAGGTATATCTTACTGTCCCTCTGTATACACAGTTGATGTATTGTGCGATTTTATTGACCTGGCACTCATGAATATTCGGTGTATTTTCGTAAATCAATTTTAAGCTCCTAACCCAGATAGGAGACTCAGACATTAATATGGATTTATTAAATCCTTACCATATAACAGTTGATACTGTAGTGCAGTGGTAAGTATGCAAAGTTTATATGTATGATGTTTTGGGTTCGAATCCCAGAACATGCACTTTTAATTTATTCCTTTTTTTCAATTTTATTTTAATTTATTCAGTGCATCATTTTGCTGATGTCATGACACGGAATCTTATCATCAACCTCTATGCTGTCACAGAAGAGAGCTGCATCGATTCTGCGAGCGAAACACAGTCTTTGTGTATGCATTTTTATGTAGATAAAAACAATAACTATGAAAAATAAAAAAAGGGAAGGAAAGAACATAAAGAAAAAATGTCACAAGAATAAGAGAGGTTTGAGGTAAACCAAAATAAGAAAAAAGAAAGATTTTGGCTGGATTCGAACCACAGTCATTTTGATTCTAAAGTCTAAAACACTATCCAAGGCGCTATTCTTCCTGACATTTATTGATGGTTGTTTTTTGTTATATGACTCTGAAATCCGTGCTTTACACGCTAGATAAACGTTAAACCGATAAAAATAAAACAGCCGAGCGCTACCGGAGATTAATGAGTGCCAGGTCAATAAAATCAAGAGTACCTTTATCTTAACTTCTAATCTGATTTAGAGACACTAGTTGCTGAGGTGGCTCGGCGGTCTAAGGGACACAACCTAACACATTTCATATCGTAATGAATCTACGAGAGTAATCTCCGTTCTGGATGAAGAGAATGTTAACTATAAAGTTTTACTTTTTCAGTGAAAGGGAGGTAACCGAATAAGCAAAATCTGACTGGTTTATAGAGTTTCCAATATGATTACGACAAAAAGGAAACACGGTTCTTCTTGATAACATATACACACTCTGAATATTTTTAAAAAGGATCGTGAAGTCGATTTTAATTTAGTAGATACTTAGGGGATAGTTCATTTACTGAAAATAGGAGAATCGTGTTTAGCTGTTTATATACAAGCCATATGGCTTAATTTGCCACCTTTTACCTGAATCGAATCGTCCATGCTTATAACGAATCACACATTTAAATGATCTGTTTTATAGATCCGTATTCAAAATAAGTTTGTTAATGTTGATGAAATTGAAAAGGTCACATATTAAACGCCGGTTCAAACCTATTGTACAGAAGTCGAAACATTATTATTGTGCTACCTAATTAACAGTTTGTGTTGCTTTTCGCACTAGACCTGTATGAAAAAAATATATAAATACTAAATATGAGAACAATTGTGAATGTACAGACAACACAAGTCTTCTCTGTATGATTCCAAACGTAATATGTGTACTGAGCGCTTTAAATTGGGCTTGCATTTTGACAATTTTAGTTTACCCAGTGTAAAATCCAAATGAAAGTAAATGCACATTTTGACATTTACATCAGTACATTAGAGTAATACAATATCATGCATATGTGAAAAAGATTCAAATCAGCAATTGTGGCGGGCATGTGGTTATCGCTATATGCGCATTATAGCATTACAAAGTGGTTATAAAATTGATTCATTCTGGATTCTGAAAATGCAACATTTTCTGTTCATTTTCAGCCATAGAGTCAAAACTATCAACAAAATGGTTTACACCAAGAGCACCCACAACGTTGAAATGGCATACGCTGTAAGTTAACTACTTGAAAGACCCATTTTTTCATCGATTTTTTTTAAAAATAACAACCGCTGGGGTTGTCATCTGTAAAACATGTAATACACAAAATAATACACGTTTATAAACTATGGTATATAAACATGACACGTGATTTCTAAATGATATGCATTTTCAAATACTATTATAGTAATTTCAGAATTTTGTTCTGCACGGATGGTGTGTCCTTGCAGTTATAATAGAAGGTAATTGTATCTAATATTCTATATTTTACAATTAATATAACTATTTGTATATATTGACCGTAAGAAAACTTATGAAAATAATGAATTTATAAACTATTTCTGGAAGTCATCCTCGGATTAGTGAGAGAAAAAACTACTGTATTCACAGGTACATGCACAGCTTGTTAGATGAATAAATCTGGGACTGTGATTGATGTGTTTGTGCATTGCAGGTGTTTCTGCTGTCAAAATTCATGGTCCCACAGAAGTCGCCCATGGAAGTAACGTAACTCTTAGATGCGTTGCAAATGCCAGTTTGCGATTCTCGTTCGCAAATTTAAAAGATGTCCAGATGGTTATTGGGGGATGTTCCGCTTTCAACGAATGCTATTTGTACAACCAGACGCACATCGGCCTATACAAACTTTCGGTAACGGAGGACGGCGCAATGCTAACAATATTTAATATTGATGCAGATAGGTGTGGTAAATATACATGTTCTGCATCGTTTAATGACTCACATTCGCACAGCCTAACTGTGTCACTAAAGCTAAGGTCAATGCAGGTTAGTAGTGATTGTTCATACAACCACGTATGGCACCCTCTAATAATAATTTTATTGCATTTTATTTAACCAATTCAAACTATACAAATGCATAATTACAATAATGGTCATTGACGCAAGCGCATATATATTGTGTTTTGAATTTAAAATAATGGCATCAACTTTATTTTATAATGTGTTAAAAGTACTCCAAATAAATATATTGTTGAGGTTGAGTACATTTCTAAACACATAATCTTGAAAAAGTATACAGTTATAATATATAAATAAATCATCAATTACCGTTTCAACTATTGTTCTCTTGTTTTGCATGTCTGTATTTAATCAAATACAGAAGAAAACGGAAAAAATAAAACACAGAATTCTTATAATAGTTTTATTACTAGTATATGGTGCAATTATATATTATACGCCCGTTTGAAAAAATGGGTCGTATTATGGGAACGCCCAAGCGGGCGGGCGTTAGGCGGTAAATCTTTGCCGGGAGCATAACTTTGTCCAGCATGGATCGATTTTCAAATAACTTGGCAGAACGGATAACCATAATTAGATGGATTGTCGCGCGTAAGAATCATGTCCCTAGCTCCAAGGTCAAGGTCATAATTCAAGGTCAAAGATCAAATATAAGAAATAAATCTTTACCACTTTGTCCGGAGCATGACTGTGTCAGCATAGATAGATTTTCAAATTACTTGGCAGACGTTATAACCTGGAGAGGCGGAGTGTCGCTCTCAAGAATCAAGTCCCCAAGTTCAAGGTCAAGTTTACAATTCAAGATCAAAGGTCAAATGTAAGAAATCAATCCTTACCACTTTGTTCGGAGCATATCTTTGTCCATCAACGATGGATATTCCAATAACTTTGCAGAGTTGATACGCATGGTAAGTCAAATTGTTGCGCCAAGAAGAAGGTCCCTAGGTCCAATGTCAAGGTCACAATTCAAGGTCAAATGTCAAAAATAAGAAATCATTCGTTACCTCATTTTCAGAACCATATCTTTGTCCAGCATAGATGAATTTCAAATAACTTGGCCGAAGTGATACGCATAGTGAGGTGGATTGTCGAGCACAAGAACCAGGCTCCTAAAATCATTCACAATAGATTGAACAATTGGTCTGAAATCAATCAGTGCCTAAATAAATCAAAACAGGTTATTGCCTGGTCTTGTGTAATGCATCAGGTTCGCCTCAAATAAATAATGGCTCGGTCTTTATTATCTATATTATACAACGGGTTTCTAATTTATATAACGAGCGTATTTTTTTATTAAAACGTTTACAGCAGCGCTGATTGTGCTGCTTTACACTTTCTTGTACATTTAGTTATTGATTTCTAAATGTTGATTGGATAATACATTATTATCCACATTTCGCAATGATGCATGAATAGTTTTAAATACAAATACATGTATTACACACCATTTCATTCATGCAATATTTAAAACGCAAACTGAAATGGAATGCAACGATCAAAATGAATTGTGTATTGAAATTGACATTTGTAAGTTTATGTTAATATTTACTATAGAGTGTTCAATATTTGGCAAACACTTTTCTGATCATCATTAACTGATACTGTGTAATGAGGTTCAGTGCATGTATTTGGAATTTTTTGATACAAATGTGTATGGATGGTTTATTGTGCCATTGATGCGTCATTACAGAAACAAAGTGAGCGTTTATGTAAATATTTAACACATTTTTGTGTGATTTATGCCGATAAAAAATGCATACATTCGTTGTATCAGATTGTTTATTTGTTGAATTTGATTAATTTTCACCGAAAATGTTGGCTTATTAGTTTATTCCAAGTAATATAACATACCATATAACATTGACAGATAGAAACGCTAGCGACCTGATATACAAAAGTATATGTCAGCCACCTTTGTATGATATCGATTTCAGCATAGAGGTATAACAAATAAAGAGCCTCAGGCATGTGTCAGGCAAACTATGTAAACATTTAATAGTACATTTTAATAGCATGGTTGACTTAATTATCAATTACCGACAAATGAAAGTGCATGCTTCATTTCGTGGTTTAAACAAAGAGTTTGATTACGTGGTAAGACATAATGTTGGGTACACGTTGCTGAATTAAATCATGCTTATTAGGTATAAAGCTATGATAAAAATTGACACTGATTCTGTTTGCATTGTTTTGAATGACTTAAATGAAAACTGTATGTTAAATGGTATTGTTGTATTGATGTTGGTAAGTTGCCATAGTTTTTTTTCTGTTGTTTGCATATGGTCTTGTAATTAGTGATACTAATTGAAGAAAGTTAAATGTCGTTATAGTTTATTGTGATAGGTGGAATATATGAGTTAATGCACATACGACACAAGTTATGATTTAGAGAAAACTTGGGCAGTTAAGGATAATTTTTTGATTATGGCAAGTTATTAAAATTGTTAAATTATTTACATATTTAGGAAGCATAGTCTAATCTACATACCGAGTGACAGCTATATTTAACCTTGAATTATGGATAAGAGTTTTGGCATTTCAATGGATCTACGACAAACAGACACCAGAGAGAGTCCATTGAGTTTTGAAAAAAGTGCTCAGGTGGTAAAAATCCAAACCCAAAATGATTATGCAGAGCTGGTTGAACATGATTACTGACCACAAGAGCTGATCTTGTGATAACCCCTAGTGGTGAAGAATCTTCAGTTAGAAGAACAATTGTTTGGATTATGTCTGTATTAACACTTTTAGATTTTGTAAATATAGTGTTTCTTTGAATAGGCTAGATTTGCAATCAAGTCGGTGGCACACATCTGAACACATACTTGTTCACGGAAGAAAATGTCGACATTGTTTTGTCCTAGAAAATAAGATCCGTTTTTTATTAGAATAATCTCTGTTTGGAGATATTAAAAACAATTATTTAAAGCAGTACTTCTAGAAAAGACACAATTGTTCGAACGTATTTAATCGGATGATTTAAACTGTTAGAATAATGAAATCCAGAGACTATTAGAATCTTAACTACGCATGTGCATTAAGAATTCAAAGACATGTGTATAACTATTATTGCCATAAATGTATCCACACGTCTCCTCAAGCTCAGCATTTGTTTACATCTATTAATACTCATATTAGCATGTGTGTGTGTTTTGATTACCATTGTGAACCCATACTTTGTGTAACGTGTTTATGTTACTTTATACAGATGACCACTGTCTATCAATTAATCTGTATTCAAATGTTGTATGTCAACGCATGGACTGTATGTTTAACGCATATTTGAATCAACCACCAAAATATTAATCATGTATATTCAAACACAAGCGCTAATGGTTACGCATTACTTACTATAAAAATAAGGATTATGCAACTCCAGAGACGAAAGGCACGAAAACCTTATTAACATCCGCTAGTCCTTTATTTCAGGCAAGTGACCAATTGCGTATCCAATACAGGACTCTGCGAAGAACAACAAAAAACAGCATTTACATGATTAAAATTGTTGTTACTGCCTCGGAACGGTCAATGCAAAGCATTGGGGGTTTAAACCGGTTAAAAGGTATGCCGAACCGTGCACAAAGTCAATAATTAATCAAAATACACACACTGGTAAATAAAAGTTAATCTCATAAGCATTACGATTCAATTTAAATAGTAATACATGAACATATGAATAACAATTTAATCACTAAATTGTTTAATATTTACAGTAACATAATTGGAACTTTCAGAGTAAAGATTACACGAAGTCAATACACGTATCATCAACAAACCTGCTTGTTGACAAGATTGCAAGAGCTAGCATCATATAGTACAAGTCACAGATCGTCGTGAATTTCAGGAAGAAGCCGAAATACGTGGCTTTAAAGTCCAGATTACATAGCTTGGTTGTATATGCTAAACTTATGCAATAAATATATTTGAAATCAACTGTTCATTATTACATGAAAAAAGCTAGTATATGCAGACAGAAAATGAAACATTTTTTAATTATACAAACCATGAATGAAATATTACATTTAATGGTTTTATGTTAATGTGTCAAACACAGTTAAACTATTATAACGCAATGGATAGGTTTAAAAGCGAACTATCCAAATTTGAATCGATATATATGTGAAGCTTTTTACCCATCAATAATAGATACATTATATAATGTTGAAAGAAATTCAAACATTGATAGGCAGATGTTCTGTGTATACACAAATTATAACTCGTTGATAGACACGACTTGATCAGCTTATAAATTCCATTTAAAGCAACCAATTTGGTATATTTACACTTTCGCAACAGTTTTAAAACATCACTACAAAATGATGGGCGAGAAATCACATTAACCAATAACCGTGTTAAGGAAACAGTATATCTAGAAACCAAATTAAAGTGTAAAAAAGAGTTAAAAACACATTTTAAGCATTTTTCGTACTTAATGAATTAAATGTTTTAATAATGTCTTAAACAGAGAATGGTTTCGATTTAACAATATCAAAATTGAAAAAATCACGTTAGTCATACGGACTGGTTTGCACTTCATTGTTACTAAAAGTTAGACTTGAATATAGACATGCGGCATCGGTACAAATCAAAGACATGTACTTGAATTTTAAATTGAATTTTTTTTTATATAGACAATATAATATTCACACGCTATAATAGTGTAAATGACTGTTCGCGTTACTCGTGAAGACATACTCACCAAACCACTGGCTTACGCTTGCGCTTTGTGGAAGGCACAACAAACTTGAAGAATACTTTACACGTGTGTGGAGTTTAACGTGGGCTTAAATAGTGTCAATCAAGTCTTATAGTTATTTTGTTTCATATATTATTGAACAACATAAGAATCGGCAATTTACATAAACACTGAATACATTTGTTTTCTTAAAACGTTGCATACTAGTTTCTGCCTCGAGCCATACGTTTCTTATATCGCCGAGTGGCAGATTGTTTGTAGTACAGTACTATACCAGTATTGGCACAAATATTAAGAAAAAAATAATCGGTTGCAAAACACATCCATAAAGCGTATTGTATATTATTTTTTCCAATAATATGAAGTAAATAAAACCCTAGAAACATCAGCAAATGACGAATAGCGTATACACCACAGTTAAATAAGCACAGAACTACACAGAATAAAACGATTCCAACTGGGGTCGCTGCCTTGGAACGGTAAACGCAAAGAGTTTATCACAATACATATTGATGTAAATACAATCAAACTATTCGTATTTAATAGTCAAACAAGAAATTATTTATTTAATTGAATTACAACTTAATTAATCAATGGTTTAACATGCAAAGATCCACATAATTGCATCTTTCTTAGGCACAATGAAAGAGCTTAAACGCAAGTATCAGTTACATCCCTTTATGCTCACGCGATTTCAAATCCTAGCATTATTGGAGCCGTAATACGCCGTGTTAAAGACCAGATAACATACAAGTAGCTTGGCAGTATATAATAAACCATTGTCATTAAAATTAATGAATTTAAAATGTCAATATTAAATTATGAAATTATTTATCATTTAAACAGAAAACTAAACGCAATTTGTTAAATTCAACAAAACTTCAATCATATATTACATTAAGTGTTTCATGCCAATGGGTCGTCAATAGTCAAAACTATTTATATCGTGTTTCTTTATAGCTTTTTTTCTGGAACGACTAAGTCCTTAGAAAAAACATCTATAACCATGATATATTTTGTTGCTAAATAAGTATGTGTCTTGTGGGTTTTTTTATTTGACAGCTTAATCATGTTATGGTTTTATCTCGATTGTTTTCCCAAGCCCCATACATCGTTCGCGCAGAGATTTGTTTATTCCCGAGCCACCCATCAATTTCCTGCCGTGGTACCAAACCACATTGCGATCGTGCACATTTTCTTTTTATTATTTATGTTTATTATATTTGTTTCCTTTCTTTTTCATTGTTGACTGGAAATAATGTATAATAAGTAAATTAATATAGTTAATAGCGTCACAGAAATACAACGTACACATACGTAACCTTCCATATCAGGAATGATGATACCACTGCTAGGAGTTTGAGCATAGCATAGTATGCATTCCTGACGATCGTTTTGCATCTCAGAAAGAAATCAAAACACTGTGCGCAAACAGCAAAACGTAACATTTCAAGTTTCCTGTTTTTTCATATAGAAATTTCAGAAACATTAAACATGTTTGAAAGAGGGACTGTACGATTGTGTACGCAAATTATAATGTCACAACATCCATATATTCTAATGATGTCACTATATTGTTAAAATAATATTTTAATAAATGTTGAGAGTAACGTATGTTCAAAAATGCTTATTAAGAAATAAAATTAAAAACTAAAACAATACTTCGCTGCCCAGCGATATATTATATGCATTTATATACAGCGTCTAGACGAGTTAGATAGATTGGTGGCACATTCTAATTACTTTCTCATTCAAAACCGAATGTAGCCGTTGCTGTTAGGATAAACAGGTCTGTATCGACAAAAAAAAATATCTTTTCGGTTTTCGATAAAGGACATATTTGTGTTATCGATGTTGGCTTTGTTTTACGTTTTGTTACTGGACCTGAAATAAATTAATAAAAAATCAGACAGCCCCTCGTGAAATAGATCCATTTGTCTAAAACACTTTTTAAAACAGCAGCTAATTGTGTTTGTGAATGCGCATTCCTTAAATAAGCGTTTAATGAGTTAATGATTAAGCGTTTAATGAGTTGATGATTAAGTCAGCAACTTAGATACAAATATTTTATTTCCTTTTTTATTTTCATGCATTTGTCCAAACAATGGTGGTTATACAATATTGTGCTGAGTTATATCAAAACGGATGTGTGATTTTGTTTCTTGTCAGCAATTATAAGCTTGTAAAGCTTCAATCTAATTTGCATAACGTATAATGCAACATTGTTATATAAATAAATACATATATAACTGCATATTTAAACGTAATATTTGGATTATTTAAAACATGTTTGCGATTGGATATTTAAATTTAATTAAAATACATTTAAGTTATATTATAATTACCGTTCAACTTGACAACCTGCTTTGTAAGTACGTTTTGCGTGGCTATTTTATTAAAAACAGTATCGTTTCCTACAATAAAGAGATTTACACATACGCTAAATATACATGCATTAAAAGTTATTATTACATTGTTGATTTCACCATATTGGTGTGGAATTATTGTTAACTGAACAACATACAATGACGGGAATAATTGATAAAGTGTTGTTGCAGCTCAATCACCATCGATCTCAATCGCCAGGGATGGCGTACACACAGAAGTATTTTGTAACATTACTGAGTCTAGAAATGCAACAATAAGTTTTTTTGAAGATGAACGTTTGGTAGTAGAAATACTGAACAAAGAAGGGTCATGCTTAAAAGAACCATCACAACTGCCGAGTAATATTATGTGTACTTGCACAGGAAATGCACACGCATCATGCAGTATTTTTGTTGGATCGTATGAATATGATTGCCCAAAGTGGAAATGTGCAGTGGCTAAAGAAGATGTTTTACAGTTCAGCACCTCTGTTGACGTGTGCAACTTAAGTATGTATAGTTTGCATAGATTTTGTTTGATATTTAATTATTCATCAAAAATGTTGCTGAGTTGGCACAGACTAAATTTCCAGATTCGTCAAACACTCGGATGATATATAAAACCGTTGCAATCTTTATGTTTAACAGACAACACACGCCATACAACGAATACAACGACAGTTGGTCCTGCAAACTGTTCCTACCGTATACCCAATGTAGTGAAATGGGCCATTTATGGGTTGGACATTGAGAATAATATAATTCTATCGACATTGAAGACCTATACTACAGCCAATATTAGTTCCATCGTACGGAAATATCCGACAGAAAGACAAAATAAGTATATTACAACATGTACAATTGACGAACATGAGTCGGAAGACTGGAGTATAAGCATTTTAGGTATGGGTTTTGGATTTTGAATTATACATATATTTACGGTGTTTATATCAACGTGCAAGTACCTTACATGTATAAAGGCTGGAATATTTCACTAAGTGACTGTGATTGCTTTCAGATCCATCAGCATTGTGCTCCTTCGGTAGTACACAGTTCGCCAAAGATGCATGTAACTTCACAGACGGAAACCCAATTGTCACTGTCATTAGAGAGCCAAATATCTCTTATTCGTGCATGTCAATATCAACAACAGTAATTCCGGACATCATGTTGCCATTTTGTGAGGCTGTCAACAGACCAGACTTAGGGGCAGATAATTTTGTTGGCAATAAGACCGGTATATTCAAGTTGGAGATTCTTGGTAAGTTAAAATTTGTATTTAAGTACTTTTCAGGTAGTCATTCTTTTATTTGCAATAATCCCCTTGTAACTCTTATTTCTGCAGTTCCTGCATACGTACACGAATTTTATGTAAATGGGTTCATCAAACAGAAAAGAATAACGTTCAATGCTACGCGTCAATTTACGTTCAATTGCCATGGAAATGGCACTCCTCCACCAGAAATTACATTATTTAAAGACGGTAAAAAAATATGGAGCAATTATTCGACTTTACGACGCGAACTGCAGTTAATTGGGTCGCATGATTCGGGAAAGTATTCATGCGTGGCTTCTAATGCACTTGGTTACGGCAATGAAACAATTCATATTATCTATCAGGAAGGAAGTAAGTTTTATCGAGGTAAGACGACACCAATTTGATCGTAATTTTCATTAATACAATTAACTGAGTTGAACCTTAAACATAAGTCGCACGTTGATATAAGATAAATGTGAAATAAAAGTTTTCGGAAAAAAGTATGATACTAAAGTCCGTCAACGTGCCTAGTACTCAGACATTCGCTTAACATATACATTGTTTTCGCACATGAAAATTGGTATGTTATTTTGTCAAACAGACGATAAAAATGGCAATGAGGATACACTGCTGAAATTTATTGCCGTTGGTGTCTGCGTGGCTGTTGCTGTTATTTCAATATCGCTGACATTAGTAGTGTATATTGTCAAGAGAGATAACACATGTGTGTCTTTAGTAAGACACTTTCACCGTACCGGTAAGTACACATATTTTGTTTATGTAGAATTTACACAATCCGAAATACGTAATTTGATAATGCAAATTTGTGTCAGCGTATTTGACTATATACATAAATTGTTATTTTGCAAGTTTGCTTAAGTGAAAAATTGCAAGCCCTAGTTGAAAGGAAATTGGGAAATGTTTATAACAACTTCGCCGCTAAATGCAAAAGTTGTTCATAACTGGTGGATTAAAATTGAGTTAAAGGTTATTCGATTAAAAAGATACCTTTTTTGAATAATTAAATTGTACGTTATATTTATCTATATCTCTATCTATCTATCTATATATATATATATATATATATATATATATATAACAGTTATGCATGTAATAATGCATTGTTTTTTTTTTCAGCGACACCTGACAGGGGAAATGAATTGTAAGTAAGACTGGTTTACATATACTATTTTCACAACTAATAATTACTATACTAGGCAAATCTCCAAACACACATTTACATGGACCATACAAACCTTTTTCATTAACAAATATAAATGAAATGTTCAGACATTAATGTCAATTACTGTCAATTATATAATCCTTTCGACTGACTTATTATTAGTACAATTAATCGGTCAGCTAAGGTTATGTTGACCCATTTGTTGTTTCAGCTTGAATGTAACATATTCCTATTATGTGCGTTAACATTTTTACATATTATAGTATGGATGAAATAAACTTAACTAAAACTAAACTTTAAGTTACCTTTCATCGTTGGTATTCGCAAATAAAATGTTATACAACCGTGCTATGCATGACTATTAAATTGCATATAGTAATGCATTGATAATGAAACATAAAGCTAAATTAAAGACCGCTGAATATGGTTTTGATAATATTGTACACTTTTTCTTTTCCTCTAGACATGTTGCTTATAAATACACATTGTTTTTAGACATGCTGCTAATTCTGATATGAACATAGGAGCCAATTACGCCTTTTTTGAGGGTAAGCTCGTGATTTAAAACTTCCCTATTATATACTGTCTATATTGTTATTTTTTTACGTACTATATACCGGGACATGATGTTAATATTTTTATACGCAGGAAATTTCCCAGAGGACGTGTTACACAATAATTGAATTGTGCAAGGCATCTTATCGTCGACAGAGATCGCGGAAATGTCACATGCCTTCGATAATGAAACGTATTCTGAAAGTATCAAAATATTGGAGGAAGGTCGTGGCAGCAAAACGACTACAGGTTAACATACAATTATCCACACAAATTTAACCGTCTTGAATTGAATTAACACTAAATAACCATATAAACAGCTCAGCATATTAACTTTCGATGATAATGAGTCTTCAGGCTCCCCATTGTTATGTCAAGTTGTGTTTATTTTCAGATCAAGATCAGGCATCCGCATTTGGACCTAACCACTGGTTGCTTTGACTTTTTATTACACAATTTTGATAGATATTGTGTTATAATGCCATACATTTTCTAGTACGTGGCGACCATGTGCTGGATCGTTTTGATCAAATAGCAGACATTTGTATTAACTGTTTATTACAATTTTTTTTATCGATACCGTGAATTTATACCATGCAGTTTCTATTACTTGGCGACCATGTGGTGAGTTGATTTGATCCAACACCTTACATTTGTATTAACAGATGTTTTAATTATGTTACTGAACAGACTGTTAGCAAAATGCCATTTCAGCGAAATTGAGGAATATTATAATACGCTTCTGTTATTCAATTCCGGTGAAGTTAAACATCTGCAACAATGCCATTGTTTGGTTTTCTAAAAACGTGTCATACATGTAGATTTATGATTATTTTAAAATTAATATGTATGTTAATTGGGTCATACAGAAAATTTTAAACATTACAGTAATATCTGTTTCGGGTATAGATGACATGAACTGATAAATGTAATTAACACGCATGCAGGTGATATTCTCTTAATTGATTACACAGCTCCAAGCAACATCCACACTATTCCCTTGACATGGACACCATTGAGGATGACCCTCTCTACAACGGCGTTACACAGCCTGACACCATTGAGGATGACCCTCTCTACAGCGGCGTTAAACAGCCTGCTCCATCTTTTGCAGGTAAAGAGACATCTACCTTCCCAACACTTATAACTATAAGGCAGTCTCCAACTGCTTTTCGATTAACATATTATATAGTTGTTGAAAAGATTTTAAATAATGTCACAAATGGATATTTAAACGCTTCAAATCTTAACAGTAATATCCATTCTTTGATTGAAAAGTTGTTGTATACTTACGTGTTTAACTATAGTCGTGTGTTATTGTTGTTACTACATTTGAAGCGTTATCGTGAGCTAACCAACATACAGGCTTGTTATTATCGTATCTCGGAGTATGCAGGCGTCTACCATGCCCAGTTATATATTACTATTTAAGTTATTGCATGGTACATGTATACCATGTTAAATCCAATGATCATGTAAAAATATGCCCCTTTTTAACGGTTCTGTATTACATATCATAACTTCATACATGCATGTATATTCTAGTTATGTATTCCCTGTTTTAGTTGATAAACGGTGTTATATGTAATTTTTGTTATTATCTTCAGTAACTGCACCTTCGCGTTATAACGCAACGTAAGTATTGAATCCATTTCTTATATTAAATACTATTTCACATCAATATTAGAAGTCATACAGCATATCCTGTACTCTATAAAATTGTTTTTGATAGATCTGGTAGTAATACAGGAAAGCCTAGGGACACCTTTTCAACTAATGCGGATGGTGTCAATTGAAAATCACTGTAATACTCCTTCGGTGAAGATCTAACTCACGTCTATCGCTCACAAAGTTGGCACATCATCAATTGCACCACTGCTACATATTTACACTTTATTAGAATAATGGCGACCACTGTTGTTATGAAATGTGTGCATGTAGTGTTCCTTGTATTTTGTATTGGTGCGTAGAATTGGCGATTGGACACTTGCCGCCTTAAATAAATGACCGTATACATTTAATTAGAATTTCTCTCCTGTGGATTCAGCTGATGTTTCACACAGTTTATATTTTAAAAACCACACTTTCAATATAGGACGCACATTGATGAACCGCAGCTTAGATCAGAAGACATCACATACAGCGTTGTCAAGAAAACGAAACGACCAAAAGACACGACAAGCGATGTCAGCAAACATAAAATACCAGATGATAGCAATGTCAACATTCAGAATATACCTGATGATAGCACTGTCAACAAAAAGAAAATTCCAAAGGACTACACTTACAGCGTCGTCAACAGAAAGAGAAGACCAGACAATTGCAATAACAGCATTGTAAGCAAGCCGAAAAGGACGCCAGACAAGCACAAAGGTACTAAACGCAATTTTCTTTACACTTTATATTACAGATCAATTGAAACAGCAAATTGATACTAAACAGTATTTGCACATACAAATGAATGTCTCCTACACGACTAGAAATAAATATAACACACTTTTGTGGAAGTCCGATTTTGATTGAAATATGTGCTCTGCAATTTATCATGAATTCATCCGAAAACAAAACACTACTGTTTAATATGTTCCAGACGCCGTTCCATCAGAAAAGACGTCGTAAGTTGACATGTATTACTTACTATACTTACTATATGATTATGATTATAATTTGTCTTAAATATTTAGTAGTCCTTAACAATGTATACATTTTAACAATAACAATAACATATGCTGATTAAATGAAGTCGTGTAGTATACATGGTTACGTAAACAAAAGCAGAACTGAGATACAATGTAGTACGCTGGTAATGAGTCTTATTCTTAACTGTATTTTGTACTTGTAAGTTTTTTTGTTTATTTCATAATTTATATTGAACTTGCGTTGTGTGTGTCTCTGACCACTTTAAGGCAAGAGAGTAATAGTGATGACTATGTGTATAGCGTGGTTAACAAGAGGAACTACAACGAAACTGGTAAGTAAAATATCAAGTAAATATTTAATTATTACATTGTTAAATATATATGAAAAACAAACGGTTGTCATGTAAATGCGTTGACTGAATTTGCAACTTGATTCGAAGTTTTTATACTAAACACCTATTTTAATATAGTTTAAATAGTCCGTTGTTGATTTTTGTATTTCTGAAGGTGGACAAGCTGGGTGTTCGTCTAGTTCAAACCGGTAATAATAAGTGTTTTAATTTATATTAACATATAATAGTTGAGGGCTAAGTGTGAAATCCATTTTAATCCCAATGCATTGCACTGACCGTTCAAGGCGGTGACCAAGTTTCAATCATTGTTATGTTCCGTAATGTGTTGTACGTATTGTATAAGCAATCGGTCACGTAGCTAAGATTAATGACTAGCGGATGATAATAAGGTTTTTTCTCCTGGTGATCTCTCTGTTTTATTATTGTTATTTTACATAAAATACCGGTATAATAGCATAGTTTGCTAATTATGATATATATAACTAATTATTTAAATGTAGACCCAAATAATATCTCATTTTAATATGACAACATTTTAGGTTTATTGGCATCGTTTTAGAAGATACCTTATATTAAATATAGCTATTGGCATGTGCTATTATTGTGTTCACATATTTTGTATTAGGGCTCCCGTGGTGTGGAGAGTGGAATCTGACAGCTGCCTTTACAGTGAAGTCAAAAAGAACACGGACACAGGTACGTACATATTTTAAAATTTGAGAAGCCATCAGAGATGAGTTTATAGAAACTTTAAGAGCAAGTTAAGCTAACAGCCGGTAGATTTTGGATTGATTTATTTATGATAATGAAACGTTACAATTTTAAGCTGCGAGTGTATTCTAAACAAAATGTTTAATAATGCTTAATAATGTACCACATGTTTGATAAACAAGTAGCTTTTAGTATTTGCTTTATTTCAATCTTAACACGCTGTTAGCTTAATTGGCCGTTAAAGTGTTGAGCAACTGGGCCCAGATGGTTATTAACTTAATAAAATACATATATGTGCATGCATTCTATATCTTCAGAGAAAAGCAGAAGCACAAGCTGTTTGGAAGAGCAGACGGGATGTTGATAGGTCTTGGGTTATAGTTGAACATTTTCCCAGTACAGGGACATGTTCAGTTGAAGGAAATGTAAAACCAATGACATAAAGGGTTAAATTAGTCTTTGTATATATTGTAAAATATTATAAAAATGCGCGCATTGGACATGGATGCATATTTGAGATTGTACAGGATAATTTGAAGTTGTTGTATAGAACTGTGTTTATGGAATTGTGTACAGACAATGTGCTAAGGAAAGTTTAATGTCACATATCTAATGTCGTAGGTATTTAAAATTATGTGTCATGTGCTTTTTGAATTTCAAAGACACTTTTTAAGTGTACATTGTGCTAGTGATATTTGCTTTTAAAATATATTTGTTGTGTTATATTTGTATTGTGTACATAACATGTTTAGTACAAACGGTGCTGCAACGTTCTTGTGTCATTTTTATTTAAAATCGTATGTAACGGTTTGTCCTGAAAACTATGTAGTGCAATTTATTTACAATATATAACTGTTTTTTTTTTATTCCGATGATGCATTCGGAAGCTTGCTTATATATTCATGATTTCGTGCAAAAAGTCCAGATGTTATTTATATTTAAATGCAATGTATGTATTTTTGAGTCAGTAAGTATATTTGAACATTGAAACATGCAACCAAATTTTCGATTGTTGAGAAGACAATTACATGTACATGTTGTTTTGCATTCTGATGGGTTTAACCAGCAAATCATCATAATGGTAACTTCATTTTTGTGCTCGGTTTTATTTGAGTTGGTAACCATTGCATTCTGGGTAAAACAAGCCAGACAAATATTTATAAAATTTTTATCCTGATAGTAATAGGCATTGGTAATTAAAATTATCAGTTTTGTGTTTTCCTGATAGTGGAATTGGACACGTTCATCCTTGTTTATTTGGTAATTTTATATAAGCACATACTGTCAATAAACGGTTTATGTTATCTGTTAATAAAGTATTTGTACATTGTGCAGTTCTTGTTCAGTTTCTTATTCAGCTTATCGTTATATTTTTAGGTAATGTACATCCGGAGCTGTTCTACCGCAGCAGATTAATATCATTAATTGTGTTAAAACAATCTTCGGACTCATCTTGTTTACGATTACGATTTATTAATTTATCTGAATGACTTTGCCAGTTGACATCTCATTCAACATTGTTATAAAGAATCTAAAGTCATTATTTGACCTTGAAAACCGCCCATTTGATTAATAATTAGTAAAGACATCATAATATACTAATTTCCGGCGTGTGTAATGTAAGTAGGCTTATAAATCAGCATAAACCTACGATAACTTCGTATACAAGTGTTAGCTTATGGTCTGTAAGTAGGCTGATAAATCGGCATAAACCTGCGTTAACTTCGTATGACATTGTTAGCTTTTGGCATATTCATCTTGAATGTCCGTCATCGATAATCAGAGGGATGTGCTTATAGGCATTCGTTGGGCACACATATTTCTCTTAATATGAACGAAATCATGTTTACTGCCAGAATTCTACTAAGATATCTTTTCTTATGGACAGTAATTGGACATGTTTAATGCATTGAAAAGTATTGTTGAAACACTTGAACATTGAGATGTTTTTGAACTTATGTTTTCAACACACTAGTTTGATTAAGGTTCCAGCTCGATTTATTTCAAAATAAATATCTATTAATTTTGCTGAGTATTATATATTTATTTTAATTGTAAGATACTTTTGAAGTGTATCGTTTCTTTCATTTTAAATGACATTCAAATGACACATCAAATTGACACTCCCTGATTGACCTGTTGTTGTTAGATTTTTCATGTTGTAAGCACGAAGAAACAAAGTTATTGTTTAAAGATCCGCTAACAATAACTCTCTTTAGAATCATATGACTCTGTGCCGGGATGGTATTATTTTGTCAAGGAGTTGAAAGTGTGTCTGGCGTTTAACGTCTTGACTTTCATAAGTCCTTCAATAAGAGAATATTATCGACCAACAGCTAGGTCAGTTCAGTAGTTATCGTACGATCATAAAATTGTTTGAAAACACACAATATTTATCAATTCAAATTTACAGATAAATAAATAGTGCAGCTATTAATAGTATATATTACTGTCATCCAAAGCACGTCGCCGAGATTATTTATCGTAATTTACACCTTCTTCCTTAAATATGCTGACCAAACATATACATGAATATTCATACTGAACAAAATCAAATATAGATTGGCGGATATTTTATGAAAGACTCTCAATCATATGTTTTTTCAAAGTTAATAAGCAATGCTGATTTAAGTTCTGAAGTTTAACATTTTGTTGTATAATATAACGAATTCAACATTGATCAGTTATGGCCTTAAAGGTATTTGGTACTCATAGTTTCATGTTTCCGGCGTGCACGTTCAATGCTTGGTCAGTTAACTAGGTTTAGATGTGAATCTAGTTATGTATCCAGTACGTCATAGTTTTGCATTGTCCCCAGCGTACTATAATCTTACAATACTTAGTCACAGGGACAGGTATCTTCCGACTAAGTCATAATTGAAATTAACAGGTGGATAGATAGTTAAACTATTCTAAAAATATTTTACATGCTGTGTAATTTTGAAGCTGTAAGTACACATTTAACCTAATTAAACATACATGATTATCGGGATAATGAACAACAATGTTACAGCTCTGCACGATGCTGACGCTGTAAAGCACCAACTGTCAAGTGTCTAGACAAAATATTGTACTACGGTGCAAACATGTCCACCTTAGTTTTGTAAATACGCATTGCATGTTTAAGATCAAACTCAGATAATGCTGTGGTACGGGCATGGTACAATAATATCCCGTGTTCATGGTCGATTCTGAAGTCACTCTTAGAGGCATTGACGTGTAAGGAAGTTATTCGCAAAATACTACATTGGATAATGAACAATTCGTTTCAGTATACGTAATGGACTGTCAATATTCTTTGGATATCGGTTTAACCTATCTCATATTTGGGACACAAACTATCCCATTTATGTACGTTGCATAAGGCGGCTGACGTCAACCAGGTCGTACGGGCATATTAGAAATAATAAGTGCCACATAATGGGATATTTTAATATCGTGCTGTCATTTTGTAGCGTACTCGTACAATAAATCATATTAACAATCTTGTTTAACGTACATGCGACAACTATTCAGAACGGCAAAGCCAGTTACGCTATAAAAAGTTTGAACTTTTGTTTAAACATAATGAAAAGACATTAAATGCACATGATGCACCAACATGTTTCAACCGATATTTAAACTTAACGATACAACGGAGTGCGTGTTTACTTAGCATGCACATTTAGTAATTTATTTTACTCATTGGTGTTTAAGCCACTAGGCGAAGAGTATAATTGCACATAATTAAGCTTAGTTATTGTTATCGGAGATAATAAGTGTACGCAAATATTTTCCGGCAATGTGAATACCAATAGGACATACTGCTCTTAAATGTTTAAAGCTGAAAGGTTAATCGTTTTGAGTTAATATAATTTTAAGTGCGAGTCTTTGTTTAAAAACCCACTTTCCTAAACTTTTTTTTTGTTTTGAACAGCGCGCGACAATGAAGTTATTTCAAATTTTTATAATGTGTACGCTATTTTTTGGGGTAAACAACAATCACAATATATGTAGCGGCATAGTTATGTACAGTGCATATGCGAAACAGTCGTTGATGAAACGGAATGTTTGTTATTGTATAATCGTTAACAAGTACATTAATTTCGATACGTACATTACAATAGTAGAAATATCGTGTTTATGATGAAACGTCTCCCAGAACTGCGGTTACAGACAACTATAGCTGGGCGGGCACGCATACGAAATAGTGCCAGCATACCTCTGGAACTATACCAATTTGTCTGCCCGCTAAAAAGACATTTATAATTAACATAAATAACGGACCGTTGACTTTTAAATATGCAAAGAAGAAATATATTTATTTGAGATATACTATTTGTGTATTAATATACCTTTAGATCGTTATTATGATCTTGAAGAGAAACGTCAATATGGCAGAGTATAAGGGGTCAAAAGACCAGTGGTGTGGATATATTCATCAAGCACATTAAAGCATTGTTTAATCGTCCGCATACAATTAACCTCTCATCTCACGAGTCGCATGACTCATAATTGCGATTGTATAATTAGGTTAATTAAAGATTGAAATTAATTATTCCATAATGAACTTGAAGTAAAGTATCCATATAAACACATAGAAGAGGTCAAAGCAATTGACAATCCCAGGCCACCAGTACGGTGGTTAGACTTGTAATGCAAGGACATTGAGCCATTGTTTAATTGTCTGCATACAATCAACCTCTCATCTCAGGAGTGACATGACTCAGTGCTGTAAGTGCATGAAGGGCAATGAGTGTAAAGGGAAAATAATGCTTAAGAATGTAATGACAGGGACCTGTGTCCATAAACCTATTAATAAAACAATTTCGTTTAAAATTGACTTCTGATCGTTATGGATATAAAGTTTGTTCAGACATTCACGTATTTGATCATTTAAAGAAATATTTTATAGAAACCAAACGAACGAACAATACAAGTAATGGTTGTTAAGGTATATATATATACTTATAGCAAAAGGTATGTTACTAAAGGGACGATGTCAACGAAAACAATGGTTTCCTATTGCAGTATACATGATATATAATGGTAGAAATGCGTGTACATTAAATAAATAATAAATAAATAAAAAAACTAATATCATATTTGATAAAACAAATCAGCAAAAACTGTTTGTAACATAATACACCCAAAGCGAACTCACGCTTTCGGAATCATAGGAAGAAATGAAAGTAGTTAGCGCTTTTACCAATGTGCAATTCTGCTTGGTAAGGAAACGTGTGTAAACTATGGCTATACAAAAAAAACTTACAATTCTGAAGTGAAACTGTAAACACGAAAAGGGCTAAAAAAATTCAACCCATAGAGTATATTTTCTCAGAAAACGTCTTTCCCGTTAAATATACCTTATTTTAACCGTTATCAAATGACATAATAATATCTTAATTTGGGATTGTTAAAAGAAATTAACCCTTCGAGGCCCTTCCGTTTAAAGCAACGCACGTGGATTCAATGAGTGGTCAGAATTATCGAAAGTATGATACTATACCATACCATTCTGAGCGGTTACATGCATTTATGAAATATACAATGATCTTTAATGCTAAATGTTGTTTAAATCACATGATTGATAGATATGTCATGTTTAACAAACAGCGATGTTACAGCGCAAGACATTGCCGAAGCCCTCAAACTATCTCTCGATAATAGGTTCAAAACGGAATTATGATACACACGTTTCCACAGCCTGTCGGTAACTATATATTGCATATGCATTTTTAAAGCTAGATTATGGTGGGATATTGTACACTGCATGCACGTGTTGATGGCCTTGCTTGAAAATGCTATAAAGAGGCCTTAAGTTGAAATGTATGACATTTCAAAACAGAAAATTGAACGATTAACAATTAATTTCAATTAACCTAAGGCAATATGTTGTTTTAATTAGTTTTAGCTTCTCGGGTATTTTTGGAAATATGTCCAGTTGGAGGTATATATAAAATCATAATTAAAATAAAATTCCATTACTAGTACAACATTGTTCACAAAACCATGACAATAACAATAATACGTGATTGCACACTGATATTCGCATTAACCTTTTTAAATCGATGTGTATTGAAACACATTGTATACTGATTAAATATAGATACCCTTACAACGTGTAAGTTATATGCGCACTTGTAATTTGAAAATAGTGTTTTAAAGCGCGTATGTCATATACAGTTACTGTCGATAAAGCATATGGTCAGTTATTTAGTATTATATTTATATAAATAGAACGTTATATTTTGTGGTAATTAGGGAAGTTATCTCAAGAGAAGTAAACCGAAACAGAAGAATCCAAGTTATTATTTTCAAAAGCATTTTAATATGAATCCACTATCAAAGCGACATTACAATATACATGTATATGTTCTTAATACAGACGCGTCTAATGGCAACTTAATACAAAGGTTATGCTAGAGGAAGATAAAGAACAATATGGAATTAATTTCAATAGTACATGATGTCACATCTACATCTACGCCTATACACTACTTCCATTTCTAGTAAATTTTATTTACTGGTTCATTTTGCATATTGTAATTAATATTGTAATATAATGAAGAGCTCATGGAAATATTATTTGAGAGTAAATTAAATTAATATTACAAGCATTTAGATCATGCATTATCTTGCTGAAAATATATGAAATGTATTTAAATCAAAGCAAAGTAAAAAAACACACGAAATGTTCATTGTGATTTATTAGAAAACAATTATTGTTTATGGACATAAACATTTGTTAACATAACATAGAACATGTGTTGACATAGTTTGGCAAATTAAACAATGCGCAATATGCACCGTCATCACCATCTTGTATACACGTTGAAATGATTGGGTCTTTGCTTTTGATACAATTACATTAAAATAATACGAACAATATCGGCTGAATGTGTTAGTATAATATATAAAACATTTTCCATCATACAAATAACCGTTTTCTCGTTTTTTGCAATTTATTATATGTTATTTTAGTATGTATAATATTATACATATATTGACTTTTTAGCTGTGCAATATCGTGTGATGGTGCACAGCAAAATCCATATTGAACGAGGCGAGGGGCTGTGCTGTGCACCATCACACGATATTGCAGCTAAATAAGTCCATACTGGTTTATTATTTGACTTATTAAACAAACGACAGCTGATAAAATAATAACAAAATACACATCTGTTTGTTTCAATCATTATATTAAAACAAAAATACAAGTTAAGCAAGTACATTTATTGCTTATCTTAACTCCCGTTTAAATTTCTTCCTAGAGGCACCGTTACAACTGTTGTTTTATCCCAATACACTTTTATTATTCAAATCCGTCATCGTTAAAGACAAGGCACATGAGAGTAATAGTCAGCGATTGCGATTTATTGTGCTTTTAATCCAACATAAAAAAAATGAACCAAAAATATTCACTGAACATAGCATCACAAATCCATACGGGGCTAATGTTTTTTACATTCTTTGTACAAAACAACGTCTTGTGCAATATTATATAAATATAATAAGGCAGCGTGTGTGACATTGATATTGTCAACCCTAGGGCAGAAGGTCACCCGAGGTGAATGCCGAGTGGTGACATTCTGTTCCGAGGGATGACAATATCTATGTCGCACACGCTGCGATATGATATTTATTATACCGAACTCAATTGAGTAAAAACAAAAGGTAAACACATGCTTAATGCTTCCCATTAAGATTGAAGAATGCCTAAATCTTCGTTTATCTTCAGAAAAACACGCAGACTGAAGAGAATCGCTTGTTTAAACATAGAATAGTGATGTCACGACTATATTACGTTACGACAAGGGAGGCAATATTTTCATGATGCGGCTAAAAAGCTGACGCAGTGACGTGCCGTTATATGACATTCTAAATGACAGCGCGGTCACATGGCCAGACAGTCACTTTTCGCTTAATCAGTTTCCGAAAGGTTTAAATGTTTTGACATTAAAAATATATCTTTCTCGGTAATGGGGATTTATCGTTGTAGACAAAAGTGAGGTATACTATCATCTGATATGTGCACGGGTGAGTTTAAAGCTCTGCAATATCATTTATGATTTTCTCTTGAGGGTGTGTCACTGAGCCAATCAAATAACGTTTATTTATAAGTCATATTATAAAATAATAATAAAGCATACCATTGAGAATTTGAAAATGCATTAGTCATATACACACTGTGCATTACCGATATAAACCATGTTCCATTATTCATTTTAAATGGCGACACCAACGAAAACGTGACAAAGTCGTTCAAGACTAAATATTGCAGCATACGTTTTCCTGACCTTAGGCTAATAACGAAACTTTATGAAACAATAATATATGTATACACGACCAGACAAGTGTTTAAATATATGTAAGGCATAGCGCATGACATTAGAGACAGCACAACATAACGCGAGACAGTGATCAAATCATATATATATATATATACAAAACCGAAGTATAGTGGACTTTCTAACCATCTAAGCTAAGAATTGTGTTAATAGACGATTACAAGTATGCATACTATATGTTTATAACATTCTACTTTACAGTGAATGATTTCCGAACAATGCCGATCTAAATTGGATAAGTATTCATATATACTACGTGTCAGTATGATTTATAACTGTACATTCCATATATACATTATAAATAATTACGAATTGCGTTACTATGTAAATGTTTAAGATACTGTTCTGCAACGTACTATTATTAAATCAACGATGGCCGAACAAAGACGCCCAACATCGATTAACATTCATTAGATGTACAAATATGTGTCGGTACGTTTGATAGTATTTCGTCCCTTGAACACCTGAACATTTGTACACAGAAGGATGATAGCCCTTTCCGGCTTTCTATGGGAGATTTGTTGTGATTTTGATCAATTGTGTAGATCA
This sequence comes from Congeria kusceri, assembly GCA_027627225.1. Taxonomy (NCBI): domain Eukaryota; kingdom Metazoa; phylum Mollusca; class Bivalvia; order Myida; family Dreissenidae; genus Congeria; species Congeria kusceri. The sequence goes on along the minus strand of CM051026.1, from coordinate 67,400,150 downwards.
TATCACCTGAAAAAGCATACATTGTTTTATAGCAGTATATTTGTTAAACAAAACACAATATATTTAGATTGATTTGAAATATCTATTACATGTGCTAGCTTGCTAATTTGGACATTTGGATTTCTAACTTGTTAGGCAACTAGCTGTGATTTCGTTTTGGGTTTATTCAGAGTCAAAATGTGAGCTGGCTGTGTCATATTCATCACTCGAAGATTCCTTCCCTATGGTGGTTTCCGATTGTACGCTTTTGAACGATTGCACACTTGTTTCCTCTTCAAAGTGTGTACTTTTATTTTCATCTTGATGTATTGTCGTCTGTAGCCCAGTCCCGGCGTCTAATAGCCATGTATGTTCGCTTATAGTTCGCACGACTTGTGTATATTCAGCATCTGTAGGTACCTTATTTTGTCCTCTGGTGACAGCTTCCGGGACCTTGCATTACAATTGTATCGAGTATAATGGTATAGAGATTTAATTCATTCAATGGTCTCTGCATGTTTACGTTATACCCTAAAATTGAGGTAGAAAATGAGCATCGAAAAATGAAAATAATATGTGTTGAATATAAACTGTAGATGTATTTATCATATCTGCTAACACAAATGCATGGAACGTACCTCGTGAAGATTTGATGGTTGGTCCCCATTAATCAGCGATGTTATGCTTCGAATAAACCATCTAGAAAATAACGTGTTTTCAAGATTAAAATATATTTGTACATATTAAACATTGCATTGTGCAGTTAGATTTGCAAACTGTAAGATAACGAAATACATCAACACACACCAGGCAACTAGCTTCTGCAGCTTATACTTTGTATAATGTTATGACAATACGATGTATGTTGTTTCATTTATCTACACAAATACATGTATTGCCATCCAAAACTTCATAAAGACTTGCGTGGCAATAAAGACATAAAATAAACATCAGTTTTATAATGCTAATAAATATATGTGTTTCATTTTAAAATTATTGCACACACAATGATTTAGGATGTGCAAGTGTAATAACTGAGACACGTACCATTTTATAACACAATACTATTCTTTTTTCATACCTTATCGATGATTTCAACGGTAACGCATAATTGTGCATGTATCTACACTGTAGGTTGTCTAAAATAGGTATATAAACAATCTGAGACGATGGTGATCAGTCAAACAACTCAACAGTTACATTTGACTATGACTAACTGGTATCGTTAGCCTTTTATGCGATATAAACGATTTATTTAATTTCAAATACATGTAGAAATGCATGCATTTTTTGTAAGCTCTACTATCAATATACCGGTAAATTAACATTTGATTAATATTTACTTTCTATTTTCCTAATACCGTATCGTGATAAGTACAACCATGGTAAAAATACGTATGCCTTGAAGCAACATCATGCTGTCTGTAACATGTGCTTTATTGTTGTTATTTTAAACTGCGGAAAAACCGTTGTAACTTCAATTAAGACATGCCTTTACCATAAGTATATGATAAACACATGAATCCAAAAGGTTAAATACATGTACACAATATTTTTACTATACGTTAATCCAGGCACGTATTCACATTATAACACGTCAAAATGAAATCCAAAAGGTCATAAAGCAGTATTTAAATAAGTAATGATGGACTACCAATACGTAGTAACAAACTTCCAAATATGTTATAACTGATCTCAAAAATGCGGCAAAATACTAGTGATCCAAGTAAGTCATTATGGTCATGATTGAAACTAGAGGAAGTCATAACGTATCAAAATAGTCCATGTATATTATTCCCATAGTATAATTATATACTGGAATGTCATTTAGTTAAAAATCTCAATCACTGAATTTGTTCATACCCAAACACTTACCTAATCGCCGTTTCTTGCTCCACATGCTCAAAATTAGCATTATTGAAAATCCGAGGGCAATTACACAGGCTATGACAATAAATACTGCACTTGTTTGCGCGTTGAAATTATTTGCATAAAGATCTGAAACAATCAAAGCAAATGGCATTCTTAAATATGTAAGGTAACAAATAATTAAACCATTTAAACGAATATCAACATGTATCCTGGTGAACGCAAGTTTAGTATATCTGTCAACCAGACTGACAATGCATGGCATACACATACCAATTCAAAATACATGATAAATAAAACTCCAGAGATATCACCAGGACAAAAAACTAATTTACATCCGTAGATCCTTTATTTGAGGCAAGTGACAATATGCCTTTACATAAACACAAAACAAAATACAGCCATATTTAGATAAATATGTCTTGTCGTACTGCCTTTTATTCGGCAATAACGTCTATCTCTATAAGCATAACACAATTTTTTGTTATATTTCGGGCACTAAGTACAGGTTAGAGTTTAAGACAATTTTCAGGAAAAAGAAGCCCTACGTGAAGAATTATCTTAATAAATTATAATTTATACTCATTGCAATCGATATCAAAACACAGAAATTGTGTTTAAAAAAAAAAGTAATGTATTTTTTTTTTATTTATAGTTTTGATCAGTATCTATGTTTAAGAAATTGAGAATAGTGGAAGAAACTGTTGGATTTTCCGACCAAATATTCAGAAGGCATGTGCATTTTTTATTCGTACAATATCAACATGCTTCTGAATAATTATTTTGTTTACGTTTGTTTCGCAACTTGATTTTGAATCAATGTTTGTTTTGTACATGTATTTCTGTCATCGGTTTATGGCTACTATTATTCATGTTTTTGTAATTTCAGGTACCGCTGCAGATTAGGGCTGATTCCAACAAAGCTTGCTGAATTATGTGTTACTTATTATCAATAAATAACAGATTGGTTAACGGTTTGTTTTATTAGTATTTTACGGTGTTAATATTTCTGTTCAAACCTCGAATCGTTAATATTTTCAAAAATGGAGACTTCTGACTGGCTAGGAAATTGGGACAAACTATAAAACGTCATAACTGGTACTCACCTTGAAACCCGGTGTGAATCGTTGAATTTGGTGGGCTATTGGCTTGCGATCGACATCTGTTAGGAATATGCAAATCTGCTTTCGTACCGTATGAAAATGGGTTCAGACACTCCATAGTACCATGTAAATCTTGCGTTAGGTTCCGAATAGTCAGACTGGCTCCTTCCCGTGTACGAACGATAGTATACGTATCTGAAACGTAACGAATTATAATCATTAACACGAAAGTACCGTGTACAGACAGCACTGTATACTATTATTACATTGTATATGGACGAAATCACTGCCAACATATTGATAAACGTTGCACGTGTTCATTTAGAAATGATTCGCAAGGTCCAGTTGCTCAAACTGCTACGGCCATTTCCGAAAACAGACCGTTTGCATTGAAACATGAAATAAATAATACGTATACTGAGACACTTTCATATCGAACTAGTTGTAACAATACATATTCACAGTTCATTATGTCTCAAATGTAAATCGTAAGAATTGTGCTTTTGCTATCGTTATTTGCCAAACGTCTAACAGCCGTCAGCTATAAGTGACCGTTAACTTTTTAATCACTAAATCGTGTATGCCAACCTGTTAAACCCTCGTTCACTAGGAAGCATGTAGGTATTCCGAATATGCATTCAGCAATTCCATACGTAACGTTAGACATCATGCTTGTGAGCTTGCACTGTATATTTGAAGTATTGGTTTCGATTCGTATCTCCAGCTCCGGCATAGATGTCCAGGAACAATACATGTGGATTGCGCACGTACATTTGTCAACTCAAAGACAAATATAAAACAAAGTACATGTAAGGAATATACCTGTTTTGCGTTTAATGTTCAATAAGTGCAAATCAATACCTCAACTGATAACAATACATGTAAGTTTAGACATATCGCCCGTATTACGAAATTGACACTCGGTTATTTAATAACGTTATTGAACTAAATGAATGAATGAATGCATGAATGAATGCATGAATGAATGAATGAATACACACATTAAGTTATTAAAAATACACATAGACACACATATTATAAAAATAGTTTAAAACACCTTTACCGATACAAACTGCAACACAGACGCGCAGGAGCATTACTGTAGAAACCATGTTCTGAAATATATAATGCACGTCACCGTAATGAACATGTTCTAAATGTGTCCGTTAAGCTCAAGTACGTGTATTTATTCCAAAAAAGCCGAAACGGCATATATAATTATGGTAAAGTGTTGAATGCCTATAAGTTAACATATTAGTGTATGGACTACATAATCATGTAAAATGAATTATTTACACGCATTCGCTTGAATTAATATTATGACTATTCATATATAATTTATGGCTTATGCTAAACATTAAATTGTTCTAGCCAAATGAATACTGGTAGCGTGACTTACTATTTTACACTAAGACATATCGATTTCAGTCGTCGCAAATAACCTAACCTAATATTACTGAAGCGTTAAATCGATCCGGTGTTTAAATGCCTTGCGCATTTAATACGGGTTTATTATAAACGGACACTGTTAAAGAAATTTTAAGCAAACTAGGAAGTATCTGTTTACATATATACAGGTAACATTACAATCCATTATTGTATAAAACAAACGCGAAACAATGAGGCGATCGCCGGTATTCATATCGGTAAACAACTTGCAGAAAATCAATGCAAATCATGGACCTTGAAATAAAGCTAACATTCAAATAATATCAGACATTTACAACTGGTTTCAATAAATATATATATATATATATATAAACAAATAAATAAATAAATGGATGGATGGATGGGTGGGTGGGTGGATGTGTGGGTGGATGGATGGATGGATGGATGGATGGATGGATGGATGGATGGATGGATGGATGGATGGATGGATGGATGGATGGATGGATGGATGGATGGATGGATGGATGGATGGATGGATGGATGGATGGATGGATGGATGGATAGATAGATAGATAGATAGATAGATAGATAGATAGATAGATAGATAGATAGATAGATAGATAGATAGATAGATAGATAGATAAATTAATAAATTAATAAAGTCCTAGAAATGTATAATGTTTAGCGAATAAAATGTTAATGTACAGAGAATAGCTACACTAAATCGATGTAAAAAATATTAGATCACAAATGTACAATATAGGTCGAAACAAGTCATTAGAGAACACGCCTGGGTCAATTATTATCGTGCGTAAGAAGATGAATTTCTGACAGTACTCAAACATTATATGAGGTGTTATCAATAACGTTAATTATAGAGGATTTAAAGAATAAATGATATACGAAAATATACCTGTTAAATTATCCTGATGCAGAACACTTTAATTACTCGTTCACAACACGCCTGTTGATATGCAAGGCATGTGTAAAAATAGCGAAAATGGAATTCCATTTCGCAAAACGAAACTATTCGTAGTGCCGATATTTCTCTAGCTCCTCTTCTCGACAAAAATTACTATTTTAATGATATTTTCAAATAATATTAACACTACAAATCTAATAATATATGTCCGCCAACATTATGTGTATGTGTATATTTTGAAGTGTATGTGGTACTTACGTTCATCAGCTGCATTATGTGGTTTATTTCTGAATACATTAGGCTTTAAGCCCATGAGTACACATACATATAATACACTATATTGTCAACAGTGGTCAATGACATGCAGGCATATAAATATACTGTCTTAAGCAATACCAATTTAAAATGTATAATGAAAGAATTGATACTCTACAAACAGGCATATTCAAATAAAACAGCCTTTTTTAACATTTTAACACTGTTTACCAATACTAATTTAAGGTAAATATATAATTTGCATATTGAATAACAAATCAGTATCTTATTCAAATAAAAATGAATGTTCGAAAAATGTGTATACATATAGCTATTTGTGCTATGACTAAGAAACAGACAGTACTATATGGAGAGAAACTATTGATAATATAATTCAGTTCTTAATTTAAATGCTTTAAAAATAAATGTGGCAAGATTTTTAATTGTCTTTTTGTCGTCAGTTTGTAAGAGTTCGATAAATTTTATCATATTTGTGTGATTCCAATAATATCTATGTATATATTGTTTTCTAAGACTATTAAACAATGGACATTCAAGTAAAAAATGAAACTCATCTTCGAGGACGTTACAGTGCATACATTTTCTGTTTTGATACGGTGTCTTTTCAGGCTTGTGCCATCGTCCTGCTTCGACTTCAAGTCTGTGAGCAGATACTCTTAAACGCGTTAACTCGGTTCTAAATTTTGATAAATTTACAATATTGAGATAAGGCTGAAATTTAAAATTTCCATAAATGCAGTAGTTTTTACCCCTTGTCGTTTGTTGTAAATCGGTTGTCCAGTTCTGAACATATATATCAGATATGCGTTGTTTTACAATAGATATAAAACAATTTACGTCTCCTACTCCCTGAAAAAACCATGCCTCACCAAAACCTAGTGTATCTAATATATGTTTAACAGATTTTACCCAAGAATTGTTTTCGGGATAAAGATCGAGATCATGTAATAACATATTATAAACAATTTTAATATATTTAACATCATCAGATTGTAATATTTTTAACCAATATTTTAAAACACAGACAATCCGTTTATTTATAAGGGGTTTACGCCCAAGTTCACCATAAATGAAATTATTTTGTGTTTGAAGTCGGACACCCAACACCTGTTTACAGTAACGTAGGTGTATTCTTTCAATTTGTATGCTATTGTTTAATCCCCAAACTTCACAGCCATAACTTAAAATTGGTTCAATAAGCTTTTCGAATAATTCGATACTATGGCTCACTGAAATATTTGGAAATTTCACCAAATTTGATTTTAACTTGTATAGTGCTTTAAGGGCTTGCCCTGAAAGCGCATCATATGTTGCTGAAAAGGAACCCCCCGTTGTGAATACTATTCCAAGATATGTAAATTTATTAACAATTTCTAACTCGTTTCCTTGATAACTAAACTTCAAATTTCTTCTATTTTGTCCCCCTTTTTTAAAGATCATTATCTTGGTTTTGTTAATATTAACACAAAGCTTCCATTTCGCACAATACTCATCTAACAAATCTAATCCATTTTGTAAACTTACTTCCGATTCCGCAAAAAGAACTATGTCATCAGCATACAGCAGTAAAAATAATTTTAACATACCAAGATCAACGCCTTCAAATTTGTTTAGCATGAAGTGTTCCTCGATGTCATTTAGATACATCGAAAATAAAAATGGCGATAATGATTCCCCTTGTCTTACCCCTAAACAATATGTAAACGATTCATTACTTATTTCGTTATTATATTTTATTTTAGATTTAACCACATTATACATTGATCTTACTATATTCAAAAATTTACCTCTTATACCTAATTTTATTAGTTTGTACCATATAATATCTACATAATCAAATGCCTTTGTGAAATCAATAAATGCTGCATACAATTTCTTATTTTGATTTATAATGTGCGTAATTATACCTTGCAAGACGAATATATTATCAACTGTTCCCATGCTTTTCCTAAATCCGGCTTGGGCCTCTATGTAAACATGATATTTTTCCCCCCAAACATTTAATCGATTGTTAATAATTTTACTAAATAATTTTCCTATGGTGCTTAACAATGTAATTCCTCTGTAATTGGCCGTGTCGTCTAAATCCCCTTTCTTATGTATAGGGACAATTAACCCTTCGCTCCATGGCTCTGGAAAATAACCTAAGTTGAACATTTTATTAAAAAGTACAAACAAAACCCCCAAGAAGTGATTATTGGAAACGCCATGTTTAAGAAACTCATTTAATACATAATCCGGACCTGCCGACTTACCATTTTTTTAAACAAATGCATGCTTTTTTAATTTCTTCTTGTGTAATCTCAATATTTAGCTCTTCAAACATTACTTGTAATTCGCCATTCAAATATCGCTCATTAAAATAAATAATGTCTTCGTCTGGTTGGTAAAAGTGTGAATCTGGATCATTTATTGATTTAAAATACCTTATAAAGTCATCTGTATGCAATGTGTTCGATTTAGTTGGCTTGACTGATTCTTTTAACATATTCCAATATTTCTTTGCATCTGAATATCTATTTTGTTCTAGAATTTGTGTCTGTTCAGTATCATATTGATATTTATTTTTTCGAGCAAGGCATTTGTATAAACTACGTGCATTGGTCATAAGAATTCTATTTTCATCAGACCTATCATTCCTGTATATGTTCAATCGTTTATAGAACTCCGATTTTGCTGATTGACACTCGTCATTGAACCATTTGTTATTTTGAACATGTTGATATTTTTCATTATTGCCAGATTTTATAGTTTTCTTAAATAATGGTGAACAAACTTCATCGATAATGGAACAAAAATGTTCTAAACTTTGGTCTAAAGACGACAAACTGTTAGTGGTATCAATATCGTTGCATATCTTGTTTAGAGACTGCATAATACTTTCATTTTGGAGTGACTGTATAAACAAATCTGTTTTATTCTTATCCCATTTATAAGCATATGTTACATTAGCACATTCTCTTTTTAATGAAGCAGTTATAGCAATATCATCAAATGTATCTTCATTATTGTAAGTAGTTATACGAAACTGTACTACACAGTGATCCGATATTAAATTAGGATCAAAAACCTCAAACTGATCAACACATTTAAATAAAGAAGGTGAACACACAACAAGATCGATAACACTAGACCCTTTAACGGTTACACAAGTAAATTTTCCTATTTTACTATCTACACCTACTCTACCATTCAACACTTTTAAACCAGTCATTTTACAAAACTCCAGTAGACAATTACCATGCTCATTTACAACTTTATCTTGACTTAATCTAGGTAAAAAACTATCTGCGATATAATCTTCTGGTAATAAATTAAAACGTTGTAAATCATTATTTTCAACATAATCGGCTTTAACGCCAATTCTTTAATTAAAATCTCCACAAACAATAAATCTGCAGTTATTATTATAAGTATTTTCAAACTGTATCATATCGTTTAAAACTTGATCAAATAAACTTTCATTAATAAACATTTCCCTACTGCTTCCATGTGGCACATTATACGCCAAACAAAGTAAAACATCAATACCGTTTTTAAACAAATGTTTAATCCACATAATACAATCATCATTACTCTTCAAGAAATCAATACTGTTTTTCAAGCGATCGGCAATATAAATCATTATCCCACCACTAGCCCGTTTAGTCCCTTTAAGGTGCATATTTCTACTCAGCATATAATGATGAAAACCATCGACATCATAGTTATACAGAGAATTAGACCATGTTTCTGTAAATAATAGTATTTCGTTTTCAGCAAAGAGTATTTTCATTTCACATGACAGTAATTTGTTATAACGTTTCCCAATAAGTCCCTGCACATTCAATAAACACATTTTAATTCCTGTGCTCTCTCCATTACTGTCCTATTTCTTGACCGGTACATCGATCTGCTCTAAACCCTATGTATAGACCCGGCGTGTTTCTCGGCACTCCTGCCTAATTTACATTTAGAGAAACCCCAAGTTGTGATGTGTTTGAATCAAAGTTGCAATTTTAAGAAATGTATGAAGTATCTATATTGTTTCTGTAGTCTTGTGCTGTATGAGGAAACCGGAGTACCCACAGGAAACCCCACATGTCCAGTATTGCAACCGCAACCCCAACACATGCGTCGGGGCATGGAATTGACCCCCCATCGCCGTGGTAAGAAGCGAGCGTGCCAGCAACTGCACTGGCCGGACAGTGAATAAGTTATACTAAGTACAAAGCATACATGAAATAGTTAAATGTTTTGTGCATTCCTATCTACATGTACAAAGTTCGTTTAAGGATTATTGATTTTTACTAAACTAAAAACCAGCCAGGGTTTTGCGGCGGATTTGTTTCTATGCGGATGATAATATAATATAATACCAAAATAGACTCGTAGACTCGTATGAAACACTGTCAGTAACGTTCCCAATTTGTTGTTTAAACCTCCACATTTTATTAATACGTTTAACTCGTACCTGTTGAAATTTGCGGAACACCTTCATACGAAACTACGTTCAAAGCGCCACACATAGCAAACATAACAACACATACCGTATGCTTATACGGAATATCACCTGAACAATTTAATGAATGCTAACAAATCATATCATGAAAAACACACTTTACATATAAAGTGTCATGCATGTCCATGTACACAACCGGTGAATGCATTGTCAATGCAGTCCGTTAACAGAAATATGCGAGGAAGTTATTGCTTCAAACGTTCAATGTCATTTTACATTTCAACCCGTAATCAAGGTAGAATAATGATTCGTAAATAAATGCATCGTTGACATCTCATCTCAGCTGTATGTAAGATTTGTTTTCCTTTTATATCCTACTGATATTGTCAATATAGACAATTAGACATTAGTTGTTTCTTTTTTTTTTAAAGTTTTTTTTCAAAATTTTCCAAAAGACATAATTAACCGTCCAAATAAATTTAAGTTAAGATAAGATAAACAGGTACATGTACACTATTTTTGTGTTTATGAACATGAATATTTCAGTAAACGGAGTCGCCGTTGTTTAAGATCACACTACCAGGTTCGTATCAAACACTATGTAAGAAAGATTTCGTAAATAGAGCAAGCAGTTCTTAACTATCACAATGCAAAATTTAGAGGAGCGTACATACCACTTTCATTACATACACTGAGCTAAATAGTATGCAAAAAACCAAGCACACATATTTAAATGTATGCCCTTTATCACGTTCTTTATGATATTCGTTACCCAACTATAACATTGGCCACTAGGTCAAAAGCAAGTTACGTATGCTGTATTGCTGGTGATGCAGGCATGGAAGATTTAATACTGCACGTTTCAGTCTGCACTACACCCATATGTACTTGCACATTTGTCCTCTTTTAAAATTCTCGTATTTGTAGTCTTACAAGTTCCATTTTTAACAAGCTTACACTATTTAATATATATGTATTTGATCCGAACAATATAAAGAACGCGAGAACCATTCAACTATATATGTAAACAGGCCCTGCCCTGGTATCATGTGCACTCAACATTCAATTGATTACTACCGAAAAATGCATTTGTAAATATAGCCAATATATACATATGTTGAACATGTTAACAGTGCATCATACCATCCGAAAAAAATGTTTGATTTCAATTTTAATATTATGTTCATTTCAAGTGTAAACAAAATTAGCTGAACATGTTAAGTGTCTTTGCCTAGTGTCAGCGACACTGTCTCGTTGATACAATGTAATATAGTACGTCATTAAGTACACGTCCACTTTTGACAAAAGTTTATTATTGTGAATGTAAACTGTGTAAATTCTGCAAGAAACGCCCCTTTATGACACAGTGATTTCAATCATAATACGACATATATAGAACGCCTTTTTTCTTAATATATGCTAACGTATATACAAGGTCATTGCAACATTATATCCTCTATTTCTTTCAGGTTAGCGATACTACTTCCTTCGCAAAGAAGACGTTGGCGTACCTCTCGAACTATAGCATTCTTTCGTATGAGCATTTCCCGCATCACGATATCTGATTCTGTAGGTACGCACGCATTTCGCGGCATCTGACCCAAAAATGCAGCTCCAACAGCTCAAGCTCCGTTCGTAACTCGCTGTACTAGAGTGACGGCTCTGGAAAACATATTTTGCCGCTCGTAACTCCTGCAATCGCTGTATTAGTTTTGGACTTTCTGACAAAATTTCCGAAATGATTATATTTGTTGTTGTTCATCTTTTAGACATGAACAAGCCATAAAATTTCATTAAGGGATCATATAGCTATTGATTATCGCAGATTTTAATTTATCGCGTGTGTAGCCATTTTAGCAACCTACGTGCATGAAACAAGTCTTGTGCATTATGCTCTGCTAGATATAACACGAGGTGTTTCAACAGGTATGACGTAATTTCTTTTCTCCTTGGATTAAGTATGTATTTTACAATCATCTTCAATAAGACATACACTTTCAGCTGCGTGTCATTTAAATTTTGCATCAGTTACGTCTTGCCCGTTGTAAAACAAATCCTCCACTCAAAATGTTGAGTTTGGCTTTCTTTGAATCCTACAGGAGTGACAATCCTCCCAATGCTGCGACTTTCCGAACAATATTTTGAGACGGCCATTGCCGGGGTCTTGAAGCACATCGTTCAAGAAAGCTTGGGCAGTTGAAACGTAAAGCGTGAACATAGTCATACTGTATTGCTTCTTTTCTTACACGGAGTGCTGGTCCAGAACGCGGGTTTACCACACCGTCATGAAGATAAGTAAATGTCGATTTCATTTCTTCAATATAGGCGTCGCTATTAAGCACTGTGTTTCTATTTTCGTCGCATGTAAGATAATACAAAATTGCTGTTGAACACCCTTTGATTAGCCTACAGTAACCTTGGAAGGAATATGTTGAATCAACTCTGAAAACAGTTTCTCTTTGTCACAAGGTGACATCCAGAAGTGACTCGAGACAAATACTATTGGTAGGTACCAACAAAACATCAAACTCGCTCTCCAGCCTCCACGCCACCCGTTCCGTCTTACTTCCTGTAGTGATAACTTCTCGTTCAACAGTTGTATCATGTATGTTCGCCTCGCGAAACGCTGATATACGGTACTGCCTATGCCATTGTCCATATCCCAACATGTCCATTAATCTGCACATTTCTGCAGACTCCTCCTCGAAGATGTGAGAGCACTGAAATGTTAATAAATACAATATGTGATTTGACAAACACAATAGCACGTGCACTGTTTAATGTACTCGTTCCTGTAAGTCATTTAATGTTCATATCACTTACATCTTAAGAAAATAAACATGCCATGGGACACAGATGCTTCGTTTTATAATAAAACAACAGACACAAGTGATTTTTTCAAGTCGTACCGTATTGAAGACCAGCACTAGCCTAAGCCATTTTGTTTTATTCATTTTTCAACATACATCTCCATTACACAATGTTAATATATAAAAGTACAAGTTATGCATATACACAATATTAATACATTAATATCAGTAATTATACTACATTCATTTATGTGTATTTTGCGTAATAAATTGTTTCTAGAAAATAATCGTTTCAGTTTTTAAATTTAAGTTGATGCTAGATATAAAAAAGTGAGATACAAACAAGTAAAAAGGAAAGAGGATACTAAAAAGGCAATTCGTGGCCTTAATATACATGATATATTTGACTTATTGTCTTCAAAAATGGAAGACTGCTATGGGAAGGCACATGTGTGGGCGCAAATACACAATAGCTTCCCTAAGGTATGCCAAAACTAAAAAATCAAGAAAAAGAGAAAATAAAAATCATGATAAAAAAAGGGGAGAAAAAAGGCAGAATAGGCATGATTCACTTCAAAGTATTAGGATTTGCAAATTACTGCCGTTTTAAAAATGCAGATCAATTTATTTTTTTTCAAAAGCAATCTGCTCTTCTAAATGCATTTTCATTTTGAGAGCATTTTTGAAAGTCTCGATATTCGGAATTTCGGCTCTTGATTTAACACTAAATATATATGACTTGATCAGAAAGAGTATATAGTTTATAACTGAATTATTAGCGCCACCGTTTTGTGTTCCAAAGACAATATCTTTTACATTAAGATCAATATGTAATTCTTTACTGCTTAAATAAATTGTGAGGTCCCGCTATATGGGTTGTACAATATTACATCAAAACATGTGTAATAGCTTCTTTATAATTGGCACTAAATGTACAAAGATTAGAAACTGCTAGCTAACATTTATACAGGTATGTATTAGTGGGTAATACACATGTAGAATCTGATACTGAAAGTTGCGTACATTATTATATATAGTGGCTTTAAATGGTATTACATATGTATTTTTCCAGTCAATACTTTGATTATAGGAAGTCATTATGCTTTCCAATTTCTGTTGCTGTTTGGTTTTAACTTCATCAAAAGTTTGATGAAGATTATATAAATATTTACACACTTACTTTTTTTTTCTTTTTTTCAAGTAATGTGCTGTAGCTAAAATTTAAAAGGTCTCTTTCAGATAATTGTTTTTTTGTATGTGTCTGGTATACTATTAATCAGTGTGTAATATTTTAGATAATCGGTTGTAGGTATATCATACATAGTTTTAAAAGCTTCTAATGTATAATATGAATTTGTCCTGAAGTCAACTAGATGTTCTAGAAATGTAGTGCCTCTATTAAACCAATTTGGGTAAAACAAGTATGTATATTATTCAGTTGTATTGTTGAGTTATTCCATATGATAGTTTCATTTAGCTGTCCTGCTTTTTCATTAGATTTAACTTTATTCCACGATTAAAGGATATATTTGATGAATTCATTTTTAAAGTTAGAAACAATATGTTTTTCCTTAAGTGGACATTTGAAAACAAGGTTTTTCCGCCATATTTATTGAGTTCTTTCTGATAGAAAAAATGTCCACTGTCCTGTGTTTTTTATGTCTGTAAATCTTTTAACCCAACTGGCCTTGTTTGCATGCATAAAAGCAGTAATATCTGTGAGTTTAAGTCTACCCTGTTATATTGGTTTAAAAAGAGTTGTTCTTTAATTTTTTTTCAGGTTTCCAATTCCACACAAATTGAAATACAGATTTGACAATTGTTTGTATTGTATCAATTTTGGGGGTGGGAAGCATTGAAAATGAATACATAATATTCGGTAAGGCAAATGTCTTAACAACTGTAACTTTTCCAAGAAGTGTAAATTTTCTGTGTTGCCACTGTTTTAAGCAATTTGTGAATCTTGTAATTTGGTTGAATGTTTTTTTGCTATATCTAGATTGTCATCATTTTTTAAAGTAGAAGCCAAGCGCTTTGGCTTCCTCAGAGGTCCAAAACAAGTGTTTGTTTTTGTTAAATATAGTTTGTGTAGTTTTAAGTGAACCAACTCGCATTACCGTGGATTTTTGTGTATTCAGTTTAAGCCCAGATATTTCACTGAAATCTTGAATGGCATCTATAAATACAGAGAACGAATTAAGCGTTTCATCTATAAAATATGTTGTATCGTCCGCAAAAAGTGTTTGTTGTATTCGTGTTCTTTTATTTTATTCCTTAATATCTTCATTTTTTAAAAATAAAATTTGACAATAATTCTATACTTAGTATGAAAATGGTGGTTGACAAGGGACAACCATGTTTTACACCTCGTTGTATAGAGATTGGTTCAGAAAAATGCCATTATTTATAATTATATTGCATATGTCAGTGTAGAATAATTTAATCCACTGTATAAGCTCGGGTCCAAAACTAAATTTTGTAAGACAATAAAGCATAAAGTCATGATCTAAACTGTCAAATGCTTTTTCATAATCTGAAAGAAGAGCAAGCCTGGTTTTTTATTATTTTTAAGAAAATGTATTGTTTCAAATATTGTCATTACATGTTTGCCTATATATCTGCCATTTATGAATCCAGTTTGCTTTGTTTCAGCTATGGATGAAATTACTTATTTTTCATTCTGTTTGCTCTTGTTTTGGTTTCTATTGTATAAGCAATATTTAATAAACTTAAAGGTCTCAAGTTATTTAGTGATTCAAGTTTTTTTCCTGGTTTTGGAATCAGTGTAAGAATACTCTGTTTTTGAAGTTGAGTGAAGTGTCCATATACAAATAAATAGTTACTAGAATTAAGGTAGTGCGGTTTAATAACATGCAAAAATACTTTGTAAAATTCCGCTGACAAACCATTTGAACCTTGGCTTTTATTACTATCCAACTCTTTTAAAGCATTTAGGCATTCATACTGTGTAAGCAAGCTTTGCATGACGGTTTCTCGGTTTCTGTGAGCTTTTTTATATTTAATTCAAAACAATATGTTGTAATTAACTTATTTGTATGAAAGTAAGTTTTCTTACTGTAGAAGTTTGAGTAAAACTTTATCTGTTCATGTATTATAGTTTTGAAGTCTGCTATTTCTAATTTATTAATTTTTGCTTATAAATGGTTTTACTTTCGTAATGCATGTTTTCAAGATTTGCAAAGTATTTGGAATATTTCTCATTATGTTCAATGTGAATAGCTCTTGCTCGTAATAGCATACCGCTTATTTTATCTTCTATACAGTGTTTACAATCCACAACTGTTTAAATAAAATAGACGTGTATAAACTTTGTGTTTCGGAGATTGTTATGTAATATCAACCATCAGTATTGCGTACTATGAAAATATTGACATAACCATACGTTTTCCGGTTAAATTTTGTGTTCATTTCCAATATAATTTTAATGAAATGTAAACTACGTATACAATTGAGTTAATTAAATACGGATTCAACAGCTTTATTGTATATATATAGAATTGCATGTGAGTTTTGGATACACTTGCTATTAATCAAACACTCACAAAATATTATATTTATCCTATATTTCTGTCATTTTTGAAATAATAAGTTCAAAATTCTGCATGAAATTGGAATTTCTAGAAATTACATTTTCCATTGTTGTTATCGTTGTTATCAAAAGACAGTATATTATTTGGAAAAACCCAACTCTCTCATTCCCCCTGCACTTCGACGAGAAGAAAGTAGTCAATGATATAATCGGGTTTTTATTGCTCAAACAAGCCTTTTAACAATGATTTATGATTTTATTGTTTAAAACAAGGCAAAAATAATGTGTCTGTCCAACAATTGTTGAACATAACACATTTGTGGCACATGAGTTACTGTCTCTAGTGATCATCATCCGATCTATAAATAGCGATTCGATAAACATGATCTAACAATATTGACAGCCTATAGATCAAGTTTATACGACGGGTTTTCGTTCTAACAATTGACTTGAAGTAGCAGGATAAACACATAACGCTTCACACAATTTTCGATACTCTTGCTGTCCATGTATATTACTTTATAAAATCATCTCAATTTATTAGGAAAATGCCAAAATTTATATTGTATAGTATACGCTAGTCTAAACGCTACTTTATAGTTGTGTTTTCACTTTTAAATAATATAACTTACATCATAAAGGCATCTACACTCACTGACATTTGAAACGCTTGCAAATATTTGCATTCTATATTATATAAATGCACCTACAGTGTTTCCCATTTTCTAGAGTTGCACAATCCAGATTGTATCGTACCAAATACATATGTGTACAGTCATCTTTTGTTCGTAGTTGGTGCAGTTTTAGATAACGACTTCTTCCTGAAATTGCATGACGATGGCAATTGAACTATATGATGCTATGTCTTTAAAGCTTTTTTATATAAAGACGAGATGTAGTTGATACTCGTATTTTGTTTCATTTTATCGAGCCTCAGAAAGTTGCTGCTCTGGTTTGCATCTAGACATTGAGTAATAAAATGGTAAGAAATTGAATAATATTATCTTGTATTGCTGTTGAATTTCGAATTGAGATGCTATGAGGTTAATTTTTATCTACACTTACATTTTTTGTGAATAATTCTGGGCCAGGTGTGAGGTTCGTGCGCAAAGTATTGAACGTTCCAAGGCGGTGACCCCAGTTTTATTCATGTGAATGTTTTTTAGTGATGTCCTGTGTATTGTTTTTGGCAGTTTGTCACTGGCCATAAATAAAATACCTCGGGCTGCTTATAAGAGTTCTCTCCTGCTTTTGCAACTTGAGTGTCGCTTTGTTTATATTTAGATAACCACTAGTTGTGTATATGTTCGCATTTTATAAATCAATGCATCAGGGCTAACATTAAATGTCATAAAGTTTTGTATAAAGTGTTGAAAAAGGCTACGTTGACAGTAAAACGATGTTGAAGTAGTTAACAAATAGACATTGGGATCCCAGCTAAATTCATAACACACATCAGACATTCCTAAAGCAAGACTCAGTATCCACCGTTTAGGTTTATTTTTCTTTACCTGCATAGTAGGGCACGGCGATACTTATTTTGTAAAACATGTATAAGTATTACCGGTATTACATATGTTGAACATTGATAAATAAGCACATGTTCACACGTTCATGCGTTCAGATTCATAAAATGCTGAAATGCCCACGAAATAGCAAGGAAAATAGCAACACCACATTTGTAGGGACTTAATTAGACCATTGTGTTTCGAACACATGGTCAGGACCGAACAATTGGGCAACAACTGATTTACAAACATATGTAAACATAACGGGCGTGAACAATTCGGTAATAATAAACAACTAAACAAAATGATGTAACATGCTAATATTTCTCAAGACAAAACGACACCGAACACGTGCCTTAGGTTGATACATGTACAGTTATGTTACACATGTATTAGGTTCATGTAAGTAAATTTGGATATTGATAATGTATCAGATAATGTGTCAGACGTATCACATTGCATAACAAATATCAAACATAACATGTAAGACCCTTACAATACTGTTAAGTTTGAAGCCTAATGGTAAAGCGCAAAGTTACATGTCCTTTGCATGTATTTTCTATTTGAGTATTTTAATATGTTTGAAACTTTATTTAAGTCAACAGTTGTCATCTGCGTGATTTGTTTGTGGATTATAAACTGTATTATGTGGACATAATGGCTTTTAAATACGTTTAAACCTCTTTTTAAATAACAAGCATAAGCGTGATGTATTTGAGACGTTGTCCTGATATTCAGCAGTTGAACAATTGAAAACAAAAATCGTCATTTACCGGCAATGTTATAACGGACCACAGAAAACGGACACTGCTTACGATGGTATTCTACAGAGGCATCCATGGAAGAGGAATGACTGATATGCTAAATGTCTTACTAGCAATATAAATAATATTAAATGCACACAAATTAAAAAACAACAACAACAACAACAACAGTAAATTAAAACATATATCACACGGATACAATTTGTAAGAAGAAAACATGGCTTGAATGATATGATTGATAATTCCAAATGTGAAATAAAGTTTGTACTCAATCCAGTGACGGGTTTATGTCAACGATTATTTTCCTTCTTGGCTTTCTGAGCCAAAGAAGCACACAGTACGGTTGTACGGTTGTTGGATTTGTAACATTAAGTTACATCGTAATATTTGAACTGTCCTCGTTTAAGATCACGAAAACGATTGAACATTGACCGAACGTCATCGACGATTAATGCGGTGCCAGGTCAACCCTAACGCATTATACCCGTATGCAAGATTTATTTTCCTTGTTTATTCAACCGTTTGATATGCGAATTATAGAAGCTTCGGCATTAATTGTTACTATTTGACAAGTATATAAACAACGGAATACCACAATTAATAACTATACGATTATGATAAGTAAAGGTATGGAGGATATTTGTTTAATGCAGTGTAAGATCGTTTTTTTATCATGAGTGGTCATACAAACACTATTTTCACGAGTGGCGCAGCAAACAATAAAGCTATAAAAGAACGTGATAGCCATGCAACTATACATGTCATCATTAGCGAAAATGGTATTATGTGTACTAAACATTGAACAGCATTAATTCAGAACAATGTATCATGTATATCGCAGTCTAATGTACATTTTTCACGATGAGCAACGACCTATAAATTGCTTACAATCATACAGAACATTATGTGTTTTTTTCTTTTCTGATAACATAAGCAGTCATTGTCATTGTCATTGCAACATTCTCTCCTCTATCTCTTTCAAGTTAATGTCACTACTTCCTTCCCTACGAAATCGTATTTGGACCTCTCGAACAACTTCATGCTTGCGCATGAGCATTTCTTGCAGCACCACATCTGTATCAATAAATAGCTTTTTGGGACGAACTTCTCGGCTTCTCACCCAGCACGGTAGGTCCAATATCTCAAGCTCAGTTCTCATTTCACTGCACAACAGAAGTGGCTCCGGGAAACATATGATGGCTGTTCGTAACTTCGGCAGTCGCAGTATTATTCTTGGACCTTCCGCCATCATTGCTGTAATAGTGCTAATCCATGCGTGCTGTTGTTCGCCTTCTAGACGAAAACATGCCATCATATTTCTCCCAGGGATCATATAATTAGGCATGTGTTTACTGACTAACGCAGTTCTTAATCTATCCAGCGATGTGTGTAGCCAGTGTAACAAGCTTCTCCCGTTAAACGATACTTGTGCATTATTCTCTGCAAGATACAACAGGAGATGTTTTACCATGTATGTTGTGATTTCCTTTTTTTTGGTTTGAGTATGTCCTTTACAATCATTTTTAATAATACATGCAATTTCAGCTGCGTGTTATTTAGATTCTGTATCAATTATGTCTCCCCAGTTGAAAATTGATACTCCACTCTAGATGTTTAGTCTGACTACCTTTGAATCCAACGGGAGTGACAAACCCTCCCATGGAAACAACAGTCTCAACGATATTGCTCCCCGGCCATTTACGGGGTCTCGCCGCCCATTTCTCCAGAAAGCTTGGACAGTTGCAACGCAGAGATCGAACATAGTCACAGTGAATCGCTCCATTTGAGACACGATTAGCTGGTCCAGCACGCAGTTTGAAAACACCATTAGAAAGATATGTACATGCATATTTCATTCTTTCAAAATAGTCGTCTTTATTCAAAACTACGTTTCTATATTCGTCACGCGTAATCGAATAGAGAATCTCTGTCGAGCAGCGTGGACCCTTTTTTTCTTTTACGAGTCTACAGTATTCAAAGGAGGAATGCGTATTATCAACTCTGAACACTGTTTTGTTTTGTCCGTGGGCGTCATCCAGAGTTGAATCGAGACAGATAATATTGGCAGGCACTAACCTGGCATCAAAGTCGCTCTCCAGGCGTTTTAAACAACTGCGCTATTCTGCTTTGTAAGGATACGTACGTTAACTATAGTAAACTATTGTTCTACACACAACTCACAGTTGTAGCGTCAAAATGTACACATAAAAAACGCCAAACAAACACAACCTATATTATTATTTGATTTTAATGTGAAATTTTATATTTCATTATATATTACTCGTTTGAAAGCTTTATAATATGCCAGTATTAATATCTTAATTTCATATCTTTTTTTAAAGAAATTGTCCCAATGTCCCTTTAAAAAACTTTTAATTAACATACATGTGTTCACACTTCACAGTACCATTATTGGAATGCGCAACACGCAAGTTAAGCTCACTAACCATATACATTCCGTTACCAAATTCTGTCAGTTGTTTTTGACCAAAAAAATGGCAATGTGTACTTTATTTCAAAACTATGTTTGCACTATTTTTTTGTGGTTATGGTATAATCATTAACGACAACATACCAGCAAATAACATTTAGAGTCTACAAACTTATATGTATTTTATACTAACGAATAAATACAGTTCAAGCAGTTAAATGTAGGAAAACCACCTTGTATAACGCTTAAAAAAGTAACAAATGCCACAAAAGCATTGCATCTTAAGGTAGCTTTTATCAACAAGCAAATCTTAACATTTCGAGATAAAGCTATTGTTACAATCAGGCTACATGTATGGCATACCATTTCGGGCAGCTAACGTGTAACCGCAGTTACAATTATTCGATTGTCGTACATGTATAAATGCGGTGACATTAATAAATTAACCTAAAATTATATGTTGTACCTGCAAATAAAAAGTACGACCACCATATACTATTACTATATACTATTATTTAACATTATACCTACGTTAAGGGGTAAAGCAATAACACTTTATTAAAAAAAGTAATATAATATATTTGCATGTAATGTTACCAAAGGTAAAATCCATCCCGATAGTTATTCATTGATGCAATCATATATATTAATAAATGCAGTATCTAAGTGTATCAGAGGCTGCAAATTCGTTCCCGCAGTTATATGTAGCGAATTCATATAACGTCAAGTAAATCGATATAATAGCCCATCGTTTGAACATAAGTTGCATACTATGGATTATATTGATATTTTAATTATCAGGAGATGATCACGAGTTACAGTTACTCAAGTGCCGCACATTTGCAAGTGCCGCACATTTGTTATTTTCAACAAGCATTGCAAAAGATGAGCGTTGCCTTGTTATTAACACTAATAATTAAAACACTTGTTAAAAAGGTTGTTTGACAAAATATGTAACCTAACCGTGATTAAAATTAAATCTCAATTGCAGTATCATGGTCTATTTACCTCTCGTGGAGGTGCACGCGGAATGATACAGTCGGTGTTTATGTACTGTTATAAATACCGACGATGTCAACAATGGAATGACGAACTTATCACAAATTCATTTATATATCTTTTGTGTACGTTTTGTTTAAAAAATAGACAGAACAAATAAGATACATAGCGTTGTCATGTTTCTCAGCCTCGTATGATAAACTTGATATTGTATCCAACATTTACGTTATATTCTCTGTCTATATAAGGTCGACCGTTTTGTACTGTTTACACAAATGGTACGTCGTATACATGGACAAGAGGTAATTCAATACTTTGTTCGAAGTTAAAAGATGTCAAAACAATTTAGAAAGTGCCTTTTTAAAGAAGGGAAACACATTTCCCTGGTACCCGTTTAGAAAGATTAAACATTATCTTTAAACTCGACTTCCTTAATCGTGGGTACACGGCTTTATCGAAATTACTAGCATTATATAGTCATTAGTAAGCAGACAATTTTCCAACTCTGCTTAAATACACAGTAAAAACGGTTCTTTATATTGCTTTGAAAAACATTAATAATGAACAGATGTGTATGATGTAGGGAAAGAATGACATTGCGACATAATTATAATTTGATTTTCTTGTCACAACCAGTTGTCGTAATATTCTACACTGATATTTTGAATGATCCAGTATCTAACTATCATAAAACGATTATTTCATTAAATATAGTTTTTTGACTTCGCTGATTTTTGTTGTTGTTTTTTTCTAGTTAGAAATGATAATTTTTTTCTTAGATATTCTATGTACTTTGTGATGATTACTTTCCCGTCACGCGTAAACCGATAATATACAATGACCACAGGCGTGTTTTTTTAGCTCACCTGAGCACAACGTGCTCATGGAGAGCTTTTGTGATCGCCTTTTGTCCGTCGTCCGTCGCGAAGCGTGAGTCTTCAACATTTATCTTGTGAACACTGTAGAGGCCACATTTATTGGCTAATCTTCATGAAACTTAGTCATAACATTTATCCCAATGATATCTCGGATGAGTTCGAAACTGGGTCATGTAGGGTCAAAGGTCATTAGGTCAAATTGAAGAAAAAGCTTCTGAACACTCTATAAGTCACATTGTTTGCCCAATCAACACGAATCTTGCTCAAAAAATTTGTCCTTAAGATATCTTGGCCGAGTTCGAAAATGTTCTCGATCCGTTGAAAACATGGCTGCCAGGGGACGGGGCAGTTTTCATTATACGGCTATAGAAAAAGCACGTGGACACTCTAAAAGTCACACTTTTTTCCCAATGGACATAAAACTTGCTCAGAACCTTTGTTCTTATAATATATCGGCCGAGTTCGAAAAGGGTTCCGCTCCATTGAAAAACACGGCCACCAGGGGGTGGGGCAGTTTTCCTTATATGTCTATAGACAAAGCTTGTGAACACTTGAGAAGTCACATGTTTTGCCTAATCATCATTAAAATTGCTCAGAACATTTGTTCTTATTATATCTCGGCCGAGGTTGAAAATGGTTCCGGTCAATTGAAAACATGGCCGCCAGGGGGGTCAGGTTTCCTTATTTGGCTATAGGAAAAGCTTGTGAACACTCTAAAATTCACATGTTTTTACACAATCAACATTAAACATGCTCAGAAATTTCGTTTTGATGATACATCGGCCGAGTTCAAAAACGGTTCTGTACAGAGAAAAATATGGCCCCCAGGTGGTGTGTATTGTGTAAGGGGGGGGGGGGGACAGTTTTCCTTATATGGCTAGAGGTAAAGCTTGTTAACACTCTAGAAATCACATTTTTGCCCAATTTTCTTGAAACTTGGTCACAACATTTGTCCTAATGATAGCTCGGCCGAGTGTGAATCTGGGTTATGTCGAGTCAAACACTAAGCCACTAGATCAATTTGAAGAAAAGGCTTCTATTTCAATATGTACTTCAAACCTTTTTAATTTCTGTTGTCGCTTATGTTTTTCCAAACCATGATGATTAAGGCCGCATTTCCATCAGTCCGTATCAGTATATCCATATCCGTATAAAAATCTGACACATGAAATTTATTTCGACTAATGAAACTCAGGTGAGCGACCCTGGGCCATTTGGCCCTGATGTTGAAGTCACGCGAGACAATTATCAAAACTATTCAATCGTTTAAACCCTTGCGTAACTGACGGTTTCATTTTACACGCCAAGTGCTCGCTTTGTGCGGTTTTGGATGGATTGTTGATCACAAAGCTATATCAGTGTAACACACTATTTTCCTTGCATATCAAATGCTCATACCTGAAATATAGAGACGTATCAATTATTTTCTGAAACCAACGACACCTGAAATGATGGTTGTTGCCTGAACTTTCTTTAAGAATAAAACACGTGACAGTTGTTGTAAATAATGTATAATATTGATCGTTTGTACACCGTAATACAAATTTGCAAAAAAAAGAAGAAAAAACAATTCGTAAATCACACCGAAAATCTGTGAGCAATACTGTTTAAGCAGTTTTAGGTTATATATGTGAACTAGTTTTTTAGTCTTCCAAATACTACTGCACTAAATTTAATGTTATGGTATTCTTTGCTCGTTAGCATTACGTTGATGTAGCTAAATGCCTAATTTCATTATACTTTAAGATGGAGAGTAAGCAAAATTGGTTTGTTGTTGTTGTTTGCTTGTTTTAATAAAGATAAGCATGAGCGATCATTCTGAAATTTAAAGTAAAAGCATCCGTAAATATATGCCATTTTGATGTGATTCCTTTGTATTTCTTTACTTTTGAGATATTTTGGTGAACGCAAGTGCCAAGCACCTAACGTATTTCAGCACATACACGTATACAGTAAAACAATACTAAAACTCCCACATGGAGTAAATACACTCATATATTCTGTGAACCTAAAATGGGTTATACACAACGATACTATACGCAACTATTATTAACATTATTATCATGATTGTATACACGCAGTTGTATGCGATGTAACTGATTTCAGCGATATGGCCCCAGCGCGATATGAACGTCTGATTTGCACGGGATCTGAAGAAACTCCGCCCTATTCCGCATTAATTGCGGATTAAACTTGTGCAATTGCATAGAAGGAAGAAAAACACAAAGTATCACATCAACGTTAAAGAGAAAAAAAACAACGATGGGATTATGTGTTTTTGTTTTAAAAGGATGGTAAGCTGTAGAGCTGAATCGATGCGGTATAAATTTAATGATTGCTGAAGTTTGACATAATACATGGTTTACATTAAACGATATATACATGTTAAGTATGTACACACTAGGTTTTTGAGCTATTAACATGTAGTTGTATAATTGTTTTATTAAATTATGTAAAGTTTACACGCATGACTTTAATACTGCTAGCTGACATTTTATGAGATGTATATGACAGAAGATTTGCTCCCATAAAAAGATATTTAATTTGTACTTTTCTTTTTTCCGTTCCGTATATTTTATTTTCCTCGTCAATAGGTGTGTGGGGGTCGAGGGCATCCCCCTCCACACCGTACACAGTACATTTAATGCATGTTTAAGTTCACATCAATTATGTTAACAAGTGCTTCAAAATAGATAATTTAAATATTACGCATTGTATCATAACAGTTATTATGAGTCATATAATATTATAGTTCTAACGAAAGAAAGATGTAGCGATATGCCCCATTCTTTATCAGTACGCGGACTGTTAAAGTAATTAATTTCATTCAGAAAATTATAATGTGTAGAAAAGTATTACTTTGCAGTCCTGACTTTAGGTATTGTGTGGTTCATTTTACAATTATAAATAAACATTTTAGTGAAAGGGAATGTTAAGTTCAGCGAGCCTTTAGCAGTGTTATGCCCCAAGATAAGGATGATGTGTTAAGACGTTCTGATAAACCTTAAAATTGACAAAATAATTCTGAAATACATTTATGGACATGTTTACATTCCCCAAAAATATGTTCATTGTTTCGCATATATATTTTTGACAGAAAACAACAGTTAGGTGAATTCGTGTAATGAAGTTTAAATAAGAACGAATTTGTACCTATAATTATGTGTATAATTATATATTGTAACCACTGTAAGTGAGAATCTTTCGTAATACATAAAGGCAGTTTAAAAATATGCTTTCAGTCTTTAATATTGATGTCGTTAAAAGTTATCGACCATTTCGATATACATGCTGGAAAAGTTTCATTCGTTTTTACTACATCTTACACTGGCCGAGTTCCTTTCGTGTATTTTAAAATGGACCGTAAAGACATGGGAACAAATGGTTCATTAAAATAATTTCAGACTGGCTACAAGTCTTAAAATACTTCTTTAAAGCATTAACAACACCTAGATAATGCAAGTAGTTTGGATGGAAATTATATATTGTACAGAATTCTTCATAGCTATAAAACGTTAGAAATTTTGTGTTACTGATCAAGTCCCCAACGAAGTGAACACCAGTTTTAAGCCATGATTTGAAAAATACACTTTTGTTACAAATCATAATATCTGGATTATAGAATAATGGATTTTGTAGTCCATATATGTAATTTGTATTTAATATTAACCCGAAGTACAGCGTGAAATGTGACAATACATCTAGTGTTTCATTAAAAGATTCTACATAGCCATCCAGGAGTATAGAAGTATCATCAGCAAATTGGGACAACTTGTATTCAATGTTATCTATTTTGATTCCTTTAATGTTTGGTTTTGACCTGAGTTTAAGGGATAGTATTTCAGCGCACAGATTAAATTGCACTTAACATATTTATAATTTATAATTTAAGCAAAACGTTGTATGATTGCGAGCCTGTGCATTTGTATTGAATATGAAAAGTCAACTCTGTGGTTTCTAACGTTTGTTGCATATTTTCTATTGAATAATACAGTATACTGAGACTGAGGCAAAACTACTACATTGTGTGTCCAGGATTGCAGGATTGCATGGTTTTAAAATTCAATCGTCTAAAATAAAATATATATTTACTGTGAAATAGCCGAGTATCAACAAATCTCAAATGCCATATTGATTTAGCACAACAAATGATCAAAGTTCCATTGATACAACATGGTTAGGTATTGTTCTAATTGGATTTTATAAGCGAAAATCTTCTTAATATCTCGATGACCGTATGACATGACCGTCGATTGGTTAAGTCACGGTCATATTGCCAAAATTAATGAAAAACAGAATGTTAAATTTTGATACTTTAATTAAATAAATGGAATCAAACCGTATGTATTATATAATTAATATTGATGTATAGCGCATATATATATGAGGAGTATCTTAGATAAGATTATATCCAATTATTATTTATTAAAAACATGCTTTTGATAGAACGAAACAGTCGTTTCTTTTTTTTTTCAAAGTACTTAATTACAATTTGAATTGTATAACTCATCTTAAGGGCCGACGGACATGGTGAAGTATTGTCTTTAACAGCATGATGTCTCGATTGTCCATTGTTTCAGTGGGAATTGTTAGTAATAAACGTTTAAAAAAACATATGAATGAATAGACTCGAAATACATTTCATTTCCCATATAACTACATTTTATGTAAATAAAATCAAAGTGTTATTCTGTAGCCTGGAATTAAAACTGCGATGAAATGTTTTGATATGGAAGTGAACTCATTAGCATGGTAGTTATAAGAAAAAAACATGCAGTCAATGGAAAATCGCATGCACACATTGTCACCAATGAACATATAGCTGTTAGTTAACGTGATTTAAACAAACGACGTTCTTGCAGTCAGATTACATAAGACATATCGCACAAGTAATACGAGCACATGGAAGAAAGAAACAGGAAACGGCAGCAAGTATGAAGAATGTTCAAATGTCGCTAAAATTGTAATCGGTGCAGACAATAACGACTTAATATTAAATTCCGTTTTGTTGTTTTTACTTTGCTTACCTATTTATAAAAGTCGTGGTAGAAATTGTTTATGATATCATGACAGGCACTTAAATCTGACACGAAGGCTGACATTTAATTATACATTGTTTTTCCATGTATTATAGATGAAAACATGTTATTATTACACTGGTTGTAGTGGTGGTATTGTGGTTGTGGTAGAGGTAGTACTATTTATAGCAGCAGAAGCAGTACTCGCAGTAGTAGAAGTGGTAGTAGTAGTAGTAGTAGTTGTTGTAGTAGTAGTAGTAGTGGTAGTAGTAGTGGTGGTAGTAGTAGTGAATGCGATAACACATTTACAATTACAAAGTTCGTTTACTTAGTTGTTTTAAGTAGTAGTAGTGGTAGTCGTAGTAGCATTAGTAGTAGTAGTAGTAGTAGTAGTAGTAGTAGTAGTAGTAGTAGTAGTAGTAGTAGTAGTAGTAGTAGTAGTAGTAGTAGGAGTAGTAGTAGTAGTAGTAGTAGTAGTAGTAGTAGTAGTAGTAGTAGTAGTAGTAGTAGTAGAAGTAGTAGTAGTAGCAGTAGTAGTAGAAGTCATAGTAATAGTAATAGCTGTAGTAGTAATAATAATAATAATGCTTCTAGTAGTAGTAGTAGTTGTTGTTGTTCTATTTGTACTAGCAGTAGTAGTAGTAGTAGTAGTAGTAGTAGTAGTAATGGTAGTGGCTGGACAGTAGCAGCGATGGTGGTGCTTCTTTTTGTGGTAGTTGTAGTTACGATGGTGCTCATAACACATAAACGTTTTCTTTATAGATGTACATGTATGCCTTGAAAGTTTTTATTGAAGAAAGATGCTTTGTTTTCTTATGGGGATCTTTGTACATGCATGCAAATGATGAATTTTAGTTTCTAAATATAATATATAGAAACATTCAATAAAACTTGAATAGATGTGCATACAAAATATTCAAGGTATTGTATATTAATAAACCCTCTCAGTATTTAGTTGTAAATTGCAGGTGCATGTGAAGGGAAACAGCTTGATGATTAAACAGTGCATTTTATGTTACACGAGTATTCTTGCTGTGGTATTTGTAACACGGAACATAATGATGTGAATGAATCATGGGAGATAACTAAGCATAAACAGTGCTTTTAAAAGGTTAATCAGCAAAGTAAGTTAGTATAGAAATACACACTCCATGTATGTTATATATAAATTCAGTTTACAGAATATAGTGACCACACATTAGTCAAACTGTTAAGAGATAAAATACACGAAATATCCTTGCGACATACACGCCTAAGCAATAGAGTCTTTATTAATAAGCAGCTATGATTACGTCACGACGAGCTCGTATAATATATTGTTTCCTCTATGGTAAACTGGTAATATCATTACATGGTTTGTTTGTTTGTTTCTCTTTTGTCACTTAATATGTTGTATAGTTATCTGGAAAGTACACAACAAAACTATCGGCGTAGCAGTTCTCTGGCAGACTGAAAGAGAAACAATATTCTGTGTTTGAACAACACACATGCCCCGGGTTGGTGCTGGGTATCCCATTTCTTAGTCCAAATTAGGTCAAGTTCTAGGTCAAATTAGGTCAAGGTCAAAGTGAGGTTGGGTGATATGGGTGGATTGGGAACGGTCATAAATAAAAACTTTGTAAATTTCCAAGTGTTGTAGTAAGCGGTGTTCGTGCTACACCAAACGGTAAAATCTACTTAACCGTGTCACGGACGGAAGGACGGACGGACGGACGGAAGGACGGACAGGACGATCACTATATGCCTCCCGCATCAAGATGCCGGGGGCATAAACACGAAACACTTTCGTGATTATCGACCACGTTTACTACCTACATGTACCATAACACTGAAAATGCATCCACTGAAACTGTACGAGACATCGATTTAAATTCATGGATAGGTTCGGGAATACCTCGGTATTTCCAAATCGATGTTCTATGACATACATCTTGAGGGAATTTAGTATATACCATATAAAGATAACAGTACTAAGCATATTGGTGTAATAAAGTTCATTTAATAAACCGCAACATGAAACGGCAGAGGTTATTTCAACACATTGAAACCACATATAAAGGATGTACCAAAACAATGAATATTGCACAACACCTTAATCCATTATGGTGCAATATTAGTGTGGATCTATGAATCAATTACAAACTGATTTAGAAGCCTGAACAAAGATATGACAAGATGTGACAATCACTAAAACAATTATAAATCAGTATCACTGTCATCAACTACTTTGTTCTACTTCATTGTCATGTATGTTCAAATTTAATTATATATAAAAACATGTATGTTTGATGCAATTTACAATTTGTTAAGATCTCAAAATTTTATTTTAAATGTTTAAAATACTCTTAAAACAATGTAACTAAGCTTGAGTGCATTATTCAAAGTCAAATAATTAACAGTAAACATAGACTAAAAAATTTCTTCACAATGATCTGATTATCCGAAATACACATCAAGGTATCTTTGGTATGCTTTCAACAATATTACAAACTACACTGCTATGACAAGCATACCAATAAACATACTTAATAAGGTTTAAATAAAAAACTATTGCAGTGCCATAACAATAACAGAATTCCATTTTTGTTGAGCTTGTTAAAAACTGCCTATAGCATATAACGTACCTTTGCTATTTTCAAATAGACGGTGTTACCTTACACAATTTGGATGGTGCATGAACTTGACAATGAAGTAATTAAAAACCGGGAACCATAATACACATCCCACGAGTTGATGACAACAAATAAATCCGAATACAACTATAAAGATAGGCGGTTTGATCAACCTTAACATTTATCTTACAAAGTGTGCAACATAATATTGGCGTGCCTTTCTGCATTTTTAGATTAGTTAGTTTCGAATTAGTAGTACATTAAACTGCGGGAAAATCCTTATAGGCGTTTAAATTTTATTAACAATCGACATAATGTGATTGTGGAAATAATACCGTGTTTAACGGGCACAATTATATGTAGCCTAACTGGCGGTGAACGCATTTACATGAATCACACTTAAAACACTGATTCACATGCACACATAGATTACGGTCGCTATCGATACGTAAATCAATCGATAGTCATTGTTGATTGTTCTTTATATTTTACTTCCTTTTCAATTGCATAAAAAGGCGACGTTAGTTTAATTTGATGTTGGTTTTGTAACGGCAATACCAGTTTTACATCAATTAACATTGAAATCGCGAGATTATTATTTTCGTTCAAAATGTCAATTAAAATGCATCAGGCTTATAACTTGGATTGTACTACATGTATGCCAAAACGCGTGTAGTAAGTATTAAATATCATATATATTCACCCATATAATACGCAAAGATGTATCCAAAGTGATTAAACAGCGGCAGATCCGTTGCATAAATTGCTATAATTATGTTATGTATAATGTATAATACAACATTAATTTCGATTCCAATTGAAAAGTACCAATTTATATACCCCATCCTTCAATATTCATGACGTTTATTAATTTCAGAGCCAATCACTGTTAAACTGTTTCCCGAGACTTTCAGTAATGGAACCTTAGCTGGAAATGGCACAGCTACATTACATTGTGTCGGGGAAGGATTCCCCGTGCCAAATATAAGACTTATGAAAGATGGCGAAACGCTTGCTGAAAATACAGGAAGTGCTGATTATTCGAACCAAACCCACATTCGTTACAATATTGGTCCTCTGGTATGTGGAGATAATGGGAAATATACATGTGTGGCACGAAACGATCGATGACAAGATGCATAAAACGTATTTTTGTTCAGTTTGTGTAAGTCTATTTCAACTTTTCGTCTTTTAAGCATTATAATCATAATGAAATGGTATTATATGTCGTTAACTGCACTTATTGTTCATTACCATTTGTTTTCACGATACATGTTTGTTCTTAGGTAACCCAACGATTTTGAAAGCGGGATTTGAATCGATTAATCTGACAGAAGGTGATAGCCTTAACAGACCTTGTCAATTTCAACCTGGTTATCCGCGGGAAACGGACATTCGCTGGGTCAAGGGCACATGCAGTGCTACAAATACACAGAAAACAAGACACACTAATCACACTGGAATCGC
This sequence comes from Congeria kusceri, assembly GCA_027627225.1. Classification (NCBI taxonomy): domain Eukaryota; kingdom Metazoa; phylum Mollusca; class Bivalvia; order Myida; family Dreissenidae; genus Congeria; species Congeria kusceri. The sequence goes on along the minus strand of CM051026.1, from coordinate 67,368,134 downwards.
TTCCGCCTCTTTCCATTTGCGAGTTATATGTAATTATTATTTATATTTCATTGCACTAATTCAGTATGTAATATGATATAAAATTGTCATAGAAAACATAATAATTATTACAATTTAAAAAAAGATACTTATTATATTTTGCATTGATACCTTTAACACATTGGTTGTGCGTCTTATTTGATCACACCATATGCCAAGTACCAAGACAACACACGGAATTTTTAATGAGCATTGGAATTTTCACACCAATGTGGTGTGTGTTAATTTAATAATGTTCTGCATATATACTACACATTTTCTGATCAACCAACAATTCGTGAATTTAGTATCGAAACTTTTGAAGGACTTTCTTATATAAATATTACTAAAAACAACACAGCTGCGTTACAATGTATCGGTGAAGGGTTTCCACCACCAGATAGTAGGCTTCTAAAATATAACTTTATACTGGATGAACTTCACAGTGGCATGGCATAAATACTACAAACTAACTTCTACATGTGCTTGATACAGTGGAGTGCCGGCATTTGGGGAAGTACACCTGCATGACTTCAAAAGCCATTGGACTAAACGGAAATAATTGCATCTGAACGTCTTATGTAAGCTAAATTCTGATACCGAATATGATAAGCATAAATACATGAATAACACAATTTAATGCAAACGAAGAACACTACGCATATTGTATCAGTAATACGTCCAACGGAAGGTGAAGTAAAATTTCAGTTTCACGCGGATGCCAATCCGCTACCGGGTCGATCTGATTTTATTTGGCGGCAGTGCACGGACATTAACCAATGTAGGGAAATTGTATCCACTGCTAGTGTACATGTTGAAACAAACGGTGAAAACAGCAACCTTACGATTGAAAATATCACGGAGTCAGATTACGGGATGTACATGTTGCAAGTGAACAATGGTATCGGAAACGTTCATACGGAGATTTACTTCTTAAAAGCGCCACGTAAGTGAGTAGTCTGTGTGCAGTGATTATTTATTTAACGTACATTTAGTAGTTCATGATCTGCACTTATAATTTGCAAACATGTAAACTATTTAAACTAGATTGTCCGTTTGAAAAACACGTTATGTTTAATACAACAGCATTATCATACACAAGTATTATATATTTTTGAAGACCTCTTAATTAAAAATTAGGTTCATACAAGCTTATATTTTATTTAACTAAAAGTCAAAACGTATTCAGCTGAGGTCCATTGCTTAGTTTCAGTAAACCTGTTCTATAAGAACCCCGATTCATTGTCATAAAGGTTTTATTAAATTAAGTTTATTAAATTTCAAACAATAGAAAAAGTCTACATAATTCTGGATCATCTCTCGTATATACAATTGGTGGAGATTATTTATTGCCCTGCACACGTGAACAGTAAAAAGAACGTTATGTAATAATAAAGGGTATAAACTATACTTAAGTCGACAAAACAAATAAACCACATTTTACATCCACAATAAGTATCACACGAAAATATTGCGTGTTTAATATGTAAACAATAGTTGTTTAAATAGAACACACTAATGCCGAGATTCGATGCATGCATACAATAAAAGTGCGAAGACGCTATATGGCGAAGTCTATAATGTCATGTAATTATACATGCATATATTAAAAATGACCGTTAAGATGACCCTATATCTTTCACCTGGTTCAGTAGTGTGATATAATGAACCGTGATTCAAAAGTGTGAACACCTACCGTGGACAATTGTATCGTGCCGTGGGGAATCACCGCACATATTGGGGGTGTTTTAACAACCGCCATCCACGGGAAGTACAAAGGTCCAGCATGGACATGATTAATATTGAGTCCACGGTGATTCACGTTTTCGCCGCGATTTGCCGTGAAATACAGATAAATGGCGTACCCATTGACAAATTCACTACATTCGTATGCACAATGTATGGATACGCGTAATTTATTTTACAAAAGTGCATGTGTATATTGTGTACGTATAATTTGCAACTCTGAGTGTTTTATAATTGTGTTTAACAATATCGTCGATTCGATTACCTCTCATTGCAGTTATTTAACCTCAAACACGTAATAACTGTTGAATGACAGTACGATTTCATGTTATTGGTCGCTTGCTTACTGTATTTATTGTCAAACTATATTATTAAAGATTACAACGTTAAAGATTTCGCTCAATTGTTCATCGATCGCTGAAAAGAGCTAACGTTGCGTGCACTGGTGAAACTGTACTATTCCGACAGTAATGAGTATATACGTGTCCTGTTTAATAATTACTCAAATATATGTATAATTATTCGGAGAGCTGAATTTGATTCCGTTCTATTTTATATAAAATGACTGGTCCGGTTTGTGAAACGGCAACGAAAATTCTCATGTTAAACATTCGAAATGTACGGACTTTTCGTGGGTAAGTTTAAGGCTTTCAATTGTAAGCTTTAAAAAACGATCAACGTTTATGCATTAAAGATGATGAGTGTACAACGATATATTTTGTCGTGCTACAGAAATACAAAAATAACACATTAGTAAATAATATGATAAAGAGTACGTGCATGCACATCCAATGCTACAACAGTATATTTTACACATGTGCGACACGTACCATGTTCTTGTAAATCAACATGTTTTTGATTTTACTAACACCAGATAATCGCGGCAATCCACGGTGATCTTACAGGTATTATTCAAAATGTTATCATCGCGATTGTCCACGGCGTTGTACTCGCGGTCCACGCAAGTCGCGCGATTCCACGGAAACCAGTGTGGAATTTCCGTCAGAAGCGATCTGCGGTGACACTCGAATTGTAGTGTACTAAGCGTTTATGTCATTTGATCCTAACATTGGACTGCATATGACACAAATTCTAAAAAACTTATAGCTCAAGGATTACAAAACTCTGGCAAAGGTTTAATATTCTCCAATGAAAAAAAAAAGTTCATTTGATCGAAGTCAACGACCTGAACAAGTTTCAACATCATGAAGATACATGTAATTATTCCCCAACTACAAAATAATGGAGGCCACTTTTTACTAATGATCAAATAAGGTAAGTGACCTGTCAAAACAGGGCGGTAACTTGTCCAATTGTCAAATACGAGAGGTATCTTTTTTAGAGTGCAATGGTTTTATATTCGACCTAGTTTTAATCTGATCTGATAAGAATGAAAATCATAACCATAAACGTAAAGAATCGAAAGAAAGGTATTGTTGATGGGTCAGGTACTTTTTGTTTATGAGAAGTTCTAATTTATTTCATTGTTGGTAAATGATTTGATTATACGTCCATTCAATCCGTCTTATCTTCCTCCAAATAAATAAATACACCTTTTTGTGAAGAAAATATGTTAAAGTAGTATTTTGTTCCTAAGTATTATAACAATTCAACAAAAAGATCATATATTCTCAAATTAATTATTAAATTGTTCCAGGAGTATTTTATGTTCACATCTTGAATTGGTATTTTAAATATCTAGTTAAACCATTTTCATTGCTCATGTTTTTTTCATAAGTGTATACGATTCGTATCGATATTATAGTAACTGAACAACCACAAAGATGCAAAGTCATTATTTATACATTGATGCATTCCAAGACAAATCACTTCACTATCATATACATGAACCTGTTTCACAACAATGAATATTTATAAACTATTAATATTGATTGTTTGGCAAATGTATAATTGGCAACGTTTTTTGCAGAGCTGTTAATTGAGTTTTTACAGATTTCCTTCAGTCTTTAGAATTGACACAATGATTTAAAACATATACATTTGCAATTGTAACTTATGCTTATAAGTTTCATCTCACTGAAATTTAACATCTGCGTAACTATGATTATTTTGCTTAAAATTACTGCATTATAACGATATGTGTAACGATGCATGATCACTCTATTGATTAAATTGAACAATGCGTAAATTCTGTTTAATACATATGACCAGCTCCTCAATTTGAGGTCCCCTAGAATCAGTTATCAATAAACAATTGAACTATTTATACTTGTTAATACCACAGAAAGTAAGTTCAAATATAATTTCGCTATTAAAAAAACATAATTCATTACAATCGGTTGAAGCATGTGTATAAATTTCTTACTTACCCGCAACTTTCCAAAATTCAGCCGTAGCAAAAATAATTATCATTAGCTTCATAGTATTATATTAAAGCACTAATTTATAGGTACTGTAGTATTTTAATATCGACGGTAATCTAAAATTATTTCGAATTTAATTTATTGAGTTATTGTACAAATGGTCTATTGGTCAGATATGCAATCAGTCGCTAACATTGTGTTTGTATTGCAAGCATGATTTATCCTGTATTTTGTAATAATAACATATAAGTAACTATGTCAGAGATTTAATAATGTTGTATGCATTTAGGCTCGCTGACTTATTACATTCGTAAATTATAGAAAATACACCGTTGTTAATTATTCGTGTACATGACATTGCCCCTATTTCTTAATAACGCATATGGTCGTGTGTTTGTAGTTCACGCCTGGTACAGTGTCTCCTGTCAGCAACCATTTGTTAATAATTACTCAAATATATGCGTATTGTATTACATAACAGTTATCTGTCATCTCAACTATAACAATAAGTAGATTATTTGTAAAATGAATAAACGTTACATGTTGGTTGTTTTAGTACCTGTCCAGACTGTTCTAAAACAATGAAAACGGATGCTATTTAAAGCTTAACGTAAATTAGGTCACTAAATTCAATTTATTCCCACACTACATGTATAGGTAAACCTGTATACAAATGAGATATTTTGAATTTTTTTCAAATCTGGCTACGTGGTAAATATTGTAAATAGACTAACAATAATTATGGTCAGTGCATATATAATTACCAAACTTGTTTTATTTAAGGAAGGTTACATTGGGATACATGCAAGGTACATTTGCATCGTCATACATTATTTGTAAGAGAATACACTACACGCTTCTTCTAATTCATTTTCATTGATTTCAAAATGAACTTGATTGATCGGCGTTGTTTTTGTACAACATTAGCTTTTTTATTAGCTCACCTGATCACGACGTGCTCAAGTGTGAGCTATCCTGGTCAGTCGCTGTCCGTTGTTCGTCGTCGTTGTCAACAATTCACTTAAACGACTTTCCCTATAAAACCAGTTAGCAGATTTTAACCAAACGAATTGAAATACCTTCTTGTCCGAAACCAATGGCTGAATTTCAACATTATTTCACAGAAATGTTACTTTGGTGACCCTCTATTAAATGTATTATAATTATTTTGATTTGTTAAAAAAATATATGGTCGCCAGTGGGTGTGGACACATTTCATTTATGACCATATAAAAAAAGGAAGACTTTTCAGAAACAGGACAGTCTCAGAAACTGCTGACTAGCTTTCAATATAATTTCACTGAAATATTGATGGTGTGACCCTCTACCAAATGTGTTCCAATTTTTTTGATTCTTTACACATATGGCCGCCAGGAGTTGGGGCAGTATTTCTAATATGGCTATATTGAAAAGTTTATAAAAAATTATTTTGAACTGCTTAACATCTTTCAAAATAACTTCTCATAAATGTTTCGTATGTGACTTTCTACAAAATGTATTCAAATCATTTTGATTCATTTAAAAGCATGGCTGTCGGAGGAGGGACAATTTTCCTTTTATACCTGTATAGAACACTTTGAACATCTTCTCAGAAACCGCCTACCGTATTTGCAAATAATTTCACATACATTTTTCTTAAGTGATAATCTACCAATTTATTTCAAATTATTTCGATTCCTCGAAGAACATGGCCATCAGCGGATGGGGCAATGTTCATTGAAACTGTTCTTAGAAACCGCTGACTGAATTTCAAAATAATTGTACAATAATTTTGTTTGACTCTGTACCCAATTTTTTTCAAATCATTACTGTTAATGACTGAAGTACTTATGACAGTTGTGGACAAATATGTCACATATTTTACTAGCGCAGCCAAACAGTGGGTACACAATCAGTAAATCAAAGGCCCCATTTTCAATGCATATCAGTGACACAAAGTTAAAGTCGTCGGTAAAAAAGTAATTATACACAGGGGAGCGACCCTGGTCACTTTAGTCCGCTTGTTTTAATGTTTGTCCTGACATTAATCGTTGGTTTCAAATGTCTATGAATGCGCAATTAGTCGTTAAACAGTGTATAAAATAAAAAGAAGCTGCAACCAAGACGATCACCTGTCCTGCTACATATAATTTATATTTGCAGAATTTATATCAATACAATTATTAATAGATTTTGATGACATTAACATAAAGTAACTTCCGGTCAAAACAAGCGGTACGAAAAAAAAACAATGTAGTGTTCTTTTTAATTTCATAGCATATACAGTCAGTAATCGCGTGTGAAAAACTTGTGAAATTGATGGAATATAAGGACTTAATTTGAAGAAGTATGTATGAAATCAGTTCTTTCAATTTATGAGAAATAACGCTATCTAATTTCTAACATTAAAGGGTGGGGTATAGTAAAAAGTGTGTTATTTAGTGGCAACACAAATCGGTCAATCGTCACGCATGACTTACAATAAAAACGTCACGCTTGAACTACTCGATTGAATGAAATGTATAATTACCCGCTCTAAGAAACATTCAATTGTATAGCTGTATAGCTGTAGTGATTGTTCGATCAGTGTACTGGCTTTGAATAATCAAGCCGCGAACGCGGTGCTCCGATGAAAGTACTGACATGAATAAACGCCAACACTCATCAACCGCCAGCGAAGCAACTAACGCTGACGCAAGCTTATTGGAAAACACTGTGTTTGAAAAAGAAGAAACAATTGTTCAAAGTAACATTAAAAATAGCAACAAAAAGAAAAAACCTAAACCCGATTCCAAAAAACAAAAAACAATGACAACCTTCGTAAAAAGCACACCATCTGTCACCAATGACTTACCTGTGCAACAAATTGAGACGAGGCTTGACGAAATAAACGATAAACTATCCAAAGTTCTAACAAACGAAGATGCATGTTTCATAAAAGATATCGTCAAAGAAACAATTGAACAATTAAAAGAAAAACTGCTAGGAAATGTTCTCCGTCGCATTGAAATCTTAGAGGGAAACGCTTTCGAACATAAAAATGACATTGAGCTTTTAAAAAAGGAAATTACAGCGAAAAATAAACAAATTGAAGAACTCAAAAACCAAAACGCAATCTTACAAGCCGAAAAAAGTGGCATTTCTGATCATCACGAGGAATTTGCAAATAACACTGAGCAATACAGTCGACGCAATAACCTGAGAATGACCGGTGTTCAAGACGATCAAGAACGACAATCCTCAGAAATTGTAACACAGAAAATAGTCACGCTAGTGAACGAAAAGCTCGGCATACCAATTACACCCTGCGACATAGACATCGCCCACCGGCTGGGAAAATTTAAACCAACAGAAAACAGACCCGTCATTATTAAATTCGTCAGGCGACAAACAAAAATTGACATATTAAAAAAAGCAAAGCTGTTCAAGGGCTCCGGCGTCTTCGTCAATGAGGACCTAACAAAGCTTAACGCAAGTGTGTTGGCATCAGTGCGACTGAAAGATCCAAAAAATGTAGAAAAATGCTGGTCCTTTGAGGGCAAAATTTACGCCGTTTTCAAAGGAAACCAGCATGCTACTCAAATAACATTTGAGGACTACAAAAACTGGATAGCAAAGCCGTGGCCACGAAAATCCTACTCTGAGTCTCTCGGGGCCTCGTCCCAGACGAACCGCAAACGTGTCACCAACAAAAATTAAGCCATATACGCTAAGATAGCTGTGCATAATATGTAAGCGCCTCTAGATCTCATTTAGCCGTTAAAATTTCTTTGTAGCTAGTTTACATAAATAAACGTAATATAAATTATATACTAAATATATTAAATAATATTACATATTTGAGTAACTAAAAATTGTTGTACGTAAAATTTGCATACATAATGAGATGTCTTTGTAAAATAAAAATCTATTTTCGCTATTAAGACACCCAAGCGTTAAATGACATAGCTACGCCCGCGCAATACTTTTAATACTTATCGGCGAAGTTATTTCCCTTTCAAACAAACTCAGGTATATTCATGACAGTTAATGCACTAATTTAACTTTACTGTGCACTTCCAGCTATTTATGTAAGAGGCTGTATGTAAATAGTGTACATTTTTTGTTGCTTATGACACTCTAGAATAGACTTTTTGGCTCGATGCATTATTACCTTTTTGTGCACGGATAAGTCGCTTGTATTTTTGTTGCATACTTCTATATAGGACCACAATGCATCATCCTTAAAAAACTAATATAGCCACCGATCTTCTGTTGTTGTTTTTTCAGCCCTTAAACATGTCAAATGTTTATTTTAAGCATTATTTGTCATGTCAACAGACAGTGATAATGTAGTCTATATAGATGTTTTTATGTCGTCATCTTTCTTTATTTATTTGCACGCCTTCAGCCTTTTTTGTTTAGTGCTTTATATGACTGTTAACACTACAAATGCCTTCTTTACAAAATATGTTGTTGTTTTTACACAGTGTTTGTTCATACTTAAGAAGGTATTAAATGTAGTGAAGTGAGAATAATATAATTCTCCACTTAACAAATACAAGCTGTTTTTCCAATAACATCTTCTCACCCAAATTGCTTCATTTTCGCTTTCATACGAAGCTCTTTAAAATGTTAAGTGAATGATTATGCTAAAAGCAATAAAATTTCAGATATTATTCAAAAAGTTGAAAAGGCGCATAAATCTTGTGTGATAGTTGACCTGCATTGAAAGTCTTATAATGCTAGTTCTTTTGGTCTTAGTCTTTATCCGTCCTGAGTCAAAATTATTTATCAACTCTAATTTTATAGCCATAATGTACTCATTATGTAACAAAACATGACACTCAAATTTTTGGTATTTTCTGTAAATATATAGCAACACATACACAATTATAAAACTCCTTTTCCCTTTTCAAACATAATGTTAATAAAATGATGGCATCTCGTAAGTGGATAACACTGTTAAGTGTAATAAATCATATGGTTGTGCATAATGTTCCAGTGTTTAAGGCTACTAAAGTGGTTGTGTGTTGATAATTGTTTGTTGTTTTAATTTTCAACAAAATATCTGATAATACATCATTGAACAAAATGCAGTATCAGTATGAACTTTAACCGTGTTAAATGTATATAAATAATATGGTACTGCTACTACACTGCATCTTTCTGTATTTTCTTTTTCGTTTAAAAAATAAACATGGACTATTGTTGTTACCACTATTTGCTATGGCCTCCTTCTGTTTCCACTTTTTGTTTATAAAATAAACATGGACAAATGTAATAATGTAAATTTGTTAATATATAGTATATAAAATAAATATAAATATATATATATTGTATATACCCAGTATGTACTATAGAAAATTATATAACATTATTCTGTTTAAATATATATATTGATAAAATTTACACTTGTTGATATGTGGATGGTGTTCAATTTATGTCAGAAATTACTTGAATTACTATTTACATTTAGATACATATTAATCTTTGTAGTATTGACAATTTTATAAAATAATGCTGTTAAAATGTAAATTCAAATAAAACTCCACTTTTTGATCTATAGATAGTGTTCAATTTATATCAGAACTTAGTTAAATTACTTTTTTACATTAGATATATATTAAACTTTGTATTACTGAAAATTATATAAAATAATGCTGTTATATTGTAAAATTAGATAAAACTCCTCTTTTTGAAATGTAGATAGTGTTCAGCTGATATCTGAAATTAGTTAAATTAATATTTACATTAGATATATATGTCACCTTGTATTAGTGAAAATTAAATAAATAATGCTGTTAAAATGTAAATTTAGATAAAACTCCACTTCTGAGAAGTAGATATCTTTCAAGTTATCTCTGATTTTGGTTGAATTACTACTTACATTAGAATAAATACATATAGTAATTCAGTATGAAGTACCACTATGCTCCATTTTGTTTCCTCTTTTTATTTATTAAATAAACATGGACAAATACAACTATTTATACTTGTTAAAATTTATAATATAAACATATATAATATTTTTAATATTGAAAATTATAGTAACCTATATTGTTAAAATGTAGATATAGATAAAACTTTTTTAGTAAATATTTGTCAATTTATCTCTGACTTTGAATGATTATTTAAACTAGTAAAAACACTTATAGTAAATCAGTATAAAAAAATGATGATTAAAGTCTAGCAGTTTCTGTAATAGACCACCATTGTGTTGCTACCACCCAGCTTTTTGCTTACTCCTTTTTTATATAAAATAAACGTACACAAAAACAAAAAATATACATATTGGTAAAACTTTGTATCTATTCAGAGTAAATACATATAAAAATCCTGTATGTAAATATTGATATTGTTAAGGATCAATTTCTTGTAAAAATACAGCATTTGTTGCCTCAAGTCTGCTTCTTTTTTTTTCTCCTCTTGTCTATAAAGTAAACAGGGACAAATACAACATTTTTACTAGTTAATATATAATATATAATGTTGATTTATTCTGTAAAATCCGGTATGTAAATATTGATGTTTTTAAGTATCAAAAAATACAGCACCTGTTGACACAAGTCTGCATCTTTTTGCTTCCTCTTATTGTTTATAAAGTAAACAGGGACAAATACACACTGTTCTCTAGTTAATATACAATATATAATATAGATTATGTTCAATATATATTTTTAAGTATCAATCTCTTGTAAAAAAAATACAACACTTGTTGCCACAAGTCTGCATCTTTTTGTTTCCTCTTATTGTTTACAAAGTAAACAGGGACAAATACACAATTTTTTTTTTTTTTTTTTTTTTTTTTTTCTATTTAATATACAATATATAATATAGATTATGTTCAATATATCTCTAAACTTAGACAAATTATAATTTACACTAGAGCAAATACATACAGTTATTAAAGCTCTACATATTATTAAATACTGATAGCTATTTATTGATATCTTCAGATGTTGCCATTGTTCATTAATCCTAGTGATAAGCTTATTAATGAAAACATTTACTGATTTGTATATGCTATTTTGACTCGGTTCTAATTTTCCTAACAAAAAGATACCTTATTATGTTCACTTATTTTTTTTCCTTTCATGTTAGTTTTTTTTTTTTTTTTTTCCTATTATTATTTTGTACTTTTTCCGTTCTGTACTACAAGGTATGTTGTGTTGTTACTATGCATGCAAGTGCTACATTTTATATGTTCCTTAGTTTTGCTTATCTATGAACGAGCTTAAAATTTTATCTGTCAACTGCAGAGGCATTCAGGGGAAAAAGAAGCGATTACAAGTTTTTCAATACTTAAAAGAAACAAAATGTGATATTTACTGCCTTCAAGATACACACTTTATTAACGAACAGATTAAAACCATTTACTCAGAATGGGGATCAGAGTGTTTCCTAAGTTATGGCTCTTCTAATTCGCGTGGTGTAGCAATACTTTTGTCGAAAATACTTGAGTATAAAATACATAATGTACAATATGATGAATTTGGTAACTATATTATTTTGGATATAAATATTGGTGAAACTAGACTCACACTTGCCTCTATATACGGACCGAACTCTGACAGTCCCGAATTTTTCACCAATATTTTTGATATTATTGACAATATTGGGAATGACTCCTACTTAATTTGTGGCGACTTTAATTTGGTTCTAGACCCAAATATAGATTATCAAAACTACAAATCAATAAATAATAAAAATGCAAGAGAATTTATTTTAAAAAATATGGAAGATCGTGTTCTTACAGATCCTTTTAGGATATTATATCCTAACTCTAGACGATATACATGGAGAAGAACAAATCCAATACAACAAGCCCGGCTTGATTTTTATCTTTTATCGTCATTTTTGTCACCGTTTTTTCACGACATTAATATATTGCCCAGTTACCAATCTGATCATTCGAGTGTAACGTTGACATTAAAATTTACTGATTTTAAACACGGAAAAGGACTGTGGAAACATAATAACATGCTTCTTAGCGACATCAACTACATTAACACAATAAATGATACAATTACCGAAATAAAGAAACAATATATGTTACCTGTATACAATAAAGATAACATTGATACAATACCTGACCAAGACATACAGTTTTTAATAAACGACCAACTTTTTTTAGATACAGTTTTAATGGAAATAAGAGGTAAAGCTATTTCATATAGTTCGTATAAAACAAAATCGCGTAACAAGCGCGAAAACCAATTAAAAGCTGAAATTGAACAACACGAGAAATTGTTGACCGAGAGTAACGTGCAAATTATACTTGAATTAAAAGATGAACTAATGAAAATACAAGAAGAGAAATTAAAAGGTGCCTTAATAAGATCGCGAGCCGAATGGATACAATTTGGAGAAAAACCATCAAAACTTTTTTGTAACCTCGAAAAATATAACTATACAACAAAAACTATCATTAGCCTAACAACTGATGACGGACTTGTTTTAGACAAGCAGGTTGATATCTTGAACGAAACCGCTTTGTTTTATAAAACATTGTATCAAAATAACGACAATACCAACATTGATGATGATTTTAATAGCTTTTTTTTTATAGCAAATATTGACATACCTAAACTGTCGTATGAAGAGTCAAAACTATTAGAAGGGCCAATAACACTAAGTGAGGCCTCTTTTGTCTTAAAAAACATGGCAAACAACAAAAGCCCTGGGTCGTCTGGTTTTAGTATTGATTTCTTCAAAGTCTTTTGGCCCAAATTAGGTACGTTTGTTTGTAGAGCGTTAAATCACGCATTCGATAGCGGCATTTTGTCTATAACACAACGACAGGGGATAATTACTTGCATACCTAAGGGTGAAAAACCCAGACAATTTTTAAAAAACTGGCGTCCAATAACATTGTTAAACACTGTATATAAAATTGGTTCTGGAAGTATTGCTAATAGATTAAAAAAATACATTAACAAACTTATAAATAATGATCAAACTGGTTTTATCAAAGGCAGGTTCATAGGTGAAAACACTCGACTAATCTACGACATTTTGAAATACACTGAGGAAAATAATATTCCCGGACTTCTCCTACTTATAGATTTTGAAAAGGCTTTTGATTCCTTGTCATGGAGGTTTGTAAACAAAACACTCTCCTTGTTTAATTTCGGTCCTGACATGAAAAAATGGTTTAACGTTTTATATAAGGATGGCATTTCAGCAGTAACGCAGTGTGGGTTGTTATCTGAGTTTTTTCAAATACAACGTGGTTGTCGTCAAGGTGATCCCCTCAGTTGTTATATTTTTATTTTATGCGCTGAAATTTTGTCTCTTAAACTCAGGGCAAATCCCAAAATCAAAGGAATCAAAATCGATAATACTGAATATAAGTTATCGCAATTTGCTGATGATACGTCTATACTCCTGGATGGCTCTGCAGAATCCCTTAATGAAACCTTAGATGATTTGTCGCATTTCACATTGTGCTCTGGCTTAAAGGTAAATTTCGACAAAACCAAAGTAGTTTGGATAGGGAAGCATAAATTCAGTTCCGAAAGCATAAAAACTAGATGGAAGTTAAAATGGAACCAGCATACTTTTGATATGCTTGGTTTAACATTTCATGTCGATCTTGATAAGATGATAGATCGTAATTATATGGATAAATTGTATAGAATTAGAACGCTGCTTAAAAACTGGTCCAGAAGGATATTAACTCCCATTGGAAGGATACAAGTAATAAAAACGATTGCTTTGCCAGTGCTTAACCATTTATTTGTTTCACTTCCCAATCCACCACATAGAATATTGGTTGAACTTAATGATCTCTTTTTAAACTTTGTGTGGAATGGGAGTTCAAAAATTAACAAAAATGTACTTATTAAAGAATATACTGAAGGAGGTCTTAATATGGTCGACATCTTTTCATTTATAATAGCGTTGAAATGTTCTTGGATACGAAGGATCATCACAGGAAATGGTAAATGGATTAATATTGTAAAAATGATAATAGACACCCAAAAACTTTACAACTGTGGTGTTCACTATCCAGAAAACCTTATAAATAAAACAGGCAATGCTTTTTGGAAAGACACTTTAAAATCGTTTGTTGATTTCCGCAAAGCAGAATCATTAAATATAAAATACATATTACAAACCCCAATATTCTATAATCCTGATATAACGATGGGTAATAAAAGTGTATTCCTCAAAACATGGTTTGAAAATGGCGTGCATTTTATCTGCGATTTGATCAAAAACAACGATGGGTTAGAATTATATAGCTATGAAGAACTGTGTAACAGATATAATTTCTATCCAAACTACTTGCATTACATAGGTATTACTAATGTAGTTACTAAATACTTGAAGAAATATGGTTTGTTCGATAAAACATCTGCTCTGAATACGATTGCAGATTTTGACTTTGTTAAGCCTTTTGTTCCCCTTCAAGTGATATCCATTTTAAAATATCAAAAAGGTACCCAACCCATGTATAATATTGTTAAAACAAATGACACTTTACCAGTCTGTATGTCAAAATGGACGAGCATTTTTGAAAATATTGAATTAAAAGACTGGAACCATATCTTTAGTTATGCCATTTTGTATAACCAAAGATTCTACGCTACAATGGTTCCAGTATAGAATTATACACCGAATTATTGGTACCAACTATTTTTTGTATAAAATCAATTATAAATCGTCAGCAGAATGCTCTTTCTGTCATGATATGTCGGAAACAATTGAGCACATTTTTTGGGAATGTAAATACGTTAAAAAATTTATTGCTGATTTGTTTGAAGGTTTTGAGGTATTCGCTGACTTGATAAATGCACCCTCTTTCATGTTAGGACATAAAAACACAAGTAGTCCTCTTAATCTAACATTCCTTCTCACTAAAAGGTTTATTTATAATTGTAAAATGAATCAAACATTACCTACCGTTATCGCGGCAAGATCATTCTTTTCTATCCAGTATCATATTTTGAAGGAAATGAACTTCTTCTGCAATTTAGATTCTAACTTAATAACTACATGGGACATTTTGTTAAATCTGTATCGTTAAGAACATTGTGACTTGCATATTTTATCCGTATATTCAAAATTTCAATATGTGTATCAATTTGTATATTGCTGTTTAAGCAATTATGATATTATTGTTAATATGCAATTGTGAGCACTTGTCTTCATTGTAATATTATATATCATGCATGTTGAACTATTATCAATACTCATGATGTACGGTGTGGAGGGGGATGCCCTCGACCCTCACACACCTATTGACGAGGAAAATAAAATATATAGAACGGAAAAAAAAAAAAAAAAAAAAAAAAAAAAAAAAAAAAAAAAACATTAATGGAATTGAATAAGTTGTCTTAGTGCAAATGTTTTATCGGATCAGTTGTTATATGAATATATAAGTATTATGTATAATATTGCATATGTATCAGGTCTAAATGTTTATTTATGTATTAATTATTGATACAACACAAGTGATGTGGATTGGAAAACAAAATATTAGTTATGTAAGTAAAATACCAAAACGGATATTAAGTGTATATCAACATATATTTTATATATGCAATGATTTATAGTCTCAGTTGCGTTTTTGTTTTTACAGTTAGATACTTTCACCAGAAAGTACATGGAAGCTAGATACAACGTTGAACTGGTCTGTATATCAATGTTCTTGTATCAGAGTATTAATATATGATTTGACATGTTCACATTTCAGATGTGTTTGGCGTGAAAATAGGAGGTCCGTTAAAGATCGTCGATGGAAGTAACGTTACTCTTCCATGCTTTTCCAATGAAAGTTTGCGATTCACATTCATAGATATAAAGAATGTTCAGATCGATATTTGTGAATGCTCAGCATTCAACGATTGCTATTTGTACGATGAGACACTTATAGGCCAGTATAAAATATCCTCAGCGGATGGAGGCGCAACACTTACAATCTTGAATATTGACTCAGACAGATTTGGCAATTATACATGTTCTGCATCGTTAAATGCCTCTCGTTTTTAGAGCCTAATAGTTTCACAACAAAAGTCAATGTCAGTGCAGTTTAGTAATAAGTGTAAAACTTTCGGGTATGGTATTGTGCATTGTGTTGTGTTTTACGATGTGATAATGTATTATTAATAATTCCATCAAATTTAATACTGACAAGTAATACAACAATATGCATTTACTTCTTTACAATATATTGGTTAAGCAAAAACAACATATGGATGCAATCGCTAGGAAAAAAACAAAGACAAAAAAAAAAACACGGTTCCCTCTGGATTCAAACTCAGTCGACACAATTGCGCACTTCAATCTTCACTATGCCACATATCCTTTATTGTCGCGCCTACAAAAAATCAAGTACAATTCATTCCTACTTGTTTTCCGCTACCTCGAACGTGTCATCGATGACCACTATTTAAATGCTCGTTTAATATTTAAAAAAAACTTCGTATTTAACATTCAATCCATTTTAGTATCTGTTAATCAACTGTGGTTTTGTAAATGCTATTTCCGACCACCTACCGTCAATAAGTCCCAATACACAAGTTATTACCGTCCATACACAGATAGCTAACAGTGTGTTGTAGATACTTGTGTACACCTATTGAGAAAAGTGCTTTACTAACATATAACACACATATTATGTTTCAATGTTTTACTATAATGTTTGGATTGAGCATATTTTTTATATACTGAACTATTGACCCATTTTTATTGATTGATTGATTGTACACCATCAAAACTCGCGTTAACATTCTCTATTGCTACAGACATTGATGGCCAATATTTGGAAACCTCTGTTTAAAACATGTGTCCAGTTATATTTTGTTAATGCTCTTTTACTAAAATATGTTGATGTGATTTAAAGGATTGAATCAGGAATATTCCATATGTGTCATAGTCACATATTTTATACTTAATACAATTGTTAAGTTCAAGATATAATCAGTTTAAAGATACTAAACTCCAGATGGGCATAAAAACTGATTCAAGTGTGCGCATGCGCGCCTCAACAAAACTTAACTCTCACGCGATTAACCTAAATATAAACAGCGCTATGTTTTAATTGCTCGATTGGTTATAGAGTCTGCAGACGCCATAGATTGTAGGACAACAAAAAGGATGATAACTATATTGAATCAGTTTTTGAGGTAAATAAAACATTCGTCAATTTTTGTAATGTGTTCTATACGATTTTGTAAAAAAATCATGTATTTTTGACAATGTTCTTTCGTTTTTGCGATTGAAATATCTGGAGTTCAGTCCCTTTAAGCCTGTTAGGCAACTCTTAATAAATGTTACAATTAACTTATTCCGGTGTATTCAACGGCGTTGTTGGCCTTGTATTAATCTGATTATTAGTGTATTTATCGATGTGTAGTAAATTACTGATTGTTATTTTTAGTGTTGTAAATTTAGTGTTGTAAAGTAGTGGTTTTATTGAGTTGTATTATGGATATTGTTGTTATTATGTTTTGATGTTAAATCATTATAATGATTTTAACCAGTCCAAGCTAGTAAAAGTAGGTGTAAAATTAGTTCTGATCGATCAGGTTATTTGTAAATATACTGTTCCTATATGCATACTAGTATCCCAGATACGGTATGCCACACGTTATTACAAGGTGTTTTATTAGTAAACTTGTAAACGGACCTTCGTTGAAGGCTTTTGACTCTGATGAAATTTCAAAGTTAACTCTAGAAATGCGCAAATGTGAAATTACACTGTCACAGTTAGGTTTTTATTTCAGATATTAATAATAACACATATACGAGGTAAATGGGTCGACGTTGCTCATAGTATCTCATAGTATCTCAGAGTCTGGAAGGGAAACTTGTTTCTCTGATTAAGTTAAATTTGTAGATGAAAAAGCACGCATTGATGCTTCCATGTATGGTATTGACCTTGCCAGAGAAACTAGTCACTCGCAAGCCAATGACAATAATAAAGGCCGAAACCAGGAACCTACAGCTAACTGGTATAAGCAAATTGTGACTTCATGAGCCACTAACAGACACACCTATGTATACACGTAAATGTTGTTGTTGAGGGAAATTGTCGGAATTTAGCTAACTGTCCGAAATTTGCTTTGTTGACATTCAGTGACAGAGAGCAACTTGTTCGAAAATTCAAACTTTGTTACACTTGTTTCATAGGTAAATATTTGTCGAGTACATGTAGGGAACCAGTACAATGAACAGTGCCGGAATGTAAATATAAACATAATTTAGGTGGGTGAATTCCGGTTTAGATAACTGTAATACTGACCACACAGCTACTCACTCGTCAGTACACTTTGCCGCTACCAAGGGGTCAGTTGTTAAAAACTGTCTGGGCATCATTCCTGTTACTGTCTTAGGTGGGGAGGATACCTCTTGTCAAACATATGCCTTGCTAGATGAAGGAGCCGACAAGACGTTATTCGACGAGCGCCTCCTGAGGAAATTGAATCTAACCACCATGCCAGTGACGTTTCAGATGTTAACCGTCAATTCTACCTGAACCACCATTGAAGGACAAGAAGTAGATCTTCGCGTGCTGCCGACGAAAGGGGACACCTGCGTTACATTAGGAAAAGGTTGGTCCGGGAAGTCGCTGCCAATATCAACAAGATCCGCACCTAAGATGTCTGATTTACAGAAGTTGCCGTACTTGTCAGATATCGACATACCGAAAATACATGGTAGCTCGGTGATGTTACTGATTGACACAGGTTCACCCTCAAGCACGTGTACCCCTTAAAGTACGCGCAGAAGGCGACAATAAGCCGCATGCCATATGGACTAACTTAGGTTGTGCGGTGCGCGGCCCAGTGAGTGGTTATCATAAGTACAAATGCGGTACAACGTGTTGTTGCTGCAGCAAGTCGAGATTTTCTTTATTGAATTAGGAGAAACATGAGTTATAACTAGTTTATCAATGACTCCGCGAGGGTGGACCTCAAATCTGCTGCTATCTCAAGCTTCCTTGGTTGATCACTGAATAACTTGTTTTGGTATTGTTTTTAAGAAAGATTTGAAGAAATAATTCAATAAAGTTAAACTCAGTTTACGAAGCAGAAAATAAATCTTTGTTAACTTGTTCTTAGTTTTCTCAAATAGATAATTGCTCATTTTATTAATTTTAACTTAACTTTCAGTCTTGAGTTGTCCCTGCCTCTCATGGTCTGTTTTTGTACATATGTCGATAAGTTATATGCCATCACGTAAGAATAATAAATGGGTGCTCACCTCTATCCGCTCTTATCTATTTTCTATGATAAGTTCCCGATATTCATTAACTAATGGCATACTTTGCTTCACAGTATGTGTGGTTGACTCCTGATTTCCGCATTGTTAGTATCTTGCTTCAAGCCAATCGAATGTCACTGTCAGATACCGTACCAAGTTACCATGACAACGCCTCACCAATAAAAGTAAGTAGTTAACGTGTTGCAATTATTATCTGTAAATAGGTATTTATCTGTAATAGTTGCTTTAAACCCCTGTGAGTATCTCATTTTCCGTAATGCAAGTACTTTTCTTCAGCTAACAATCCGTGTAAGGCATTAACAATTGGTACATACTTTGTTCTGTGCAAGTATATAGCTATATGTTATTGTAGTATAAAACATGAATATTTACTGCAGTTAAAACAAGAAACAGTTCAGAAATTTGTCAGTTTTGAAAAATGAGGAATGCATCTCCGATAATAACTACGCATTCCAATGAAGCTAAAAAGCTAACATACTGTACGTGTTTAATTCCTCGTCCTTTTATACTAGCCAGTGTCCTGATCAAAGGGAGTGCAATACTTTCCCTAGCAAGGCGAGACTCTCGTATATTTCCGAAACAGGGAACGAGTTTTTTTTAAATTGTCTTTGTGATCCTTTTAGCTGCATAAACTCAACACAAAAATATTTATAACCATCTTTTGTAAACAAAATAACTACAGGAAAAGACCACTTAGAAATACTTCTGAACAATTTCGAACCAATTGCTTTTTCTACAATCTTTTCGTGTTGTAAGATAATGTTTTTTTAATTGAAAATATATTTTATTCTGGACAAGTGGTCAATGATCTGCCATCAACATGTATACGTGGGTAGAACATGTGCATTACCAAACTGCGAATCCTGCTCTTGCTTAATTCGATCGGACAGAACTACCTATTGTTACTGCGTTAGTTAACGGGTTGATAAGATAAACATGTGTACCCTGCTTTAACCCTAATGTCTTACATTGTACCTTTGGTGTGTACTACCTGGGCAGGGGTACCTTGAGATTCATGGGAAGCGTCATATAGACACGTGATATCCCTTTGCTCCAATCTCGTGCTATCTATAGCACTCCCATACACGTATATGCAAGACCGTACTATTAAGTTAAATTCTGAATTCAAAAGTGTAATACATGTTTGCAAGTTAGGTCTTACCCAATACTTTATATTTTATATGAATATACTCAATGTATCAGGTATATTTATAAAGACCGTTTATCATAAAATTCGTTATCTTTGTTTGACAAAGTATACATATTATGTCATCATATCGAACAGCAGTAGGTGTATGTTATCGTCAGATTCTAGTATAAGACAATGAGATAATGTAGAGGGGTTGTAGCGAAGGTATAGCCAAATACACATGTATTTAAATATGTATTGGTAGTATGTAACCCAAAACTCGATTCAGTAACGTACATATGTTTACATACGAAAACCAGTAATTCAGGTACTTCGGAACTTAGATAATTTATAGACATGAGGCTGAGAGTATTGATAAAACTGTGTAAAGAGCTAGGAAATCGATCGTGAGGTTTGCTAATAGTTTTTTATAATAAAATAATTTTTTACAGTTGTTATTTAGTATTTAGTTAAAAACTATGCACATTAGCTACCGACTGTTAGATTATTTGCAAGAATTAATGGGTCGAATAATTCTGTTTTAAATGGTCATATGTTGTGAAATATATCGCGAATCGTTTCTAAATTGGTTGAAAATTATATAAATCTACATAAGAAATTATGGTGCCCTGAAAGTATGTTATAAACCAGTCAGTCTGAACAGATCTCCCTATTTGAACGTACAATGGGCTAACCCAGCAGAATGGACTCTTCCAATTTGATAGTATATAAAGTTTAATAAACGGTTACACAGCATAAAATCTATATCTCTGGAAAATATTGTTATACAGTGAGCAACCCAAGAAAAGAAGTGAAAAAACGTTTTACATTGTTGACTGCTCAAAGGGGTTCTTGGCCCTAAGTATTGCCTATAACGGATCATTGTTATACGGGCGGCATACACTCAGGAAACCCCAGTGCTTCAAACCTGTCGTGTAGTAAGTAGTAGGTCATGGGGCCATTGCGATACCGACAGAGCGAGAACGGCATATACATTATAAAAAGCCATTTCGGCCAACGTGTATGAGTTAGGACATAGTATGTTGGTCTATGGTTCATGCATGTGGTTTTCATGCATAGGGTTCGTGTATGGTTTACATGCATGTGATTGTAATGCATGTGATTTTTGTGCAAGCGGTTTTCATGCATGGGGTTACATGCATGTGGATCTCATTCATGTGAGTGTTCATGCATGGGCTTTCATGCATGTGTTTTTTATGCATAGGTTTCTTGCATGAAGTTCATGAATAGGGTTTAATGCATGTGGTTTTCATGCATATAGATTTCATGCATTTGGTTATCATATGCATGTGGTTTACAAGTGATTGCATGAAAAGGTTTTATGCATGAGGGTTCAAACTCAAAGAATATGCATGGACTTTATGTTGTACGTCAATCATGAATAATAATCAAGCTGGACTTGTTAGGAAACCAGGCGAATAATTTATATTTAGAAACTATTTCTGAACGTGCCTGTTCGGAGCTATAAAATAAGAGAGGGACAGAACGTTACAGGATCAATGATTGTGTTCCGCAAATAATCGATTCCAATGCGATGATTTTCAATCGTTTTCAACCGTTGGTTATGCGCATACTCTTAAGGTAACTTTAAGAACTTCCCGTGAGACTGGTCGTCTGCAAAGATTTTGAAAATGGACTCTTACAAACACACTGTAATGGAAAGATTAACTGCCAGATACCACCTTGACACCATTAAGGGCTGTATTTTATGATATGGTTGCTCTAGGGGGCCTGAGGGGGGTAAATATGGGTAAATATGGGAAAATTAAAGCAAAATGCCCACCAGAGTGGCAATCCAAGACTCAGTGTGTTCATCGTTTTGTTTTTCAGTTTCATTTTGACATTAATTTGCATAAGTTTCAACAATTCTCTCATTTATGTCAAAATACCTTGTGTTGTATTCCTGATTATTTAGTTTAAGACCCTGTAACTGTTAATAAGGCCCGCAAAGTTCGTATCCGCACTGGCCGCTGCATTGGCCATGATGACCGTCCGACCTGCGTACTTTGAATAATACCAATTTTCCTAATTTGCAAAGTTAACAGATCCTATTAAGTTCATATTTTATTTTGTAATTGTACTTAAATCGGGCTTTAAGCTGAAAAATACATGAAATGCATGCATAAAACACTTTTGCCGCTCACGCCAACCGAGACCCCACTTAATGGAGTTAGCGGCATCAAAATTGAAATCACCATCACAGTTTGATTTTATCTGAGTATGTTTTTCAAATGCAATGTTGAAAAGAACCAGGACCTCAGCCGAAACCATCGACTCATTGGTATACAAGTCTGGGTGAAGTGACGAGTCATCAAAACTACTGAACTTGTCAACTGCACGGAAGCGTTGGGGCGGTGCCGAAAAGCTGACACAGTCGTGTCCGTATCATCAGTATCTTTGAAGGTTAGTACTTGATTGTTGTCCTGTATTCTACTATCTAGTGACTTATTTGCCAGCCTGGCATACTTCATATCA
This sequence comes from Congeria kusceri, assembly GCA_027627225.1. Taxonomy (NCBI): domain Eukaryota; kingdom Metazoa; phylum Mollusca; class Bivalvia; order Myida; family Dreissenidae; genus Congeria; species Congeria kusceri. The sequence continues at coordinate 67,345,226 of CM051026.1, read as the reverse complement.
ACACCAGTAGGAAAAGCAAGAGTTTAACTCTTGTTGGGACTCTCAAACCCGTTTTTGAACTGGACTGTTCGCACGTGAGCTCGACAATGTGAAGCCGGCATAGCGACTAGCCTTAACGCAATACAAACAACTTTGTAAACTATGGTATATGTACACTTATTGTATCTAAGTTACACTATTAATCACAATATTGAGTAAAAATGCACAGAAAACCTTTATATTTTTACAGATTACACAGCAGAGAGTACATGAACATTGCTTGCGGCTGACCTCACGCACAGGTTCAGGTGTGACAGAAGACTCTTTTTTTTTCTGTGACAGAAGGTCAACTATGTTGATTGTTATGTTAACAAACCCCTTTCCGGGGTGAAATGGCATCTGAATTGCTACATTTATATGGATTTTACCCCAAAAAAAGCTACAACTTTTTTTAGTTCATAACGGATTAAAAACATATTCTATAACATTTAAAATGCCAATGAAGATTGTGTTCACTTGTGATATTATATATTATGTCTGTCATGCCTATTAAAGCTCAAAGTTGAGCTCTATTTTGAGTTAAAATAATGTTTTCCAAGATGTACCTAAGTACATTTTTTCTGTCGAAATTCTTGTCTCCCCACGCCTGTATATGTGGTATTTTCAACTTTTTTTTTTGCAATAAATACTTATACCAGTGTAATAGGACTTCATGTTCTTTCTCGAAAGAGTTCAGACTTATGAAAAATGTTGTTTTTATTCAAATTTGAAAGGGTTGGGTTCTCTTAAAGGTCAAATTACACCAAAACGGAAGTCACATCATCAGGGTTACAATTAGATAATAAACACACCGAGTTCAGTGTAGAATGCTTATCGTTTTTAAAAGACAGTTAAAATGATATGTGTTGGTATCAATTTAAATGTATATATGTAAAAAATAAGAAAAAAAAGACAGTTTTAGGCATTACTTTGACTTAGTGGTTCCCAGCTTCATAACTTTTGGCCCATGTATTCATGCACAAAATGGCAGCCCCCCCCCCACACTGCCTGTCAAAATCGGTGTTTTTATTCTCAGGTAAATATTTTGAGTTACAACTCATATTCATTTTGGACATGTTGTTTATTCAAACGGCTATGGCCTTATCTTTCCAACAATGTATGGTAATATATTGGGAAGTTGCTTGGTCATGGTGAAAATTGAGATAAAGAAGGAATTTGCGCATGAGTAACCTTAAGCCAATCAACATGTTGATAAGATAACACCGCCTCGGATCACGTGATCATAATTGAAAAATTTTCAGCGGAATATTAACTCCACCATTTGAGCGCTTGATCACAATATTAAAGGTAGCTTAAAACCAACATGTTTTGTAATCATACGTGTTTTGCAGCTTGTTAATCGTTTTGATCAAACATTCTTATCAGAACGCCAGAACTTTGCACGATGTAGCAATAAACGTGATCGATAACATGTGGACATCGTTAAAAGAAAGGTTGTTAAAGTACATGTAAAACGCGACGTTTTATATACAACTACTTGCACCGCTTTATATATACAATAGTTATTAACTGTAAATATACCTTTCTGAGGGCTGCAACTGCTCCCTTTGTATTGTTTTCTTGTAACGTGTAGCCTCTGACGTAGAAATAACTGTTTCAGTTTCGGTTCATATTCGTCGAACAGCACATTTAACATTTATAATATCTCGTAAGACATTTCCAATGGCTGTGTATCATTCTGCATTGTATTTTTTGATAAAAACAATGTAAAACTCCCAATAAATGCATTTACAAAGTTCATCGTCCGCAACACCGGCAACCGATGAATCAGCCATATTGTTTACGAACGATAGTAAACATCGTAAACGTTGGCGCTAAACAATGTTGTCGTTTCGCAAATAGTGAATAAAACAGTAAACACATAAGTGCATACGCAGCCTGTTCATCGGGGTATGAATGACAATCACATGGACAGTTTATCCAATTAGAATGCAGCGTTTACGTGAAAATGCAAAAAAAGTTGTAATTATATATATCTGTACACACAGTTCAAAATACTTCGTGCATGTATTTAGAGATTATTCACCTGACCAGCAGGGCCTGCAGCTTTAGCTCGAGGGCCTATGTTGCGAGGCAGGGCCGATATGACCTGCCGTTCTTGCTTGTTAGGTGAATAATCTCTTAATACATGTACGAAGTATTTGGAACAATATTTTAAACTGCCGGCCCTGCTTGCTCTCTGTACGCCATTTTCATTATGTTTGAGCTTCACAAATTATTTGTACTTTATGAATGTCTGCGCCTTCCATTACCATCTTTAGAGTTAGAGAATATAAATGTAAAACAATACTCAGCGTTGTATGCGAAATTTAATTAACTTGTAAAAGGCGCATCCTAACAAAACATGAAGGATATCGTCACCTATGTATGTAAAACGAAGCTATCCAATGGTGCGAACAAAGTAGATACGACACTAAGTGCCTGTGTAGGATCGTGACGTCGATTGCTTCATTGACGATCGCGTTCGTTAATTCGGGATATGGATTTTCGGCCCGGTATATGGATTTTCGGCCCGGGGTTTGGCACTTTCCGTCCACCCCATATCAGGTCATGTCACAGTCATTTTCTGCCGTATGTGTTACAATTTATAGTAACACATGTACTGATAAAAGTTATTACATACCTAACTGTAAATGGTAACGTTGATTTGTTTCTGATATGGATTTGAAAAGTACGGGCATACACAGAATGTGTGCCGATATGGCCTTTTTTTTTTTTTTTTTTTGGCCCCGATCGCCTTCCTTGCCTATCTTTCATGTCCCTTTTTGACTTATTCTGGCCTCCGCTGGTATGGCACTGCAGCTGTATTTATCTGTAGTACTTGCATATCTTCATCCGTAGATACTTATGATTTCGGGCCATGATTCAGCATCCTAGTTGTTTCTGGTGTTGCACTGTTTTCTCTAGCAGTCCCTAGCCACAGCTCCACTTAGACTACTTATGTTTTGTCCATTTTACATCCACTTTACATGCACACTGATAACTGTAAGTCACATAATTGGACATGGGAACTTTTAACACTTTTTAACACTTCCTTGTGGTCAGTATGATTTATTGTGGTATGTCATTTGGGCACATGTTTGTCATTTTTAATATTCCTGCAGCGGTCGGGATGCTTCCAGGTACTACCAGTTTATACCTCACAACAATCGGATGCAGAGTCTGGGGTTACTTTCAAGTTCACTAGCGTTTTTTTGCATATGCTTTGTAACCACTTTGATCTTATGCAGTCTGCTTGACAAACCTTGTCACAGGTCAGCAACGTGTTATTCAGGAATTTAGTGCTAGGCATTTCTGACAGTCCAGGGTGTTTTTATTATAGATGATAAATGTGTGTAATGATTGGTGAAGAAAGTGAAGGATGAAAGTGGGGACCAGGTTCCGGACCGGGAATTGAACCCCGGACCTTCCGCTCTCAAGTCCAGTGTTTTACCACTAGACCTCAGAGGCCTTTTTACTTCCTGTTGTGCCAGACACCGGCTGGGACATGGCACGCGATCGATTTCACGCGCCGTCGTTAACAGCGTGCTGACGCAATTAGAAAAGTCAAATGCCTTCGGAGCGAAAGCTAAAAGTTTTAGCAGATCATTTGTTGGAATTAGACCGCCATATTCAAGGCAACGAGCGAGACATTAATACCCACGAATTTGAATTTGTTGATTCCATGAAAAAAATGAAAATATCAAAACAACAAGGAAATTGGACGTTAATCGGGTCAACAAACTGGCTTCAAAGTATTGGTGCATAAAGAGTGCTGTTTGAAATTCTTGCAAAGGTGATGAAAGTATTTTAACGTATTTTTTTAATACGTACATAACGTTGGTTTAATAAGTTGGTGTTACTTATGAAAATATAGCTTAATATCCTTGCGTTAAAGGTGTGTAATCAAAAGGTTAAAACACGGCTATGGTGCGTCATGGCCGTGTAATAACCTAGAATAACATACTCAACAAATCGTCCCCTAATGTTTACGCTTCCTGCTCGTCACTTGAAGCTATGTTGGACTATACAAGTGGGCAGCAAATGTGATAAGCGTTTTCGTATTAAAATGGGAACATAAGAAGTCCAGTCAAAAGACCAGAAGTGTTAAAATGACAATACATTTAATTATGAACACAGACGCCGTTTTTAAGTAATATATGAATTGTACATGGATAAGCGTATTATCATTCCACTTGATCGGCATGTGTCATTTATTCATTAGTATTTAAATACATACGTGCACGTTTATTGTGATATATAAAATAATAAAAACATGTTTGGGAATGGATATTTAAGTTAAAGAAACTTACAGCTGAGTTATATGATAATTTATGTTCAACTTGGATAGCTGCTTTGTAAGTACTTATTCTGATACCAACACTTTGGATACAATAACGTAATGTCACAAGGTAAAGACCTATTTATAACATTCAAACCTATACGTACAGTACGTAATATTATTTATTATTACAATGTTAATTACGTTACATTGGTGTATATAATTATTGAGCTAAACACAAAATGCGTAAAAAACAACAACAAAATAATGTACTGTTGCAGCTCAATCACCATCGATAACGAGGGATACAGGGCAAATAAACATGGAACTAGTTTGTAACATCACTGGGTTTAGAACGGCAACAATACGTTTTTTTGAAAATAAAACATTGATAGTACAAATATTGAACAAAGAAGGGTCTTGTCAACAGCAACCGTCACAACTGCCGGGTCATGTTGTGTGTGCTTGCAAAGGAAATATAAACGCAGCATGCAGTATATATGTTGGATCATATGGCAATTATTGTCCAAAGTGGAGATGCGCAGTGCCAAAAGACAATGTTATAAAGTACAGCAACTTTGTCGACGTGTGTAACTTCAGTATGTATGGTGTGCTTGGTTGTTGTTTGCTAAACGTATTTGATTATTGATTTAAAGATGTTACTGAGTTGATTATGACTGAATTTCCAAAATGCATCAAACGCACGGTGAATATATTTTTTAAAGTTGCACTGTATATGTTTTGCAGACAACACACGCCTCACAACGAAGACAGTTGTTAATGGAAATTGTTCCTACCATAGGCCTTATCGAGTAAAATGAGCCATTCATTGGTTGAACATAGATTATAATATGATTCTATCAACATTGAAAACCTATAATAGAGCCAACATTAGTTCCTTCGTGCAGAAATACCAGGCACAAACAAACTCATCCAGTGCTACATGCAAAGTTGACAAACACGGGTCTAAAGACTGGAGCATAAACATATTGGGTATGTAAATATATGCATATACGGCATTTATATCGAAAAGATAATACATTTCACATATAAACGGTTAATTATTTTTTCTAACTGTTATTGATTTTAGATGCATCAGCATTGTGTTCCTTTGGTAGTAAAATTGCCGTTCATACATGTAACCTAACAGACGGAAACCCAATGGTCACTGTCATTAGAGTGTCTAATATCGCTACACCATGTATGTCGATTCAAACAACAGTAATGCCTGAAATCATGTTGCCACTGTGTGACGCTGTCAACAGACCAGACTTAGGTACAGATAATTTTGTTGGCAATAACACCGGTATATTCAAGTTGGAGATTCTTGTTAAGTTTACATTTATATTTAAGTACTTTTCAGGTAGTCATTTATGTATTTGACAATAATCCCTTTATAACTCTCATTTCTGCAGTTCCTGCATACGTGCAAGAGTTTTACGTAGATGGATTCATCAACCAGAAAAGAATAACGTTCAATGGTTCACGTCAATTTACGTTCAATTGCCATGGAAATGGCACTCCTCCGGCAGAAATTAAATTATTTAAAGACGGTAACGAAATCTGGAGCGAATATTTGACGCGAACTGTTTTTAATTGGGTCGCAGAATTCGGGAAAGTATTCATGCGTGACTTCTAATGCACTTGGTTACGGCAACAAGACAATTCATATTAGCTACCAGGAAGAAAGTCAGTTTCATCAAGGTAAGAAGATAACAATTTGATCGTAGTTTTCATTGATACAGTTGAACCTTAAACTTAAGTCGCACGTTGATAAATAAATAAATGTGAAATGGGAGTTTACTGAAAACATTATGCAAACATTTGCATAACTGAAATATTGTTAACGTGCCTAGTGCTCAGATCTTTGCAAAACATATACATTGTTTCTGCACATGAATGTTATTTCGTCAAACAGAGGATAACAATGGCAAAGAGGATACACATCTGAAATTCATTGTCGTTGGTGTCTGCATGGCTGTTGCTGTTATTTCAATATCGCTGACATTAATATTATATATTGTCAAGAGAGATGACACATGTGTGTCATTAGTAAGGCACTTTCGCCGTACCGGTAAGTATACATATTTGTTTATGTACAATATAACATTCGGAAATACATAATTAATGTGATTGTGTAAATTTGTGGATGCCAGCGCATTTGACCGTATACATTAATTGTTATATTGCAAGTTTGTTTGAGTGTAAAAGTGTTAGTTGAATTGAGATTGATAATTGTTTTTACAACTTCGGCGATAAATGCAAAAGTTGTTCATTAGTGCTGAATTAAAATTAATGTAATGTTATTCGATTTAAAAGATACCTGTTGTGAATTATTGAATTGTACTTGTGTAAGTAACGTTTTCATATATCTAAAAGTTATAAGTGTAATAATCCTTTTTTCAGCGACAAGTGACAGGGACAATGCATTGTAAGTAAGACTGGTTTACCTATAACATTTTCACAAATAGTAATTACTATACTAGGCAAATCTCCAAACGCACATTTACAATTGACCATAAACACATTTTTCATTAACATATATAAATGAAATGTTCAGACATTACTTTCAATTACTGTCAATTATCTAATCCTTTCAACGGAATAACTATTAGTACAATTGATCGTCGCTAAGGTTATGTTGGCCCATGAATTGTTTCAGCTTCAGTGTAACATATTTCTATTATGTGCGTTAGGGGTTTTACCTAGTATAGCATAGATATATAGAAGTTAACTTAAAATAAACTTACAGTTTCATTTCATTGTTGGTATTCGCCTGAAAACATTCTATACAACCGTGCTATTAATGACCAATAAGTTGCATATATGAATACATAGAGTTTAAAACATAATAGCCATGTTGAAGACCGCTGAATATGTTTCTGATAAGTATTAGTGTCTGACGTCAAATTGACATGCGTTATCATACACTTAGTTTTCCCCAGACATGAAGGCTTATACATACCACTTTTTTCAGACATGCTGCTAATTCCGAGATGAACATAGGAGCCAATTACGCCTTTTTTGAGTGTGAGCTCGTGCTTTTTTGAGTGTGAGCTCGTGATTTGAAATTTTCTTTTATAGAATGTGTGTTGTTAATTCTTTTACAAACCCGGACATGATGTTAATATTTTGATTCGCATGAAATTTCCCAGAGGACGAGTTACACAATAACGGAATTGTGCAAGGCAACTCATCGTCGACAGAGATCGCGGAAATGGCACATGCCTTCGACAATGAAACGTATTCTGAAAGTATCAAAATATTGGAGGAAGGTCGTGGCAACAAAAAGACTGCGGGTCAACATACAATTATCCACACAAATTTAACCGTCTTAAATTGAATTGACACTAAATAACCATATAAACAGCTTAGCATATAAACTTTCGATGAGAATGAGTCTTCAGGCTCCCCATTGATATGTCAAGTTGTGTTTATTTTCAGATCAAGATTAGGCATCCGCATTTGGACCTCACAACTGGTTGCTTTGACTTTTTATTACACAATTTTGATAGATATTGTGTTATAATGCCATACAATTTCTAGTACGTGGCGACCATGTGCTGGATCGGTTTGATCAAATAACTTACATTTGTATTAACCGTTTATTACAAAATTTTAATCGATACCGTGAATTAATGCCATGCTGTTTCTATTACTTGGCGAACATGTGCTGAATTGATTTGATCCAATACCTTACATTTGTAGTAACATATGTTTTAATTATGTTACTGAACAGACTGTTAGCAAAATGCCATTTCAGCGAAATTGAGGAAGAATAATGTAAAAAAATATTATAATACGCTACTGTTATTCAATTGCGGTGAAGTTAAACATCTGCAACAATGCAATTCTGTCATACATGTAGATTTATGATCATTTTAACATTAATATTTATGTTAATTGGGTCATACAGAATACGTTAAAAATTACAGTCATATATGTTTTGGGTATAAATAACATGAACTGATAAATGTAATTAACACGCATGCAGGTGATATTATCTTACTTGATTTACATAGCTCCAAGCAACATCCACACTATTCCCTTGAAACGGACACCATTGAGGATGACCCTTTCTACAGAGGCGTTACACAGCCTTGTCCATCTGACAGCTGCCTTTACCGTGAAGTCAAGAAGAACACGGACACAGGTACGTACATATTTCAAAATTTATAATTTTGTGTCCTCAGATATAATCGTGTTGGAAAAGCGTTCGTGTGCAGAAGGAACATCTTTTTCTGCAATTTGCTTGTTTGTTGTGTAAGCAGCAGTTCAGAAGCTACTGAGCAATATTACTTAAGCCATCAGGGGTGAGTTTCTAGAAACTTTAACAGCGCGTTAAGCTAACAGGCTTTAAAGTTTGGATTGATTTATTTCTGTTAATGAAACGTTACAATTTTCAACTGCGAGTTTATTCTAAACAAAATGTTATGCTTAATAATGTACCGAATGTTTGATAAACAAGAACCTTGAAGTATTTGTTTTATTTCAATCTTAAGTTAACACGCTGTTAGCTTAATTGGCCGTTAAAGTGTTGAGCAACTGGGCCCAGATGGTTATTAACTTAATAAAATATATATCTTCTGTATCTTCAGAGAAAAGCAGTAGCACAAGCTGTTTGGAAGAGCAGACGGGCTGTTGATAGGTCTTGGGAATAGTTGAATATTTTCCCAGTACAGAAACATGTACAGTTGAAGGAAATTAGTCTTTGTATAGATTGTAAACTATTATAAAAATGCTTGCATTGGACATGGAGGCATATTTCAGATTGTACAGACGAATTTGAAGTTGTTGTATAGAACTGTGTTTTTTGAATTGTGTACAGACAATGTGCTAAGGAAAGTTTAATGTCAAATATCTAATGTCGTAGGTATTTACAATTTATTTGCTATGTGCTTTTTGAATTTTAAAGACAATGTTTAAGTGTACATTGTACTAGTGATATTTGCCTTTAAAATATATTTGTTGTGTGATATGTGTATTGTGTACATAACGTGTTTAGTACAAACGGTGCTGACACGATCTTGTGGCATTTTTAGTTAAAATAGTATGCAACGGTTTGTCCTGAAAACTATCTAGTGCAATTTATTTACATTATATAACTGTGTTTTTTTTTTATTCCGATGATGCATTCGGAAGCTTGCATATATATGCATGATTTCGTGTAAAAAGTCCAGTTGTTATGTATATTTTAATGCAATGTATTTATTTTTGAGTCAGTAAGTATATTTGAACATTGAAACATGCAATTAAATTGTTGATCGTTTAGAAGACACTTACATGTACATGTTGTTTTGCATTCTGATAGGTTTAACCAGCGAATCATCATGATGGTAACTGCAGTTTTGTGCTCTGTTTTATTTGAGTTGGTCACTATTGCATTCTGGGTAAAACAAGCCAGACACATATTTATAAAATTTATCCTGATAGTAATAGGCATTGGTAATTACAAGAATGTGTTCTGTGTTTCCTGATAGTGGCATTGGACGCGTTCATCCATGTTTATCTGGTAATTTTATATAAGCACACACTGTCAATAAACGGTTTATGTTATCTGTTAATAAGGTCTTTGTGCAATGTTAAGTTCTTGTTCAGTTTCCTATTCAGCTTATCGTGATATTTTTAGGTAATGTACGTCCGGAGCTGTTCTACCGCACCAGATTAATATCATTAATTGTGTTAAAACAATTTTCGGACCCATCTTGTTTACGATTTATTGATTTATCTGAATGACTTTGCCAGTCGACATTTAATTCAATTGGACATTGTTATAAAGAATCTACAGTCATTATTTGACCTTGAAAACCACCCATTTGATTAATAATTTCAGAAAGGACAACATAAGACTAATTTCCGGCGAGTGTCATGTAATTAGGCTTATAAATCGGCATAAACCTGCGTTAAACTTCGTATGCAATTATTAGCTTTTGGCAGAGGGATGAGCTTATAGGCATTCGTTGGGGACACACATTTCTCTTAATATGAACGAAATTATGTTTACAGCCAGAATTCTACTAAGATGTCTTTTCTTGTGGAGAGTAATTGAACATTTTTAATGCTTTGAAAAGTATTGCTGTAACGCTTGAAAATCGAGATGTGTTTGAACTTATGTTTTCAACACACTAGTTTATAAAGGTACCAGTTCGATTGCTTTCAAAATATATCTCTATTAATTTTGCTGAGTATTATATATTAATTTAGTAAGTGTAAGATACTTTTGAAGTGTGTCGTTTCTTTCATTTCAAATGACATTCAAATGACACATCAAATTGACAATCCCTGATTGACCTTGTGTTGTTAGATTTTTCATGTTGTAGTCACGAGGAAACACAGTCATGGTTTAATGATCCGCTAACAATAACTCTCTTCTCTTAAGAATCACATGACTCTGTGCATGGATTGTATCATTTTGTCAAGGAGTTGAAAGTGTGTCTGGCGTTTAACGTCTTGACTTTGATAAGTCCTTCAATTCGAGAATATTATTGACCCACAGATAGGTCAGTTCAGTAATTATTGTACGATTATAAAGTTCCATGAAAACACACTATAATTATCAATTCAATTTTAAAAATAAATAAATAGTGCAGCTATTAATATTATATACTACTTTCATCCAAAGCACGTCGTCGATATAATTTATCGTCAACTTCTTCCTTAAATATGCTGACTAAACATATAAATGCATATGCATACTGTACAAAATGAAATGTAGAAGACTGATATTTTATGAAAGACTCTCAATAATATGTTTTTCATCGTAAATAAAAAATGCTAATTTAAGTTCTTAATTTTAATATTTAAAAAAAATTGTATAATATAACGAATACAACATTGATCAGCTATGGCATTACACAGTATTTAAGACTCATAATTTCATGTTTCCGGCGATAACGTTTAATACTTGGTCAGTTAACAAATTAATATAGTTAGGTATCAAGTACTTCATAGTTTTGTATTGTTCCCAGTATACTTTAACCTTACACTACTTAGTCCCAGAGACAGGTATCTTCCGACTAAGTTATGATTGAAATTTACATGTGTATATATACTCAAAATGTTCTAAAAATAGTTTTACATGCTGTGTAAATTTGTATCTGTAAGTACACATTTAACCTATTTTACCATATTTGATTAACAAAATAATGAACAACAATGTTACAGCTCTGCATTGTTGCTGATGGTGTTAAGCACCAAGTGTAAAGCGTTTAAACGAAACACTGAACAATGGTGCAAACATGTCCACCATATTTTAGTCAATACGCATTGCATGTTTAAGACCAAACTTATATAATGCTGAGGTACAGGTTGGGTACAATAATTGCCCGTGTTCATGGTCGATTCTGATTCTAGCCATTTGCGTGTAAGGACGTTATGTGCAAAATACCGCATTGAATACTAAACAATGCGTTTCAGAATACGTAATGGACTGTCAATATTCCCTGGATATCGGTTTAACCTATCTACGTTTGGGAACAACAAATTATCCCATGAATGTACGTTGCATAAGGTGGCTGATGTCTGCAAAGTCGTACTGGTAATATTATACTAGCACATTAGCAATAGAATTTGCGACATAATTGAATATTTAATGTCATGTTGTCATTGTGTCGCGTAGTTTTGGAATAAATCATAATATGAATATAGGTGCTACCTATTTTACGGGCAAAATCATCGAATAGTATTAAAAAAAACAACATTTGTTGCATGGAATTGTAGATCTCTGTAAATTGTATCAAATTTTATCAAAATGTTATCAAATATTTTTTCACCACGATATATGAAGCGAGAGCGTCAACCACTGCGCTAGCCGGACAGCTATCACTTAATGTGTTTCACAGCTTATTAATAAGTATACATATAAAATCTACATACTCAGCTGAGAGCATATTCAAATACATTTTAACTCTTTTTTTTCAGATCATCTTATCAATTTAAGTTATCATCGTGTTTAATAAACTGATGTTCATCACAGGAGTTAGTTGTCCAAAAATAATATCAACTATTTATTAAAGTCCCTACAGTGTAAGAAAGTAGGATAAGAACCATGAAGTGCCTATGATGCTTATTTTCTTCTATCGGGTTTTCTATCAAATTTGGAGTTGAAAGGATTCAAGTGGCATAAATGATCAAAACCATACTAGATAGGGATTTAAAGGCTAAATTCTAACAAAACAATATCATGTGTATATAAAATATACACATTATATTTAGTTTTTGCTATTTGAAATGTTCCTAGATTTTAAAATATAAAAAGGAAAGGAAAACGACAATAATTAAAGTTTGCCTTCTTCACCTGCACGTTCATCTCAGTTATGCAAAAGTCTTCAATGTCCACAAAATGACAATTTATTGGGTACCCCAATTTATTATGTCACTGTCTGAATATTAATAAAACCAACTGTAAAATGTATATTTACTGTGCAATATAAATTATTTACAGTTTATGCACATGTTTTGTTCTTCTGAGTCAATCAAATATTTTCTTTATACACACACAAGACTGTGTGTGCCACACAAAAAAATTAGTCAGTGTTTTGGCAGAGAAGTATGTAGAAAGACACACACATGCAGGATTAAAGTAAGCAACTGTAATGATGAAAATAATAATATTTATCAACCACTATAGTATTGTTAAAACAGCAATAGGCATCGTCTTAAAATGTCTTTAAAAATTTCATTCAATTTTAATTGAATTTGTAGCTACTGATAATAGTGTAGGAGTCATTACTGATCACTATTGACCTATCTTTTTTATCATGACTTTCTATTTAATAATAGAAATTGAAAATGTTTATCACGCGTCTATATTCTGAGAATCCTTTTTAATAATAAATACATAAATACTAATTATTGTTGCAGCTGTTATTTTATAAATATTTGTTAGCAACAAATGCTATTTGTTTTTATGATCAATATAATACAGTAATTATTCTACAGTTTACATTTACATTATTGGATTATTTCATGTTTTGTGAATAATTCTGGGCCAAGTGTGAGGTTCGGGCGCCCGTAAACCGGTTTAAACCCCCAATGCTTTGCATTTACCGTTCTAAGTCGGTGACCCCAGTTTTATTCGTGTGTGTTTTGTATGTGTTATGTATTTGCGTGACGTGCTGTGTAGTTGCTCTTTGTTTTGTTGGAATTTGGTCACTTGCCATAAATAAAGGGCTGCTAATAACAGTTCTCTTCTGCTGTCGAATCTGGAGTTTTGCTTTGTTTATATATAACCAGTCTAGGCCGATTTAACGCGTACCGTTTTAACTTTAGGCCGTTAAATTTGCTTGCAATCAGTTCATTTTAGCTTCTACTACCTTAAAATGCTTAGCTTATTTACACTCAGACAATATGAAAAAATAACAAAAAATGTATAAGTAAACATGATAATATTAACAGTTTAATTGTATTTTCTTTTTTTGTGATGTCTTGACAGTGTTTTGCGACCGTAACGTATAGACCGCCTCGGTCCGTTACGGACATGTGCTTTTGTCGAAATCGCGAGTGCATTGTGTTTCTTACAGGTGTCTACTGACTACTGTAACAATCAAGTGTGATGAATTGTCTATGAAGTAGCATAAGATCTCGTTTTATTTTAAATTTGGTAAGAAAAGAGAACAATCTTTCCAAAGAGACCAGGCTATCAATATCGGAATCAAAGAAAGGTGGCAAACGATGCCATGAGATTTTGCTGTAGACTGGTAGACTGGTTGTGTCTGAGATAAATTGTAGTGAACCGGTCATTTGTTTACATGGGGTAAAGTGCGATAAAACCTATTTTGTGGAAATATTGAGGAAAATACGGAACAAATCAGGTGAACTTATGTTATTTTTTATGTACGTCTGTATACACACAGAAATCGGCATGTGTCTATGCCTTATTTTCCTGCAATTCAAAGCCAAAACTGAAGGTCGTGAAAACCGGTGCCACGGCTCAATCAGAAAAAACAATGGGTTGCATAGGTATATCCAAAAACTGAAACGTAGAAGCGGTCAACGGCCCATTTATTATTTAGTTTTGCGTAGAGGCCCAACTATTTATAACGGCCCGTTTATTATCTAGTTTTGCGTACAGGCCCAACTATTTATAACGACACGGCCAATTAAAATATAAGTTTGAAGTATTGTTTAAAAAAAGGAAATACATGCAAATGATGTACCAAAATGTTATATTAAATACTAAAACTTAACATTGCACGTGCATGTGCAGTGCATGTTTATATTTATGTAGTATTAAACATGCCCAGTTTGAAAATTGTGTATGTCTGGTTTTGTTTTCTATAAAAACTCTACGCGAGGAGTATAATTACTCAGGATTTAGTTCAGATAATCATCTTCTCAACACCATCTTGATCATCATTATCGTCTTCTTCTTCAACAACAACAACAACAACAGCAGAAACATTGCCATTTCAATCATCTTCGGCGTCTTTATATAATAAATATTTTATTTACACTCATTTTTGTCACACACAAGCAAAACCACAATCGATTTTAATAAACGTGCAGTTTTACTAAGAGTGTCTTACATATACATGTACATGCACATAAATGCATACGCTAACAAGGTTACATTTCCAGATTTATCTTGTTATGTTAATTAATGTTTGTTTACACGTCGCCCCGTACATTATAACATACCTTTGTTAATGCAAGTACCAGTGTTCTTGATATCGTGCAACATTATGTGTTCTTTATACTGATCACATATTAGTTGGACTCAGTGATTATATGTGCGCTCTATCGTAATATATTTTCATAAATTATGCCTACAGTTCTACGAGTTGTTGACTGAAGTTTCGACATAAATAAACCGTCATTAAAACAGATTGTTTAAATTTTGTGTTTACTATTCTAACATTTGGTCATATTGTCGATCATGAGTTGAAATCCCTAAATAAATACATTAAATCTAATAAACGTTATATACTTTGAATTTCTAATTAGGAAATGGTGTCTAAAGCGTATCCAGATGCCATAGATTGGTCCGAGTATTACATGATGACAAATGTTCATGGTTTGTCATTCGTTTGATTTTATTATCGGCGAGGCTCAGCTTCTTAAGCCTCGGGAGCCTGTCTCTTCTCATGGTGTGTCCACAGATGTATGTATTCACCTCGTGCATCAACTTCTTAACTATTTATTCGTTATCAACTTTTGAGTCTGATTTTCAAACTATTGAAATCAAAATCGTGTGGTATTTGTTTCTTGTGTTTGCAATATGGGATAACACATGTTCGTGCAAACTCTTAGAGCTGTGTACATGTACGAATTGCATTACTGAAACAGCAAACATTGATGCAAAACTGAAGTAATGAATGTATTGTTAAATATGCCTACTTTTACAACTTCTAAGTGCTACCTAAATCACCTCTACCACGGTGTAGTATTCCGACATTATATTTGTGCCAAATTGGTAATATGCGTACTGTTAAAACTATGAATGAATGCTGAAATCACATAGCCCAGCAACTAGCATGCTGTAGTTGGACTTATCTACATGTCAAAAACGATCCAAACTCTCATAGTGGCAAGGGTCTGTTCTGCAAAACAGGATTCGTTAAACACAAGCAGCAATACTTAACTTTTGTGTGATTATCAATGCGCGTGATATATTTAAAAGTTGTAAACTCATGTTAATATTTTGATCGATATGGCTCATTTTGAAATCTAATATATGTGCTTGTGTCTTTATTTGATAACAAATACTCATACAATAGGAAAAGCAAATTGTTGAAACCTAAAGAATCCTATCACTTCAATGAACATGAACACTACAGT
This sequence comes from Congeria kusceri, assembly GCA_027627225.1. Taxonomy (NCBI): domain Eukaryota; kingdom Metazoa; phylum Mollusca; class Bivalvia; order Myida; family Dreissenidae; genus Congeria; species Congeria kusceri. Next base: position 67,329,148 of record CM051026.1, on the reverse strand, counting down.
ACCGGTATCAACAGTGCGATTGCGCATAGCGGTACTTCATGCATTTTTCATTCATAACGATTTTACTACTACAAATAATAATTTTCCCGCGCCGGCGAAATGTGTCACGGGGACAACCTTTTATTATTATAAACATATATATTTTTCTGATCGTTTATAACAAAAAACAAGAAATATGTGTTAAGCAATAATTTAAAAAATACTTCTTAAAATATAATTTTAGTTTGTAAATTTTGACACCGTATTTGCCGTCGATACGCCTCTTTAAGATATTGACCAACGAATTCGTTGTTACACATTTGCTTTGAAATTCATTGCGTAATACTTTAAGTTAAGACTAAGTTTGAGATATATTACTTTCGTAGTCGTTGGGCCAGGCGTCGCATCAACATTCATAAAGGTGCTAGTGTATCTGAGTGTATCTGATGCGATGGTTTATATTTTGTTGCCTCTTGGTGTAAACGGAGTTGATTTTTCATGTGTTCGACTGATATAATTTTATACGGCTTTTGCGGTTTTCATTTTGTGATAATATACAACATTTCTCTTCATGGCGACTATAAGAGAATACAATACATAATGTCTTATTATGTGGTCGAATAATTTCTCTTTCATTAACTTGTGTTGTATTGTTGTTCTATAAAGAGGCCCTGGCAAAGCATTAATTTTAACGTACCAGACAATTGCTAGCACTTTACAATCCGTATGTGCAATGAAACTAACTGTGTTATTCAAGCACAACACACAGGAACAACACGTTTTTTAAAACCCATCTTCATAGTCTACTAAGTACATGTGTATGTACAGAAACATTAATTATAACATATCAGGCACATTTGTTAACATTTCACAATCCGAATGTGCCATGACACTAACTAACTGTGCTGTTAAAGCACACAGTACACATGGACAACTAAACACGATTTTACGAAACCCCATCTTTATAATCTATTAAGTACACGTGTATTAATAAAACATAGTCTCTTAAGTCTTTACAAAAGCGACTGACGCCCTGCCCAGACAAAGATTCTAGTGTAACTGGTGCATATTCAGTTTCACTGAAAATAGATTAAACCGTCTTTCAAAATTATTGTACTGAAGCTGATTTACTGACAATTGACCTACCAAATTTGACTGGCAAATGGTTTAGCCATTCAGAAAGCTAGTCTTGACGGAGATGTTTTGTAGATTTATTAGTATACTGGCAACGGTGTGTGTTGGGGTTTGACCTAAGTAGGCGTGGTTATGAATCCCATAGCATACCGACATTGTAGAAGGAGTATACGATTGCATATCAGAATCCAATTCTAAACAATGATTAACCAATTGTGTAACAAACTGACAAAATTTGACTTAAGTTTTATTACGCCATAAATAAAGATGCCAATCTATTGTCACCGACATAAATAGTGTTTAGTACATCGCAGTAATTTTGACCTCAGTGCCACAAACATTCATTCGCCCTACTCGTCTACGGCACTACATAAACTACGGAATCCCGTTAGTGCCATCGCCTATGAATGGGTTGATCTTAAACGCGATACTCGATAGTACGACGATGAAAACGCGAAATCACGATACTACGACAACGAAAATGCGACAACACGATGATGATAACGCGACATTACGATAACGAAAACGCGATACTACGACAGTACGATGATGATAATGCGATATAATTTCGTGTTATCACCATCGTACTGTCGCATTTTCACCATCGTAATATCGTTCTGTCGTGTTATCGCGCTTTCATTATCGTACTGTCGCGTTATCATCATCGTACTGTCGTGTTATCGCGTTTTCATTATCGTACTGTCGCGCTATCATCATCGTACTGTCGCGTTATCATCATCGTACTGTCGCGTTATCATCATCGTACTGTCTCATTATCATCATCGTACTGTCGCGTTATCAGCATCGTACTGTCGCGTTTTCATCATCGTACTGTCGTGTTTTCACCATCGTACTGTCGCATTATCATCATCGTACTGTCGCGTTATCATCATCGTACTGTCGCGTTTTCATTATCGTAGTATCGCCTTACGTTATCCATGCGCATAGAAAATTATTCCCACCATGTGGCAAGTTCCAAAATGTCGGAACCGGGATCTGATTATGAAGGTAAACATTAATTCTTATTGATAAATTAAACTATAATACTAATTGATATAAAAAGAGTATTGTTAACGGAAAGTTTGTTCATCTCTGCGTCCTTTGCTGTAGTGTATAGTTGTATGTTGTCATGTTTCAAAAAACACCTTACATTGATGTATACAAAATCGTGTTTAAAATCATAGAAAATTCTCTTGGCTGGCCTTTGGCATAAACGATGGATGAGTTAATTTCCTATGATTTTAAAACTTATGTGTAAAACTTGAATTTCTGGTCAGTTTTGACAGTGCTTCTCTTTTTTGAGATCATTTTAAGCCCACGTTAGTAACTTCCCTTAGTTATAAATCCACCATTATTGACTGCTTAATCTTAAAATGGTGTTCGTGGAAGTGTAGACGTTAGATCCTTTCTCAGTGACTTTTATTTTTGACTGATTGATGTGGTTTTGTGTTATAAAGGGATATGTCCCATAGGCCTAACTGTAAGTAGATTTCTATGACTATGAATAGTTGTTTTAATGTCAGTTTAGGCGATGGACCATTTACTTTAAAAGGCCTTCCAGTGGCACTGGCAGGCTGTGCAGTACCGTAGGACAGCAACATTTGTGTACTATACTAATTCATGATAAATTACAAAAAGAGAACACATTTACATAAAGTCATTATTCTTACTGTATCATACAATGCACAAATATGGTCCTGGGTAAGGAAGATCTTATGCAATGCATGTAATGCAAATTTTGTGTGTGTTTGTTTATTAATTATTCTACATGAAAGTGTGCAAAATCTTCATATTTGTCTTAGTTTATTAATTATTCTACATGACAGTGTGCAAAATCTTCATATATGTCTTTCAATATATTGCAATATTGGGTTTTTCTTTTTGCAATATTGATCTATTGCAGTACAGTTTTTTTGCCATATTGTTCAATGTTCCAACCCTACTGTACAGTACGATGTTACTTTGTACATTTTCCCTGTACCATTTAAGTTAGTTCTTCCTGAATACTTTGAACACATGTGTACCGGAGGGTCATATAGCTGGGAGTTGTAATGTTGCAACTACCAAGCACACTGTTTAACAAACAAATCTTTGCGTGAATATACAAACAGTTTTCCATAATATAAAAGGTAGGTTACATATAGAATGAGAAAACTTGGCATTGTGGGTACAGTGCTAATTATAAAAATCTATGTTTTAAAATTGACAATATTCATAAAATAACCCCGTAGTGTGTATAGAACTCAATATTCTGAGAAATAACCCTGCAGAATAAATCTAGTAAATTATTTTAAATGGGTTGGTTCCCCTTAACTGCAAATGTCAGTATTAATTAAACTGAATAATGAATACTGTGTAAAACATGACATTAAGAATGTATACATAATTTACATTAAAGAAATGTATAATAATATATTCCTTTATATATAAATATGTATACTTGACAATAAATATGAGGTAGGGTATAATTATGATTTCCTTGCTAAATGGTGCCTACTTTATATTAATAAAGAGAAGTAGGGATTGGAAGAAATAGCCTACCTGGAACAAGAGTTTAATGGTGGGAACACATGTTTTTATGTGCATTATATTTTTTTCTAAACCTGATATGCAGCATATGCTGCAACTGGGTGGAGTCTTTCTTACTTAGAGATCTGGGTGGAAGTTTGGTGAAACTTGCCATAAAACATTTAAAAGGTTTGAAAGATCAATGTGTAAATGGCTGTGCACATAAAGGTGTTATTTACAATAAAAGCAATATCTTTGAACAATAATATTTATATATCCAGATCTGTAACTGGTTCAGTGTTGTTTTACATTATCTGTATGATTACATATAGAAATGAAGAAACTAGGCAAAGGCAGGGTTTATAGACCCAGTTTATTACAATGTTCATGTAGTAATACTTAAAAATTCAGTGTAAAGTAGAATTATTCAATAAAAAGCAAGTACGTTAATACAATATTGTTAAAATAGCTTGCATCTGCAAGTATAAGTTGGTTGATATGTGATATTTTCTTTATAATAGGTATATTGTTATATATCTTGTTATGGATGTAACAATTATTTTGTATCTCAATCAGTTATAGTTTGATATAGACCCCTCATGTTCCACTCAGTCAAGCCCATGTGTTTCACTAAATCAAGCCCACGTGTTTCACTCAATCAAGCCCATGCGTTTCACTCAATCAAGCCCACATGTTTCACTCAATCAAGCAAATGTGTTTCACTCAGTCAGGCCCACGTGTTTCACTCAATCAAGTCCATGTGTTTCACTCAATCAAGTCCATGTGTTTCACTCAAATAAGTCCATGTGTTTCACTCAATCAAGCCCACGTGTTTCACTCAATCAAGTCCATGTGTTTCACTCCATCAAGCCCACGGGTTTCACTCAATCAAGCAAATGTGTTTCACTCAATCAAGCCCACGTGTTTCACTCAATCAAGTCCATGTGTTTCACTAAATCAAGCCCACGTGTTTCACTCAATCAAGTCCATGTGTTTCACTCAATCAAGTCCATGTGTTTCACTCAACCAAGCTCTTGTGTTTCACTCAATCAAGCCCATGTGTTTCACTCAATCAAGCCCATGTGTTTCACTCAATCATGCCCATGTGTTTCACTCAACCAAGCCCATGTGTCTCACTCAATCACGCCCATGTGTTTCACTCAATCAAGTCCATGTGTTTCACTCAATCAAGCCCATGTGTTTCACTCAACCAAGCCCATGTGTTTCACTCGATCAAGCCCATGTGATTCTCTCAATCAAGCCCATGTGTTTCACTCAATCAAGCTCTTGTGTTTCACTCAATCAAGTACTTGTGTTTCACTCAATCAAGTCCATGTGTTTCACTCAATCAAGCCCACGTGTTTCATTCAATCAAGCCCATATGTTTCACTCAATCAAGCTCTTGTGTTTCACTCAATCAAGCCCATTTGGTTTTGTATGTTTGCATGACAGATTAAACAAAAAATAAAAGGAATTTAGTTTTCTACACTCTGAACAAGTTAAATCCATTATTGCATCTTAAGTAAAACAATAAACTGTTGCGTTAAACATGTCAACGTTTGCTTTCTTTAAGAATAATAATTAACACTGTATTATGCGAACTTAGAATAAGACATCAAACATAGAATGGACATGATTTTTGTTCTTTTTTCACATAAAACTTAGCAGTTCATGTTGTTTATGTACATTTGTTATATTCTGTTAACCCTTTTGGTGTAAATAGCAATTTTCCATGACTTTTTCATTAAAACTGATTGTGTCTTTGATCATTTTTGCTGTATTTATAAACTGTGTTCATGCACGCATGGACACATTTCATTTTGTTTGTGAAAATTTTGTAAATGCATACAAGTATACAGTTTTGTGGTAAAATTTTACTGGTGCAGTTATATATGCAGGTGTCTATTGCACTAGTTACTCTGCAAAATTCTGAAATTACAAATGGTAAACTGCATAAAAACATTGCTATAATAAAACATTGCTATATTTGACGTCTTATTCCAACTTCACATAATAGTGTGTTTAATTTTAAATTAATTTACCTTTACATGTGAAAGAAATGATAACAAAAATTAACTCATGCTTCATCTATATGCAATTGAGGCAATACTGTATTATTAATGCTCTGCTGCAGAAGTTGTTACACAACGAGATTAAACACTCAATAGCAGTCTTCGAAATAACCCCATTTTCCCAAAGCCCTGAACAAGTAAAAACATGTTCGGGCAAGTTTAAATATTGACCTGTCCGCCCGAATGGGCAAGTACAAGAAGGATGCAAAATTATGAAATCAAAAGATCCTTGTAAATACAATGCCCAGCAATATAAAAATCACATTATTTTCTTTGCAGATGAAAACATAAACATCACCATCATTTGAACAAATAAGGTAGTGTCTAGATATTCCACATTTCGGACAAATTCAGGTGGATTCAGGCAAGTTGAAATTGTATGAAGGCGAGTCCTTCCAAAAACTAATGTGAAGACTACAATAGGTGTTGATACGCACTACTGCTATATTTCAATTTCATTTGTTGGAACCACCACTATGATGGAATTCTGCTATATTACCGGTAAAAGATACACTTTATTTGGTTTCCAAACTTTGAAAGATAACAAAAGTAACTCAATTATGTGCCGATAGGCATTAGAAAATATCTTTGAGTGATTTAACATGTCCACACTAATCATTTACTACACATACCTTATGTCAGTGACTAATGCTAGGTTCCCACTATCACGATTCGCGTCACGATTGAAATCATGACCTTAATCGTGGACCAATCGTGGTGATCCTATCAGATCTTATCAGATCTTGAAGTCATTCGTGGCAATCGTGTTCATCGTAGAAAGATTGTTAATGGTTTAAAAATTCTCTGTGGTTAACACGATAAACTGCGATCAATTGTCTATCAGAATCATCGTATCAGATCTTTTTGCATCGTAACAAAGCATGACAAGTGGTATCTAATCGTACATCCAAATCGTGGTGATCGGGATCGATGGTAGACAAGAAAAAACACCACGTTCTGGTAAGATGTGTTGCGATCTCAAGAAACAATGAAGTAAATAGTCAGTCAGGCTATATCATTCGGGTCCAGTCATAGCTCAAATCGTGTCAATCATGATCGTGAAAGACATCGCAACCACAATCGTATCCTATCATAACAGGGCGCATTGATTCGTGATAAGCATATCGGACCTAATCTGTACGTAATAGAACATCCTACTTCGGGGAGTCCGATCGTGATGATCGTGTCAGATCGAGACCCAATCGTGGACTCGATGGAAACAATCGCAACATAACTTATGTAATCGTATCTAAACTGGAGATTAGACCGTGATAGATCGTGACAACTATACTTGACAAATCGTAACCAGATCGCAACAGAGCGCAAAACATCGTATCACAAAGTATGGACTCGCATCACATCATATCCAAGCCTGAAATCTGAGAGAAATACCACGATCAGCTACGTGTGGCCAATCGTGGCGTTCGTGTCGGATCGAACGATAGTGGGAACCTAGCATAAGGGGATTAATAACCTAAATGTCAGTGCCTTAGGTGATTGGATATAGACTGCTTCACCATGATATTTTGACAATTGTATATATTATAGGCCTCTTCACAATGATATTTGGAGTTTCAGTACATGTTCGAATCTCAGGTGTGTGCTTTCAAGTGTTTAAACTGAGTGACACTTCTGTGTGAAGATATCTAAAAGTATGGTATATTATATCAACCAAGTTCAGAGACAGGAGTGACTTGCTGTACTTGACATATAGAACCAAAATGTTATTGCATTTGATGTTTGGAAACAATTTAAAAGTCCATTTTGTCATAGGGTATCATTTATGTTTCATAGTTGTAAGCAGTTTCACGCTTTTACATGTAATGAAACAGAAAGGCTAGGTCTCTTTACAACTTTTGTTAAAAAAAACTTGGCCTCTCTATATATCCATTATTGATTATTTTTTGGTGAGGAAATTGTATGGTCAACTTTGATGTTATTACTTTAAAAGAATGTTTTGATTCTCAATACTGAAAAAAATATATATTAACACCAAACTGCCCACTGTGTTATTTATCTGTTGGAGGGCAATACAAATAATTTTTGTGTGTGTTTATATCTGTTCATCTTCAGGTTTATAACTCACTTTAATTTGTAGTCAGAGCAATTGAGTATTACTCTATCATTTTGCAAAGAAATTTGAGTTCGGAGTGATTTAATTGAGTACTTGAAATAATGTAACATTACTTGTTTGTTGGAAATGCTCATATCGAATAAAACTGTAACACACGAATGCCCCTACCATATTACTGTCATGCATGAATGATGCGGTCAAAGAGCTACAGGTCATTTGTCATATTTAGCTTGGATGGAACACACATTATTTTCACTATATTCGTAAAATTGACCAAGCTTTATGCAATATGTTTGGTGCTTTTAGTATTGTGTATATACATTCAGTTTGTCTCTCAGTAAATTAATTTATTGATTAAATGGTGTTAGAGAATTTGGTTTGAAATAAACAGATTAGATAAGAGCTTTATCTGTTCTGCTTTGTTAGTTACCTGTAGTACTGGTAGATCTTATGGTTCTGTTGAAAAACTTCTAGGCCTATATTAAACATTTTTCAGATTCAAGCATCAGTGAAATCCTGAAGCAAGCTGGTTGTGGGGAGTATGTTCCTGCTTTTACAGCTCAAAAGGTAGTGAATAAGAGTTCATTGTTTTTCTCAAAATGTGAATTCATATCTTTTATTAGTCCCCTACCAGTGTTTCACCAGAGGGGACTATAGGTTTGCCCTCCGTCTGTCCGTTTGTTCGCAAAAACTTGAAAATACTTCGATATACATAAACTTGGTATACAAAAGAACGGCAATGTGAGGATAATGCATGGCATTTCATTTTTCAAAGGTCAGGTAGCTGTTACTAAAAATTGAATTACACTTAGTACTGCAATTACTTGAAAAGTACATAAGATGTGTTCATGAAATTTGGTATACACAAAAAGGGCAATATGAGTTTTGTTTCACCAGAGGTCAAATGTCTGGTCAATGTTACTAATAATAGAAAAAAATCAACTTAATATTGCAGTGACAAATTGGATGGGATTATGAAACTTTATACATCTTCAGATAAAGGGCGATATGAAAGGATTGCACAATGTTAACTAGTAGGGGTTTTCACCACTATGGGACTCCTGTATTGCTTGCAATACTGTCAAAGCCTTGTTTTGAATGGTTCTGTATGGTTGCTGTGCCTGGGCAAAATATTTTAGGAAATAAAACCTTGATTTTTCTTCAATCAGATAGAAACATAGTGATGATGTTTATGTAGTCAATCATATGAAACCTTTTTTAACACGTGTCAATATTAATAAATTTAGATTTACTCTTCGTAAATTGAGAGTTTTTCTTCACACAGACTAGACGTTGAATCAGGTGTGTGGCATAAACCTAAATCTATACCTATTCAAAAAAGAAAATGCCATTAAGTGCTGCAATGTACTAGAGGACGAGTTCCATTTATTGTTAGAATGTTCACTATATAATGATATAAGAAAATTGCATATTAAGATGTTTTAATGGAAACTACCAAATGTACCAAAATTGTTGTTCTATAAAGAGGCCCTGGCAAAGCATTAATTTTAACGTACCAGACAATTGCTAGCACTTTACAATCCGTATGTGCAATGAAACTAACTGTGTTATTCAAGCACAACACACAGGAACAACACGTTTTTTTAAAACCCATCTTCATAGTCTACTAAGTACATGTGTATTTACAGAAACATTAATTATAACATATCAGGCACATTTGTTAACATTTCACAATCCGAATGTGCCATGACACTAACTAACTGTGCTGTTAAAGCACACAGTACACATGGACAACTAAACAAGATTTTACGAAACCCCATCTTTATAATCTATTAAGTACACGTGTATTAATAAAACATAGTCTCTTAAGTATTTACAAAAGCGACTGACGCCCTGCCCAGACAAAGTTTCTAGTGTAACTGGTGCATATTCAGTTTCACTGAAAATAGATTAAACCGTCTTTCAAAATTATTGTACTGAAGCTGATTTACTGACAATTGACCTACCAAATTTGACTGGCAAATGGTTTAGCCATTCAGAAAGCTAGTCTTGACGGAGATGTTTTGTAGATTTATTAGTATACTGGCAACGGTGTGTGTTGGGGTTTGACCTAAGTAGGCGTGGTTATGAATCCCATAGCATACCGACAATTGTAGAAGGAGTATACGATTGTATATCAGAATCCAATTCTAAACAATGATTAACCAATTGTGTAACAAACTGACAAAATTTGACTTAAGTTTTATTACGCCATAAATAAAGATGCCAATCTATTGTCACCGACATAAATAGTGTTTAGTACATCGCAGTAATTTTGACCTCAGTGCCACAAACATTCATTCGCCCTACTCGTCTACGGCACTACATAAACTACGGAATCCCGTTAGTGCCATCGCCTATGAATGGGTTGATCTTAAACGCGATACTCGATAGTACGACGATGAAAACGCGAAATCACGATACTACGACAACGAAAATGCGACACCACGATGATGATAACGCGACATTACGATAACGAAAACGCGATACTACGACAGTACGATGATGATAATGCCATATAATTTCGTGTTATCACCATCGTACTGTCGCATTTTCACCATCGTAATATCGTTCTGTCATGTTATCGCGTTTTCATTATCGTACTGTCGCGTTATCATCATCGTACTGTCGTGTTATCGCGTGTTCATTATCGTACTGTCGCGCTATCATCATCGTACAGTCACGTTATCATCATCGTACTGTCGCGTTATCATCATCGTACTGTCGCGTTATCATCATCGTAATGTCGCATTATCATCATCGTACTGTCGCGTTATCAGCATCGTACTGTCGCGTTTTCATCATCGTACTGTCGTGTTTTCACCATCGTACTGTCGCATTATCATCATCGTACTGTCGCGTTATCATCATCGTACTGTCGCGTTTTCATTATCGTAGTATCGCCTTACGTTGTCCATGCGCATAGAAAATTATTCCCACCATGTGGCAAGTTCCAAAATGTCGGAACCGGGATCTGATTATGAAGGTAAACATTAATTCTTATTGATAAATTAAACAATAATACTAATTGATATAAAAAGAGTATAGTTAACGGAAAGTTTGTTCATCTCTGCGTTCATTGCTGTAGTGTATAATTGTATGTTGTCATGTTTCAACAAACGCCTTTCATTGATGTATACAAAATCGTGTTTAAAATCATAGAAAATTCTCTTGGCTGACCTTTGGCATAAACGATGGATGAGTTAATTTCCTATGATTTTAAAACTTATGTGTAAAACTTGAATTTATGGTCAGTTTTGACAGTGCTTCTCTTTTTTGAGATCATTTTAAGCCCACGTTAGTAACTTCCCTTAGTTATAAATCCACCATTATTAACTGCTTAATCTTAAAATGGTGTTCGTGGAAGTGTAGACGTTAGATCCTTTCTCAGTGACTTTTATTTTTGACTGATTGATGTGGTTTTGTGTTATAAAGGGATATGTCCCATAGGCCTAACTGTAAGTAGATTTCTATGACTATGAATAGTTGTTTTAATGTCAGTTTAGGCGATGGACCATTTACTTTAAAAGGCCTTCCAGTGGCACTGGCAGGCTGTGCAGTACCGTAGGACAGCAACATTTTTGTACTATACTAATTCATGATTGCAAAAAAAGAACACATTTACATAAAGTCATTATTCTTACTGTGTCGTACAATGCACAAACATGGTCCTGGGTAAGGAAGATCTTATGCAATGCATGTAATGAAAATTTTTGTGTGTGTTTGTTTATTAATTATTCTACATGAAAGTGTGCAAAATCTTCATATTTGTCTTAGTTTATTAATTATTCTACATGACAGTGTGCAAAATCTTCATATATGTCTTTCAATATATTGCAATATTGGGTTTTTCTTTTTGCAATATTGATCTATTGCAGTACAGTTTTTTTGCCATATTGTTCAATGTTCCAACCCTACTGTACAGTACGATGTTACTTTGTACATTTTCCCTGTACCATTTAAGTTAGTTCTTCCTGAATACTTTGAACAAATGTGTACCGGAGGTTCATATAGCTGGGAGTTGTAATGTTGCAACTACCAAGCACACTGTTTAACATACAAATCTTTGCGTGAATATACAAACAGTTTTCCATAATATAAAAGGTAGGTTACATATAGAATGAGAAAACTTGGCATTGTGGGTACAGTGCTAATTATAAAAATCTATGTTTTAAAATTGACAATATTCATAAAATAACCACGTAGTTGTATAGAACTCAATATTCTGAGAAATAACCCTGCAGAATAAATCTAGTAAATTATTTTAAATGGGTTGGTTCCCCTTAACTGCAAATGTCAGTATTAATTAAACTGAATAATGAATACTGTGCAAAACATGACATTAAGAATGTATACATAATTTACATTAAAGAAATGTATAATAATATATTCCTTTATATATAAATATGTATACTTGACAATAAATATGAGGCAGGGTATAATTATGATTTCCTTGCTAAATGGTGCCTACTTTATATTAATAAAGAGAAGTAGGGATTGGAAGAAATAGCCTACCTGGAACAAGAGTTTAATGGTGGGAACACATGTTTTTATGTGCATTATATTTTTTTCTAAACCTGATATGCAGCATATGCTGCAACTGGGTGGAGTCTTTCTTACTTAGAGATCTGGGTGGAAGTTTGGTGAAACTTGCCATAAAACATTAAAAAGGTTTGAAAGATCAATGTGCAAATGGCTGTGCACATAAAGGTGTTATTTACAATAAAAGCAATATCTTTGAACAATAATATTTATATATCCAGATCTGTAACTGGTTCAGTGTTGTTTTATATTATCTGTATGATTACATATAGAAATGAAGAAACTAGGCAAAGGCAGGGTTTATAGACCCAGTTTATTACAATGTTCATGTAGTAATATTTAAAAATTCAGTGTAAAGTAGAATTATTCAATAAAAAGCAAGTACGTTAATACAATATTGTTAAAATAGCTTGCATCTGCAAGTATAAGTTGGTTGATATGTGATATTTTCTTTATAATAGATATATTGTTATATACCTTTTTTATGGATGTAACAATTATTTTGTCTCTCAATCAGTTATACTTTAATATAGATCCCTCATGTTTCACTCTGTCAAGCCCATGTGTTTCACTAAATCAAGCCCACGTATTTCACTCAATCAAGCCCATGTGTTTCACTCAATCAAGCCCAGGTGTTTCACTCAATCAAGCCCATGCGTTTCACTCAATCAAGCCCACATGTTTCACTCAATCAAGCAAATGTATTTCACTCAGTCAAGCCCACGTGTTTCACTCAATCAAGTCCATGGGTTTCACTCAATCAAGTCCATGTGTTTCACTCAATCAAGTCCATGTGTTTCACTCAAATAAGTCCATGTGTTTCACGCAATCAGGCAAATGTGTTTCACTCAATCAAGCCCACGTGTTTCACTCAATCAAGTCCATGTGTTTCACTCAATCAAGTCCATGTGTTTCACTCAATCAAGCCCACGTGTTTCACTCAATCAAGTCCATGTGTTTCACTAAATCAAGCCCACGTGTTTCACTCAATCAAGTCCATGTGTTTCACTCAATCAAGTCCATGTGTTTCACTCAACCAAGCCCATGTGTTTCACTCAATCAAGCCCATGTGTTTTACTCAATCAAGCCCATGTGTTTCACTCAATCAAGCCCATGTGTTTCACTCAACCAAGCCCATGTGTCTCACTCAATCAAGCCCATGTGTTTCACTCAATCAAGTCCATGTGTTTCACTCTATCAAGCCCATGTGTTTCACTCAATCAACCCCACGTGTTTCACTCAATCAAGTCCATGTGTTTCACTCAATCAAGCCCACGTGTTTCACTCAATCAAGCAAATGTGTTTCACTCAGTCAAGCCCACGTGTTTCACTCAATCAAGTCCATGTGTTTCACTCAATCAAGTCCATGTGTTTCACTCAAATAAGTCCATGTGTTTCACTCAATCAGGCAAATGTGTTTCACTCAATCAAGCCCACGTGTTTCACTCAATCAAGTCCATGTGTGTCACTCAATCAAGTCCATGTGTTTCACTCAATCAAGCCCACGTGTTTCACTCAATCAAGTCCATGTGTTTCACTAAATCAAGCCCATGTGTTCCACTCAATCAAGTCCATGTGTTTCACTCAATCAAGTCCATGTGTTTCACTCAACCAAGCCCTTGTGTTTCACTCAATCAAGCCGATGTGTTTCACTCAATCAAGCCCATGTGTTTCACTCAATCAAGCCCATGTGTTTCACTCAACCAAGCCCATGTGTCTCACTCAATCAAGCCCATGTGTTTCACTCAATCAAGTCCATGTGTTTCACTCGATCAAGCCCATGTGTTTCACTCAATCAAGCCCACGTGTTTCACTCAGTCAAGTCCATGTGTTTCACTCAATCAAGCCCACTGGTTGCACTCAATCAAGCAAATGTGTTTCACTCAATCAAGCCCACGTGTTTCACTCAATCAAGTCCATGTGTTTCACTCAATCAAGTCCATGTGTTTCACTGAATCAAGCCCACGTGTTTCACTCAATAAAGTCCATGTGTTTCACTCAATCAAGCCCACGTGTTTCACTCAATCAAGTCCATGTGTTTCACTCAATCAAGTCCATGTGTTTCACTCAACCAAGCTCTTTTGTTTCACTCAATCAAGCCCATGTGTTTCACTCAATCAAGCCCATGTGTTTCACTCAATCAAGCCCGTGTGTTTCACTCAACCAAGCCCATGTGTCTCACTCAATCACGCCCATGTGTTTCACTCAATCAAGTCCATGTGTTTCACTCAATCAAGCCCATGTGTTTCACTCAACCAAGCCCATGTGTTTCACTCGATCAAGCCCATGTGATTCTCTCAATCAAGCCCATATGTTTCACTCAATCAAGCTCTTGTGTTTCACTCAATCAAGTACGTGTGTTTCACTCAATCAAGTCCATGTGTTTCACTCAATCAAGCCCACGTGTGTCATTCAATCAAGCCCATATGTTTCACTCAATCAAGCTCTTGTGTTTCACTCAATCAAGCCCATTTGGTTTTGTATGTTTGCATGACAGTTTAAACAAAAAATAAAAGAAATTTAATTTTCTACACTCTGAACAAGTTAAATCCATTATTGCATCTTAAGTAAAACAATAAACTGTTGCGTTAAGCATGTCAAATTTTGCTTTCTTTAAGAATAATAATTAACACTGTATTATGTGAAGTTAGAATAAGACATCAAACATAGAATGGACATGATTTTTGTTCTTTTTTCACATAAAACTTAGCAGTTCATGTTGTTTATGTACATTTGTTATATTCTGTTAATCCTTTTGGTGTAAATAGCAATTTTCCATGACTTTTTCATTAAAACTGATTGTGTCTTTGATCATTTTTGCTGTATTTATAAACTGTGTTCATGCACGCATGGACACATTTCATTTTGTTTGTGAAAATTTTGTAAATGCATAAAAGTATACAGTTTTGTGGTAAAATTTTACTGATGCAGTTATATATGCAGGTGTCTATTGCACTAATTACTCTGCAAAATTCTGAAATTACAAATGGTAAACTGCATAAAAACATTGCTATAATAAAACATTGCTATATTTGACGTCTTATTCCAACTTCACATAATAGTGTGTTTAATTTTAAATTAATTTACCTTTACATGTGAAAGAAATGATAACAAAAATTAACTCATGCTTCATCTATATGCAATTGAGGCAATACTGTATTATTAATGCTCTGCTGCAGATGTAGTTACACAACGAGATTAAACACTCAATAGCAGTCTTCGAAATAACCCCATTTTCCCAAAGCCCTGAACAAGTAAAAACATGTTCGGGCAAGTTTAAATATTGACCTGTCCGCCCGAATGGGCAAGTACAAGAAGGATGCAAAATTATGAAATCAAAAGATCCTTGTAAATACAATGCCCAGCAATATAAAAATCACATTATTTTCTTTGCAGATGAAAACATAAACATCACCATCATTTGAACAAATAAGGTAGTGTCTAGATATTTCCACATTTCGGACAAATTCAGGTGGATTCAGGCAAGTTGAAATTGTATGAAGGCGAGTCCTTCCAAAAACTAATGTGAAGACTACAATAGGTGTTGATACGCACTACTGCTATATTTCAATTTCATTTGTTGGAACCACCACTATGATGGAATTCTGCTATATTACCGGTAAAAGATACACTTTATTTGGTTTCCAAACTTTGAAAGATAACAAAAGTAACTCAATTATGTGCCGATAGGCATTAGAAAATATCTTTGAGTGATTTAAAATGTCCACACTATGCATTTACTACACATACCTTATGTCAGTGACTAATGCTAGGTTCCCACTATCACGTTTCGCGTCACGATTGAAATCGTGACCTTAATCGTGGACCAATCGTGGTGATCCTATCAGATCTTATCAGATCTTGAAGTCATTCGTGGCAATCGTGTTCATCGTAGAAAGATTGGTAATGGTTTAAAAATTCTCTGTGGTTAACACGATAAACTGCGATCAATTGTCTATCGGAATCATCGTATCAGATCTTTTTGCATCGTAACAAAGCATGACAAGTGGTATCTAATCGTACATCCAAATCGTGGTGATCGGGATCGATGGTAGACAAGAAAAAACACCACGTTCTGGTAAGATGTGTTGCGATCTCAAGAAACAATGAAGTAAATAGTCAGTCAGGCTATATCATTCGGGTCCAGTCATAGCTCAAATCGTGTCAATCATGATCGTGAAAGACATCGCAACCACAATCGTATCCTATCATAACAGGGCGCATTGATTCGTGATAAGCATATCGGACCTAATCTGTACATAATAGAACATCCTACTTCGGGGAGTCCGATCGTGATGATCGTGTCAGATCGAGACCCAATCGTGGACACGATGGAAACAATCGCAACAGAACTTATGTAATCGTATCTAAACTGGAGATTAGACCGTGATAGATCGTGACACCTATACTTGACAAATCGTAACCAGATCGCAACAGAGCGCAAAACATCGTATCACAAAGTATGGACTCGCATCACATCATATCCAAGCCTGAAATCTGAGAGAAATACCACGATCAGCTACGTGTGGCCCATCGTGGCGTTCGTGACGGATCGCACGATAGTGGGAACCTAGCATAAGGGGATTAATAACCTAAATGTCAGTGCCTTAGGTGATTGGATATAGACTGCTTCACCATGATATTTTGACAATTGTATATATTATAGGCCTCTTCACAATGATATTTGGAGTTTCAGTACATGTTCGAATCTCAGGTGTGTGCTTTCAAGTGTTTAAACTGAGTGACACTTCTGTGTGAAGATATCTAAAAGTATGGTATATTATATCAACCAAGTTCAGAGACAGGAGTGACTTGCTGTACTTGACATATAGAACCAAAATGTTATTGCATTTGATGTTTGGAAACAATTTAAAAGTCCATTTTGTCATAGGGTATCATTTATGTTTCATAGTTGTAAGCAGTTTCACGCTTTTACATGTAATGAAACAGAAAGGCTAGGTCTCTTTACAACTTTTGTTAAAAAAAACTTGGCCTCTCTATATATCCATTATTGATTATTTTTTGGTGAGGAACTTGTATGGTCAACTTTGATGTTATTACTTTAAAAGAATGTTTTGATTCTCAATACTGAAAAAAAAATATATTAACACCAAACTGCCCACTGTGTTATTTATCTGTTGGAGGGCAATACAAATAATTTTTGTGTGTGTTTATATCTGTTCATCTTCAGGTTTATAACTCACTTTAATTTGTAGTCAGAGCAATTGAGTATTACTCTATCATTTTGCAAAGAAATTTGAGTTCGGAGTGATTTAATTGAGTACTTGAAATAATGTAACATTACTTGTTTGTTGGAAATGCTCATATCGAATAAAACTGTAACACACGAATGCCCCTACCATATTACTGTCATGCATGAATGATGCGGTCAAAGAGCTACAGGTCATTTGTCATATTTAGCTTGGATGGAACACACATTATTTTCACTATATTCGTAAAATTGACCAAGCTTTATGCAATATGTTTGGTGCTTTTAGTATTTTGTATATACATTCAGTTTGTCTCTCAGTAAATTAATTTATTGATTAAATGGTGTTAGAGAATTTGGTTTGAAATAAACAGATTAGATAAGAGCTTTATCTGTTCTGCTTTGTTAGTTACCTGTAGTACTGGTAGATCTTATGGTTCTGTTGAAAAACTTCTAGGCCTATATTAAACATTTTTCAGATTCAAGCATCAGTGAAATCCTGAAGCAAGCTGGTTGTGGGGAGTATGTTCCTGCTTTTACAGCTCAAAAGGTAGTGAATAAGAGTTCATTGTTTTTCTCAAAATGTGAATTCATATCTTTTATTAGTCCCCTACCAGTGTTTCACCAGAGGGGACTATAGGTTTGCCCTCCGTCTGTCCGTTTGTTCGCAAAAACTTGAAAATACTTCGATATACATAAACTTGGTATACAAAAGAACGGCAATGTGAGGATAATGCATGGCATTTCATTTTTCAAAGGTCAGGTAGCTGTTACTGAAAATTGAATTACACTTAGTACTGCAATTACTTGAAAAGTACATAAGATTTGTTCATGAAATTTGGTATACACAAAAAGGGCAATATGAGTTTTGTTTCACCAGAGGTCAAATGTCTGGTCAATGTTACTAATAATAGAAAAAAATCAACTTAATATTGCAGTGACAAATTGGATGGGATTATGAAACTTTATACATCTTCAGATAAAGGGCGATATGAAAGGATTGCACAATGTTAACTAGTAGGGGTTTTCACCACTATGGGACTCCTGTATTGCTTGCAATACTGTCAAAGCCTTGTTTTAAATGGTTCTGTATGGTTGCTGTGCCTGGGCAAAATATTTTAGGAAATAAAACCTTGATTTTTCCTCAATCAGATAGAAACATAGTGATGATGTTTATGTAGTCAATCATATGAAACCTTTTTTAACACGTGTCAATATTAATAAATTTAGATTTACTCTTTGTAAATTGAGAGTTTCTTCACACTGACTAGAAGTTGAATCAGGTGTGTGGCATAAACCTAAATCTATACCTATTCAAAAAAGAAAATGCCATTAAGTGCTGCAATGTACTAGAGGACGAGTTCCATTTATTGTTAGAATGTTCACTATATAATGATATAAGAAAATTGCATATTAAGATTTTTTAATGGAAACTACCAAATGTACCAAAATTTGCTGAATTAATGCAATCTGACAATGAAATTATCAATTGAAAGTTATCTATGTATATTCAGGAAGCATTTATTCAAAGAAACCTTTAAAATTATCTTGCAAAATCGCTATTTTTATTAACATAACAGTTTTTTTTATAATTTATTGATATCAAATTTAATCCAGAATTAATTATAAACTGACAATCACTGTATTTATATTACATGTATTTTACTGTTTCATGTATACTCATGGACTGTTTGTCTAATGTATATATGAATAAACCACTAAACCCAACTGTGAAATGTAGTTCATGAGTTCATGAACAGTTCAAGAACATGTACAATGTTCTTGAACTGTTCATGAACTTGTCATTCCTGAACTAGTGTTCATGAACTGTTCAAGAACTAATAAAATGTTATTGAGCTGTTCATGAACTTGTGGGTCATTCATGTAACTGAAAGTTCATAAATTATGACTCGGGGGTGCGGAAATGTCAAAATTGTTAACTTGTCCCTGGACAAATTCATTGCAAAACTTCACTTGTCCGCACACAACAGTCACTTGTCCAAACAAAAATAAGAGTTTTTATTCCAGGCCTTCCTGATATATTTTTTTCATTCAATTATAAATAACACACAATTTGTCATTCAAATGTATTAGGATATAATAATATGATCATTATCGTCCAACTAAAACATCATTTTTACGCCCTAAAAATGTACTTGTCCATTGACAAGTAGACAGGAAAAATCCTTTTTTTTTTCCGACAGTAAAATTACCCACATCGGACAAGCCGGGCATAGGATTTCCACACCCCTGTGACTGACAGTTCATGAACTAGACCAGTGCTTACCACTTCATGAACTTTTAATTCTTGAACAATTTATGAATGTACAATCCTTGACTCAAATGTTCAAACCAAAATTCTTCATGTTTACTTACAGTTATGCAACTACATGTAGTCGATTAGGAAACAATAGTCTTTTATTGCATGCTGCACCAGATTTATCAGCAAAGTTTGATTTATATATATAAGTTCAGAATCATTATGCATACAAACATGCATGAATTAACCTCAGGAAGTTTACCTACAGTGTTTCAATACAGTGTTTTCTGATTGGTCTATTTAAAAAATATCATGGGAGGGAAAATGGAAGATTACTGGTAAGTAGATTTAGTAGTTTCTTGATATTTGTAAAAAATGTTACACATTTTCTGTACACAAATATTTCAGATTTTAATATATTTTGACATGTATCAATTCAATAAATAGTTTTTATATTGGTATACAGTATTTCAACATGGACTGCTATAATTGCTATCATCATCATCATCATCATCATTGTTCATCATTATTCATTAGTATTCATAAATATTCATCATTATCATCATCCAAATGGCTTAAATTAATTAAGGCATGTTGTAAAAAATGCTAAACTGATCATTCTTCAAATGTTCAAGAGCATACTGGTACATGCAGTTTGTCACAACTTTTTAAAAGGTTCCAGAACAGTTCAGTAACAGTCTCCAAAACCAGTTCATGAACTTTTATTCAAGAATTAGTTCCTGTATAGTTAATGAACTTTGGTTCATGAACAGGAGATCATGAACCGGCCATTTGCTGTACATGGGACTGTTCATGACCTGCAGTTCATGAATTAATGAACTCAGTTCATGAACTCATGAACTATTATGAAAAAAAAAATGGTGAGGTGATTATAATATTTTGAGATGAAATTTTCTGGACATAAGGCCTATATCATTTTGTTTATTGATTTGAATTTTATAATGGATTACTTTTGACTTTGCAAAGTGCAGTTTTGTGAAGCTTGGATACTTTTTTCCAGATCAGTATTGAGCAAGTAGAGTTGATGACTGACGATGATTTTCAAAAAGTCGGCCTTCACATAATTGGGCTTCGCCTGAAAATAAAACAGGCTTGCCGCAACTTTTTGAGAGGTAGGCATAAAATGAATAATAATAGAAAAGTTGTGGTAATCCATATACTCAAGAATGCATACCTGTATGTACAATTCAGTTTATACCATACTTTAGAGTTTTCTTTGTATGCGGTATTCAATAACTGTGATATAAGAACAGAAACTGGTGGGCGGAGCAAAATATGCAAGCTTACCATGCTATAACTAGCGTGCAGTATATTGAAATATCGTTTTTAGAGTGTTGGTGGAAGCCAATGGTCTTTTAAGAGGGGAATTTCCAAAACGGGTATCGCGGAAAACTACTTCTTTTCTTTGCAGGTTACAGGTCAATAAATCGAAACCTGAAAGAGTCCTTCGTCAAAACATCAAACTTTCACGCCCATTTTCTTACGTTTTAATTATTTAAGATAATATATATATGATATGTGTATCATTATGTGTAATATCATGTGATTTATTACAATTACAGTTTCTAAAAAAAGTCAATTTGTTAAAATTTTAACATCAAACAAAGGATACCCCTATTTTCGCTATTTACTTGTATGTAACCAAAATATTCACATGGGTGTCCTGGAATAAGATCACTAGACTAATTCGCTACATCGGTTATTTTCGATTCGTTGTCAAAGTGTTACTCCTTGTTAGGGATTCTTATTCTAAATAGTTTGACAACAAATTACTGCAATGTATTAATTTTAAACTGTAGTATGGAAAATCGAAAGCACGCATCGTATAACCTACTTTTGACTCAGTAGGATACGAATCACTAACAATCGATGCTGCTTCTAACTACCACGTTCCATGGCGCGTTGTACATTGTAAACTGTTGACTTGTTAACTGGCATGTATATAATTCCATTGACATTAGATAATTAGCTTGAAAAATAGTTGTTTGTTACTTGCATGTTAATTTTTATTATGATGTCTTATACTATTGAATAAAAAGCCATATTATCAAGTTTAATAAAGGTGAGGAAATGAACTTCATTCAAACAATGTTTCCTTTTTAGCAAAAATGCACTCATAATTCACATGCTTTTAGTTTCTTTTGTCGCCAACAGTCTTTCTACGCTGTTTTGATAATTTATACGCATGATACTTATTGCACTGTAAACCTTCACGTTCGACAGTGCTAACTTTCGAAACTGCACTCATGCTTGACTCATGCCAAGCATGTCACACATCACGTGACGTCAAGAAACTGCCCATTGGAATCGCATCATAGAACGTTGCGATGTGATTGGTAAATATGATATAAAACATTTGTAGCAACCTTTTACCTCAATATGTTAATAAATCTAATCTCATGCGGGCTCGTTAAATAGCTAACATATTTCGGTCAAAGGGTGCTACAACTACTTAAAGGAAGCATGAATCTTTTGGCAAACTAGGATAACTATGCCTCTTTTCAAAAGGTCTGATCAAACTATTCAAATAAATGTTTGTAGTGAATGAATGAATTAAAAAAAATATATGTAATTGGTTTATATGTAATTTCAGGAAATCCACAATCCCGAGTAGTCGACAAGTATGTGGAACTTTCACAACCTAAAAGGAAAAAAGGACAGTCCGCAATGAGAAACGCAACCTACATAGAAACGAAAAGCCAACAAGGCGATTGTATATCGGATGGAAACATAAAGCCACAGTAACAGGTTCGTTCAAAGTTGTACCGGCTAGCAAGGGCGGTGGACAACAGATTTTGGATGTTAGGAAAGATTGCTCCTACATTGAACTTGTGAACTTGATATGCGACTGTTACTTTCCGAATGGATATAGCAAGTGGCAAGTATTAATGATGTATTGGATTTTGTCGGGAACTTTACAGGTGAACCTGTACCGACAATGGGTGGGGAATTTACTTTCTCCAAGTATCTATCAAAACAAGCTTCATTCCCCATCAGATTGTACCTTCACACAGAAAATGTAAGTAATATAAATCATTAACAATAAAGTCATATTTATGGAAAGCAATGACGTTTTACATGTATGATATTTTGTTGCATCCATGTATAATATATGATACGTTTATTGCTAAAAAGCACATTCCTGAATAGTTTAGTTTTGCTTCACCTGTATATAAGAAAAAGGAGCATGTCATTTATGATACTGATTAAAACTAACAAAAAGGATGATTACAGAAAGCTTGAGTGTTACGACTTTAAAGTCATGATAAGTACACATTTGATTGGTCAATCAATTATCAAACAGCGTAAATTAACATCAATTTATTCATTGTTCTGTATATCTTGCTAATGGTGTTGATCAAAATAACAAATATGCCGCTTGTTTGCTCACTTGGTATTTTTCTTAATATATATTGTTAGAGATTAACACTTGGTTTATTGATAAAGCTCCAGGTAAAAATATGACTTAATATTTGAAATGATAAACGGGGTCTGAAATTCGACAACAGGAAATCTTTCATATAAAATGCATAAATGTGACCAAAATATGTTACCAACAGTCAGATAGAACTAACAAATAATGATCTGTTATTTTTGAAAGAACTGATATGATGTAAAGTTAAATGAGTGCAAACACTATATGAAAGTGTTATGGTGTTTTTCATATAAGATGGTTGAAATATGATAATGTTGTAGCAATTATCATATTTACATGGTTAAAATGGTTGTGAGCACATTGGTAGTAAACATTTATTTCATTGACTATCGACTTAGATCATATATATATGTTCTACCAATTTAAGATGCAGCATTATAACAGTGATGTTCGTTAGGAATTTATGCAATCAGCCATTCATATTGATTGTTTAAGGTTAATGGATCATTGCCAACTAGTACAGACGATCAACAGCCCGACAGCAATGAACGTCTACCAAGTTTACCAGATCTTATGACCACCAGCATGGTGAGGTCCTTTCCTCCACTATATGAAGCAGTCATGCTGGTTTTTTGCTAAAAACTTCAGTACGCTTTGTTCTCAAATTAAAGCTGTTTAAACATCAATAATATACAAATATTTTGTTTATTGGTAAGTTATTTAGTCTATTTTTTGTACCTGGAGCCAAGCCATGAAAAATACAGCATCATGTATAATAACCATTATTTTCAGGTCTCATCAGGTGTTACAACCCAACCTTCACATCCATCCACAGAAGTGACAACCCAGCCTCCAACAGTCCAGTCAAGCGGTTCTTCAGAAAACAACCACTTTGTGTCAGCAGACACTCCAACTGTCCAATTGCGACTTCCATGGCGTAGCTTGTCTTTGGTATGTGCAAATTAATAATTATTGTAGTATATTAGGCCCCCCCAAAAAAGTCCCGTTTCTGGTCTCCCGACTGACCCTTTAGTTTTGCTGCCGACCCTACATTTTTTTGGTCCAAAAATAATCAAGACTGAAAAAAGACTGTTACCGTGTACAACACAAACCATTCTCCCATCATAAAAAAATAAAATACAATACAAAAAAATCCCTACCTACCGACCGTTATTTTTTTGGGCAGAAGACCAGAAATGGAACTTTTTTGGGGGGCCTTATGTATAATTAAATTAATTAATTACTTTGAAAATATAAATGAATATTTTGCATTTAACAAAATGAATAGTGTAAATGTAACACATTTGTGACCTATTTGTTTTTGTTAATTAATGCTTAGAATGTTTGTCTCCATCATCTCTAGGCCAAAATCAAGAGTGCACAGTTTAAATTTTATCTTAAAAGGACCTGTTCACAGATTAACGAATTTTTAATTTCCAAACCTTTTGTTACAGATTCAAAAATAAAAGAATAGGGCATATAAATGAACTAGATAGCACTACTGACAGAGACATTAACTCGCAATATCATTTCCATAATAAGTAGCTATTAGTTGAAATGGATAACATTGTAAAGCATTTGTAATGCCAAATGATTGAATAATTTGTAGTGTTTGTTGAAAACATGTGAATCACTTACATAAAGCAACAATTCTCATTACTAGTACACTAACGGAAGTGGCTGAGTGGATTAGGCATCAGAATATTTGTTCACAGGTTCCCTGTTTGCACAGGTGGATACAACGTTTTTTGTTTGTTTGTTTGCTATGCACTGGATCTCATTAGGTCAAATCATTATATAAAAAATATTATATATAAAATATGAAATATTAATATTAAAATATTAAAATCTGTTTATAAGTCACTTTTAAGAAAGTTTTTTGGAATGTATGTATCAAAATTAGGTCAATTTGGAATTTGGGTCACATTGATCCACTATGTCAAACAGAAGAAATGTTTTGTTACCAATCTAGCAAGCATATTTATGCTCTTATCTCGATGAAACTTTGTTACATTGTTTTGTTTGCGTCAGGTATGAATCTTTGCTGTGTCCACCCCAAAACCTTGTCACAAGTTTTAATTTTTGAAAAACTTTCAATTACAATGTGGACGGTGCTCTTGTTAAATAATTACAATAAAAAAATTGGCATTGTTGACAACGGGCTCAACATGTTGCTGACATTCATCTAGTTAGTCAAATCTTAATGAAACTTTGTGGAAATGTTTGTTTCTATGAAATCTTGTTCAGGGTTGAAACAGGTTCATGTGGGGTCTAAAGTGAGAGATAGATAATCATGGCCTTTTTGCTTTAAAATTCCTGCAGCGATTCCACTTTTCAATTCAGTGTACATTATATGCTTATGTGATGTCATTGCTACAGGTGATATAACAATCATGTATTTTGTTATTTTGATTAGCGCAGAAATAGGAGACTCTTCAGCTGTCGCTTATAACAATGTTGTGTTTCATAGGTATAAATTAATTTCAGTGATATATATATCTTTATATATATCTTTATTTCCTCCATTTGCTGAAGATCTTCATAGTAATAACAAGTACGTGAAAGACATACGCAAAATGAAAAAGGAAAGCATACAAATATACAAAGCATATATATAGTACAAAAAGGCCCTTAGCTTGCATTGTATTTGGAAAAAAAAACTTAAGAAGCAGAGTGTTCTATATAATTTGCATAGAAAACAAAAAAATAACTGCAATGATGTAACATGAAGATAGTAAAGTCACAATATCAGTCTATGGCATGGTGAGTGGGGTAGTTCTACTTATATGAAGAGATAGAAGAAAAACTTAGACACACAGTTTTTTAATATTACAAATATTGATAAAGAATATTCACAATATCTTTGATAAATATTCATTATTTCATGCGCAAATCCCGTGGGAAATGGCAGTGATCTTGACAACCTACACTAGACTTGTTTTATTTTATAGTACAAACTTCGATTTTAGCATTCAACAGAAATTTTCTTTTCTTGGACACCCTTGGACTGATATTCTGAGTGTAGATGCTGATGCCATTTTGCTAATTGTTTTTCTTCAGCGTCGGAACAGATCAGCATCAACACCAGATCAGAATCCATCTGCTGCTGGAATGACCAGACCAGGTCATATCTCATGGTAGTATTCTTTAGTTTCAATACTCAACTCGTAAACCGCTGGCTAGATTTTCAAATAATGTCACAGAAGTCTTTGGATGGTTCTCTACCAGAATTTCTCAAATGGTTCTGCACTGTTTAAAAACATGGCCGCCAGGGGGCAGGGCCATTTTTCCATGTATGTCTATATTGAAACTTTGAAAATCTTCGTGTCTGAAAGCACTGCTTTGATTTTTGAAATAATTTAAGATATGTTAATTATTTGGTTGTTATGAAGTAATCTTTCACTGGTATTCTCCACTCATTCACTGCATAGCATGAAATAAATATATATTAATTTCAAGGAAGGGAAATGTATAAATGATATTTTCAGGAGAGTAATTATGTACAATTTCTTATGTGTGATTTGTCACATTGCTGTTATCTCTCTTATTTAGCATTTCTTTCCTGCAAAAGATACATTTTTTTAGCTCACTTGAGCACGAAGTGCTCAAGGGTGAGCTATTGTGGTCAGTCTGTGTCCGGCGTCCGTCGTCAACATTTTACTTCAAACAACTTCTTCTCTGAAACCACTTGGCGGATTTTAACCAAACTTAGCAGGAATGTTCCTGTGTTGGTCCTTTACCAAATGTCTTCAATTTATTAAAATATATTGAAAACTCTGGTTGCCATGGCAACCAAAAGCTTAAAAACTGGAAACTTAACAAATCTTCTTGTCTGAAACCACTGGCTGGATTTGAAAATAGTTTTCACATAAATGCTCCTTGGGTGACCTTCTACCAAATTCATTCAAATCATTTTGATTCGTTAAAAATAATGACCGCCAGAGGGCGGGACAGTTTTCCTTATATGGCTATATTAAAATCTTAAACAATCTTTTTGTTAAAAGCCATTATGATGCTATATACTCCGGTGAGCGACCGAGGTCCATCTTGGCCCTCTTGTTTTAACAAAACTCATCAAAGAAGCTATTGTACTCACTTTATAGCTTTTGTGACAGCCTTTTGTCTGTCGTTAGACGTTCATAGTCAACATTTACCTTGTGAACACTCTAGAGGCCACATTTATCTCCCAATTTATCGTCCAATCATCATGAAACTTGCTCAGAACTTTTGTCCCAATGATATTTCGGACAATTTTGAAACTGGGTCATTTGGGGTCAAAAACGAGGTCTCTAAATCAAATAATCCTTAAACTATAGAAGTCACATTTTTTCCCAATCAACATGAAACTTGTTCAGAACATTTGTTCTAATGATATCTTGGCCGAGTTCAAAAATAGTTTCGCTCCGATGAAAAACATGGCCGCCAGGGGGCGGGCAGTTTTCCTTTCATGGCTATAGAAAAAGCTTGTGAGCACTCTAGAAGTCACATTTTTGCCAAATCAACATGAAACTTCCTCAGAACATGATATCTCAGTCGAGTTCGAAAATGGCTCCCCTTCGTTAAAACATGACCGCCAGGTGTCGGGCAGTTTTCCTTATATGGTTATATTGAAAACATTAAAAAACTTGTGAAACCTCTAGAGGCTGTATTGCCCAATCTTCATGAAACTTGCTCACAGCATTTGTTTTAATGATATCTCGGACGAGTTCAAAACTGGGTCATGTGGGGTCAAAACTAGGCCACTAGGTGAAATTGAATAAAAAGCTTGTAAACTCTCTAGAAGTCAGATTTTACCAAATTTTCTTAATGACATGCCTTTGTTTCATTTTAGCCCCCTACAAGTTATTGATGTATGTGATAGCGGGGATGAAGATATTGCTCGTGCAGTAGAGGCAAGCATTCTAAGTACTGCCGGACACAGCGATTGGTTAGAAAATGTATGTTTTAACTTAAACATTTCAATCATATTACCAGTAAAATCCATTTTATTAAACAAATAATAATTCGGAAATAATAGACACAAACCTTTGGGATTGTTTTAAGGAAACTGCCCCCTTGAGGCCCTTTTCGGTGACATAGTCCCTTTACTGATGAAGGCCTAATTACCGATTGATTAATTGCAAAGCATCTGATTTCAAAACGTGCTTCACATTTGATATACCATGCAAAAGTTAACACGCTTGTTGAAAAAAAAAATATCGAACTAAATTTTACACTGCAAAAATTGAATGCCTTTTCACCAATGTCAGATTTTTATCATGCCTGAAACCTTATTTGTGTATGTTGAAAAAAAGCACTGTCAGTGATGATGTCTAACTTTGCTTTAGCACAAGCTGTGATGAACAATCTACATAAGAAATTATAAAGAACTTCCAGAATGACGTGTTACGCACACATACAAGATCAACCATTATTGTGTGAAGATCAAATGAAATAACAAAGTACATTAAAAGCTATGACAAGGCCCGGATTTGCACCTAATTCAAAGTTGTATATTAAATTCAGCGGGGATATAGGTGAAGATTACGGCGGTCCCAGAAGGGAATGTTTTAGGTTTGTCGTATGCTTTTTAGCTCACCTGAGCGCAATGTGCTCATGGTGAGGCTTTGTGATCACCTTGTGTCCGTCGTGTGTCGTGAATCGTGCGTCGTCAACATTAACCTTGTGAACTGTCTAGAGGCCACATTTATTGCCCGATCTTCATGAAACTTGCTCAGAACCTTTGTCCATGATATCTCAGAAACTTGGTCATGTGGGGTCAAAAACTAGGTAACTAGATCAAATTGAAGAAAAATCTTGTGAACACTCTAGAAGTCACATTTGTTGCCCAATGAACATGAAACTTGCTCATATTATTCCTTTTTATGATATCTCGGCCGATTTCGAAAATAGTTCCGCTCCATATTGGCCCTCTTGTTGTATGTGTCTTATTATGAGGGAGAATCAGCAAGCATCTGTGTATTTTTCATTCCACCTGTGCAGTTTGAAAAATGTGAAAGATATTTCAGCAAGCATACAGTATAATTATGTAAAAAGATATTTGAATATCACTCGTTCATACCTTATTCATACAATTTTCCTTATTCATCAGGACTGGTGTAATGAGGTCAGTTTTGTTTATATGTATATTTTCAAACAATAATTTGGCAATGTTTTACATTGACCTGAATATGTATAAATCCAAAATATGAACACCAATGTGTTTCAGAACTATAGTGAAAACTAACATTGTCATGTGACAGATTTTGTATAAATTTGTAAACAAGTTTGTTTACATTTTCAATGTGTGTAACTCAGTGTTATAAATAGGGAAAGTATGTTGTTCAATTGTTTCTGCATTCATAGCTCACTGGTAAGAACACTCGTCTTGTAATCAGAAGGTTGCAATTTCGAGCCACACCAATGCCAGGTATTTTTATGTTTATGCCCCCCCCCCCCCACCATTTATGATGAGGGGTATATAGTATTGGTCCTGTCCATGTGTAAGTACGTATGTATGTATGTACATATGAACATACATGTTTGCATTCTTGTCTGGGGCATAATTTCGTCCATTATTGAAGGGTTTTCATATAACTTGTCAGAGGTGTCAAGCATGATGTGACAGTGTTTGGCACACAAGAACCAGGTTTCTAGGTGTAAGGTCAAGGTCACACTTGAAGGTCAAAAGTCAAATATATGAATTAATAGCCATGCACCCTGTCCGGGGCGGCATAATTTCGTCCTGCATGGAAGCTGTGTTAATGCATCTTTGAAACATTTATTGATCCGCTGATCTCTATTTCAACAATACTCACTTTTTGCAAAATAATTTATATGTATATAGACCACTTTCCATAACACCCAACACTGCATAGGTAGGGGCATCCGTGTCTTATGGACACATTTCTAAGTTCTTTCAAAATCAGATGGAAGAAATGTTTTGATACAACACATTTAAAGCCCAAAACAAAACAATGTTTATATGTTGAATTTGGTGACATATCTTGTTTCATTTTTTAATTATTGTATTGCATTTCAACAAATAGTGGCATTTTCATTCTACAATACAGACCTCATTATATCTTTCCTGCATCTTTAAAAAAACAACATATAACTGTAATAGAAGGTTGATCTATTATTTCAAACTTGCCTTAATCTATTATTTCAGACTTGCCATTCAGGAACTCTATTCATCTGATTTGTTTGATGGTCCAGAAGGCTCGCGGTATTTCAACCACAATGTTGAGCGCCTCCATAATAACAATTACTTCTTAGCTGGAGAATTGCTGGCAATGTCTATTGCCAACGACGGCCCAAGCAGTCTTCGTCTGAATGAGAAGTTGTATGACTTCATGACAGACACCAATAATTCAGCCTTTGAAGATGACGCCTGGAGAGTTCTACCTATGGATGCTCAAAGTATTATTCAAGAAGTAAGGGTAAAATCTTTATCAGTTATTTCAACACTACGGTGCTTCCATCTTACAAAATTACAGTGTTTATCAATAGTCAATTGTATAAGGATTAAATCTATGAATGTTTAGTAATTAAATTCTGAGAAGAGAGATCCTTAAAAAGCACCTAAGTCAAAACAAACAGCAAACAGTCCATTTTGACTCAATCAGGAAAATATATCATTGCTTTTAGGAATGACTTGCATGCAAATGAATAAATATACAATAAAATAATGCAATTTAATTTTCAGTAATGTCTTTTGGATACATATATACATCTCAATATACTACCCTTTTTACTTGCAAAAATCAGTATTAAAAAGTTAAACCAGTCATTGTTTCATTGATTTCTCAGCATTCATGGGGACAGCCTAATTGAAACGTGATAGGGAGAGATTTCTCAGCATTCATGGCGACAGCCTAATTAAAATGTGATAGGGAGAGATTTCTCAGCATTCATGGGGACAGCCTAATTGAAACGTGATAGGGAGAGATTTCTCAGCATTCATGGGGACAGCCTAATTGAAATGTGATAGGGAGAGATTTCTCAGTATTCATGGGGACAGCCTAATTGAAATGTGATAGGGAGAGATTTCTCAGCATTCATGGGGACAGCCTAATTGAAATGTGATAGGGAGAGATTTCTCAGCATTCATGGGGACAGCCTAATTGAAATGTGATAGGGAGAGATTTCTCAGCATTCATGGGGACAGCCTAATGGAAATGTGATAGGGAGCGATTTCTCAGCATTCATGGGGACATTATTAACATTTACCGTTTGACCCTGCAAAATAAAGAGGAATATGCAGTGCTTATACAAAAGCAGTTCCTTTTATACAGGTAAAACCACCCTATGTCCTCCTTAATGTTACTAGGGACGTTCATTTAGTTTTGACATTAGTGCATTTTTATACTCATTTATATTACTAATCAAAACATTTAAAACTATTTCACGTTCAGGAACAATCAATGATTTGAGACAACATTTTGTTAAAGTATCACAAATGCAGATTTGATGGAATTGCTGAGTCTTTCAATAATAAATACCGGTAGTTGACATGCCAGGGGCATAGTCAGTGAAGTTAATTAAAAACTTTATGTCTTTCAGAACCTCTGCTGAAATCCAACAGTTCACAAGAGGAATGGACTCCCTTGGAACACTCTGGCAAAATGTGAAAGAGAATGCTGCTAAGTTTAAACCACTGTTATGCGCTGCTCCTGTGGCGATGGACAAGAATACGTTTGAAGGATTGTGTGCGTACGACAGGTCCCCTGAGGGTTCGAACAATAGGACCGGGGAGGAGCAATCTATATACTCATCGGAAATTTTCCTCCAGGACATTGAAGGTAGCATTATTAGCTCATTAGTCAGAAAATGCTTACACCAGACAAAATCAGACGGACAGACGTGTCGTTCATATATCTATTATAGAGAGGTGATATAAAAGATGAGTTCACATACTCATATAAACGTCACTATTGATTAGAGATTACCTTTTCGGTAAATGTAGAGTAAGCTACCGTCATATGAAGTTGTAAGAAAAATAATGACAATTGTTATTGCATTTGATTACGTCATAAGTACCAGAAAACATAAATTAACTATTTGAAGCATTGTCCTGAACGCCTCTTTTGTCATCGGGGTCATTATGTAAGATCACTGACCAAGGCCCATAACTCTGACCTGCAATTTAGCAGAATTATGCCCATTTTTGAGCTTATAAATATTCAGGTTAAAGTTTGCATGCAAGTACATACATCTCTGCAAATACTGTTTGTTTGTTTGTTCTGTTTGCTGGGATTTTTCGCCGTTTATAACAGTATTTCAGTCATATCACGGCGAATGGCTTGTTGCATTATAACATCATGCATAGTTCCTAGCCATCATGATACATCATAGGAATGTTGAAATTTAATATATTACAGCTTCCTTTGCAGATTTCATATTATAAATGAACAAAGTATGTTCATATCATTTTCGTCTTTCAGACAAATTGGTACCGGCTACATTTGGAGAATTATTGGCCTTTGTCACCGGATCAGACATTATACCACACCTAGGATTTCCCAACAAAATTGAAATAAAGTTCTTCACTGAACAGGGACGCTTGCCACATGTGTCAACCTGCAGTTTGGAGATATGGATTCCAAGAGGCATTGAGGATCCAGAGAAATTTAGAGAAATCATGATATGCTGTCTTAAGGGATCATGTGGCTTTTTGAAAGTGTAAGGATCATATGGTAAAAAGCATTTCTTGGCATGTAAAATTAAACAGTTAGATGAAAGGTTATTTACCTTTTTAAGTGGACTTATTTTCACAAATAGTGTATCTGCTTGTACATAGCACATCATTACTGGTGACATTGGTTCAGCATGTCATACTTGCATAAAATATGTGTATTGGATGGTATTGTTGCATGACTATCATTTGTTATGCTCCCCGAAAAATTTTCGGGGGAGCATATAGTTGCCGCTTTGTCCGTCCATCCGTCCGTCCTTCCGTCGATCCCGTTTTCTTGTCTGGAGTATTTCTCAGCAACTACTGACCAGAAGTCAATTAAACTTCATGTGAAGCTTCATTACCAAAAGGGGTGTGCCATGTACCATGATGTTCCACTTCAATGATTTTTCTCAGAGTTATGGGAATTTAAAGATTTCTGAAATAAACATTTAGTGCACAATTCTTGTCTGGTCTATTTCTGCGCAACTACTGGTCTGAGTTCAATGAAACTTTAAAGAAAGATTTATTACCAAGAGGAGATGTGTACTGAACCAGGGCGTTCCGCTTCAATGATTTTTCTCAGAGTTATGGGACTTCGAAGATTTCTGAAATAAGTATGTAGTGCAAAATACTTGTCCCGTCTATTTAAACACAAATACTGGCCAGAATTAAATGAAACTTTATAGGAAGCTTTATTACCCAGAGGAGGTGTGCACTGAATAAGGACGTTCTGCTTCAATGATTTTTCTTAGAGTTATGGGACTCCTGAAATAAGTATTTAGTGCACAATTTTTGTCAAATCTATTTTTACACAACTACTCTCCAGATTTCAATTAAACTTTATGGGAAGCTTTATTACCAAAAGGAGATTTGCACTGAAGGATGTTCTGCTTCAATGATTTTTCTAAGAGTTGTGGGACTTTGAAGTTTTCTGAAATTAGAATATAGTGAACAATTCTTGTCCGGGCTATTTCTCTGCAACTACTGGCCAGAATACAATGAAACTGTATGAAATGCTTCATTATCAAAATTAAGTGTGCACAGTACAAGGATGTTCCCTTTCAGTGATTTTACTTGCAGTTATGGGACTTTGAAGGTTGCTGAAATTAGTGTATAGTGCGCGATTCTTGTCTGGACTGTTTCTCAGCAACTACTAGCCAATCTTCAAACTTTATGGGAAGCTTCATTACCAAGAGGCGTTCACTGTACTAAGATGCTCTGCTTCAATGATTTTTAAAGAAACGTTTTGGTTATTAGATTGGGGTATGTCATTGGGCGTGCGGGTGGGCGGGCGCTCAGGCAGGCGTATTGGGGGCGTAACTTTCGTTTGTGCTGTCTAATTTGAGAACGGATTAAGCGATTGTAATGAAACTTCATACATAGATACCTTATAGCGAGACCTCGCTTAGGATTGCATATGGGGTGGGTGGGGTCAAGGTCACTGTTACTAAAAATAGAAAAACGGTTTCCGCTCAATAACTTGAGAACGCATTGAGATATTTTAATAAAACTTAATGCATAGATACCATATATCGAGACCTCGCTCGGGATTGTGTACGGGGTGGGTGGGGTCAAGGTCACTGTTACTAAAAATAGAAAAACGGTTTCCTCTCAATAACTTGAGAACGAATTGAGATATTTCAATTAAAGTTCATACATAGATACCTTATATTAGGACCTCACTTTGGATTGCGTATGGGGTGGGTGGGGTCAATGTCAAGGTCACCGTTACTAAAAATAGAGAAACGTTTTCCGCTCAATAACTGGAGAACACATTGAGATATATTAATGAAACTTTATACATAGATACCTTATATAGAGACCTCGTTTAGGATTGCATATAGGGTGGGTGGGGTCGAGGTCGAAGTCTCCATTACTAAAAATAAAAATCTGTTTCCGCTCAATAACTTGAGAACACATTGTGATATGTTAATGAAACTTCATACATAGATATATTATATCTAGACCTTGCTTGGGATTGCATATAGGGTGGGTGTGGTCAAGGTCACCATTACTAAAAATAGACAAATAGTTTCTGCTCAATAGCTTGAGGAGACATTGAGATATTTTAATGAAACTTCATATGTAGATAGCTTATATCTAGACATCGCTTGGGATTGCATATAGGATAAATTATTCACTTCCCAATACTGTCAGGGATCATGTATCAGGTTTAACATAAGTATTGTAAAAGTTTTGTTTCAATGTAGTTTTTGGTTTGTTTCAGAGCTTAGGGAATACAGATTTTTACATTACTAGCATTGTCACTTTCTAGGTTTGCCAAAGTAGGCGCCAGAGTAGGACCATGTCGCCATTATTGTATTGTGTTTATGATTTCGATTGTTTATCACATGGCCATTTTTTGTCAATGCCCATGATGATTTGACATAGAGTAAATGGATTTGTATATTTTATTTAAATACTGTGCTAAAATATATACACATACACTTGTACAGAGGAATATTCACAAGTGCTGTTCACTCATAGACCTTATTTTAAAAGGCATTTAACTGTAACGAAAGAACGAATCCATACCGTTTTGACATACAATTATAACCGCCATAATTATAAACTTAAAGCAACTGATGTTTTTTGCTATCATACAAATAGTATAGAAAATGCAACATAAATGGTGAGTTTACTTTGTTGATCTAGTAAATGTCTTAGTGTTTGTTGCTTTTGTGTTGTCAGTTTATGTCTATGGCACTATACCAGTGTATTAAGCTATGATTAGCTGTAAATTATTTGACCCACATTTTGTTTGTTTTTTTAACCATTGAGTAATTCGTGTGGGTCATTCTTTTTTTTAAATACCTTGTGGTAAAAAATAAAATACCATTATTGTAAATTTTCAGGAACTGATTTATCTGACATTATGTTGCGTTCCTCTTATAGGCATTTGTGACACGTCTTGTTCAATGTTAGTTTAAGTTTGTTTTAAGGTTATTTTAAATAGTTTAATCCGTTAGTATGAAAAGTGTTTTATTGCTTTAAAAGAAATATAACATTTAATTTATATACATTGTTCTTTATTGCTAAGCTTGCTTTTATACCCCCACAAACAAAGTGAATGGCATGACATATTCAAATAATTCTTGGTATACATGTGTAGCATCATAAAATACGGGTCAAGTTTGACTTTGTTTACAAACCACTAAATTTTGACACAGTTATGGCCACTTTTTGACTTAAATTCCCGAAAAACATGGACAATAACTCATAAAAGGCTTCACATATTTAAAGTATGTTTGGTACATAGGTGTAACATCATATAATACAGATCAAGTTCAACTTTGGTTACAATCCACAATGGTGTGTTGACGATAACTCAACAATGGCCCGACATACCGGTATTTAAATAATTATTGGTACACATGTAGCATCATAAAATACAGGTCAAGTTTGACTTTGGTTACACACCACTAAATTTTGACACAGTAGTGGCCCCTTTTTGACTTAAATTCCCGAAAAACATGGACAATAACTCATAAAAGGCTTCACATATTTAAAGTATGTTTGGTACATAGGTGTAACATCATATAATACAGATCAAGTTCAACTTTGGTTACAATCCACAAAATGTTGACAGAGTTATGGATCCTATTGAAATTAAATTTTTTCAAATACTCTGATGACCATTCAAAAATTAAAGCATTCTCTCTCTGTCCATTTCTTTCGAATGGATGACATAGTTTTGTAACAAGGCCCTATTGTGGGGGTATATCCGTCACTCATGTGACAATTCTAGTGCTTACTAGGCTTGTCTTAATAAGGTGTGTTTCTTATTGTCAATAAAGTGTATAACGTATGATGCCATTGTTGTTTTTAACCAGTGGTTACTCTGTTAAAATATGGACAAGTGTGTGCAAATGGCGTAAAGGTCAATATGTGAAAAATTCAAGTTAAATGGTAAACAACACTGATCTCTTGGTGCTCATGGCGTCAAAAGATAATAGCATGGCCGATTTGGCGTCAAAAGGTACATACCACTGACCCTTGTCGCAAAAAGGTGCATAACACTGGCCCCTTGTTGCCAAAAGGTACATAACACTGGCCCCTTGTTGCCAAAAGGTATATTATAACACCGCCCCCTTGTTGCCAGAAGGTACATGACACTGCCCCCTTGTCGCCAAAAGGTACATAACACTGCCCAATTGTTGCCAAAAGGTACATAACATTGCCCCCTTGTTGCCAAAAGGTACATAACACTGCCCCCTTGTTCTCAAAAGGTACATAACACTGCTCCTTTGGTGAAAAATGGTGTAAAGAAATACTTATGATTTTGAGAAAATTACATAATATCCCACTAAGTTTAAACTAATATTAAGTTGAAACAAAATATAATTATGTACGTATGTCTAGAAATATGTAAGAGGAAATCTAGTTTAAAACGGCCAACCATCATCAAGGTGCTGATAATTAAATCGTTATATGGTAACATTTGCAGCATTTTAAGGCAAAACTAAATTTATGAATTGCTTCTCGGGCACTTTTTCTAAAAATTCAGGAGGGTGGACGGATTTTTTTATTCAAGAATATTTTTATCCTGCTCTTTTCTATTCGCACTATGTAATGACATATCAAAACAAGTACATCGAACTTATTGACACAGAATTTCTTCAGAAATATGGAATGCTTTTTAACAAGCTAAAGCATCTAGAAAAAAAATTGAAATCAACAAATAAACTATATCAACACATTATTTCAAAATTTGTGTATATCCGATTCTCTTGGTTAAACAATTATTTTGAGCAGAAAAAAAAACATCCTAACTATTTTCTTTCAATAATATCAAATTAATTAAACCTGTTCCTGAAAGGAACGACTGAAATTTAGTTAGAAAACACATTATTCGTTCTTACAAAATTGCCTTTTTTGTCATTTTTCATCAAAACCTTGCACTAAAAGGCAGACTCGATATTGTTTTGTTACCTATCATTTAGCTTCATTTACCACTGAATCTTTCATATGCGCATATGTGGTCATATTCAGGAAAATAATTTGTATGCTTGACCTGTATCAGATGCTGTGGCAAAGACAGATCAGACCACGTTTGCACATTTTATAATACAGTTTCTTTTTTAATAAAGAAGTGCACTATTGAACCAATGCATGCGTGTCCAATGCCTTATTGAAAATAGTTTGTAAACCACTCGAGAAGGTCTTTTGCTTCTTCTACAGTTTCAGGTGGCGTTCTTCCTGTGGATTCAAGCAACCCAAATATAGTTGTTTGGAGGGGCTCCTCAACACCAGTTAACGTCGGTGTTTTGCAAAACGAGTGAAAGGTCACCACATCTTCCATTTCTACCGGAAATCTATAGTCCCTTGTGCCTTTAGGTGCAAAAAGAACAAAATAATAACATATATAATATAACGTGCAATGTTACATTACAAATGCAAATCCAGTCCCTTTACTAAAAAAATGCAAAAATACTATTTTGTCTATTTTTCATTTAATATCTATCTGTTACTCGGATAGCTCAAATAATAAAATGGCTTTTAGTAGCGATAATGATATCATGTTTGATTATTTATATATTATCGTAGGTCAGAACACCAGCAGAACCAACTTTTTTCCTTGTACCTATATCGGATTTTGTATTATTTATATTTTTTTTAAGAATAAATAAATTAATATAAGCTTGAATCGAATATTCTAATCGTGTCTTCTATGTGCCCTCAATAATAAGTAAAATTGACAATTATATAATCAGCATCACACAGTTCATAATCATCGCATCCCGTACATTGTGCCATGTGTTTTATATGATCCATTACGTTAATTAACAAATGACCAGTAGAAAATTCACTGAAACAACAGCTTGCCCATTCAATTAATAATAATCGGTCGTGATTATAATATTGATTATAATACCATATAATTCTGGATGGCGATAGAGGATTTCTGACTTGCCATGGACTTCATCTCCGTTCTGGTGTCTGATTTGATGATCGTTCCATTCTTGTCCGACCATATTCAGCTCATGTTGTATTATTAGTGTGAAGCAAAATCTTACACATTCTCTGAAAATCATTAAGACGCGTTCACAGAAATGTATTATACATGTAGTTTAGTTTATTGAATAATGCAATGGACAATACTAGTATGCTCGTTAGTATACAAATGAAGATATGATAGTATGCATAAAACAAAGATATGGGTCAACTATGATATAGATATCAAATATCAATTTTACGTAGGTAAACATTACTCAAACAAATATCAAATTATTCAGCAAATAGATAATAAGTAATAGGTTGTATGTGTACTGTGCAGTCAATAATCATACATTAGTCATGATCACGTTTAGCATGTATTTTGTTTGTTTGTTGGTTTGCAATTTTCGCCGTTTTAAACAGTATTTCAGTCATATCACGGCGGTCAGTTAACCTACTCAAATCTTTCCTGGGCAAGCTTAGCCGATCTAAGCGGTTTACCAGTACTAAATGCACACACCTATGCCGGTAACTGACAACTGCCCTACTTGAATCAGAGGTAGATGGGGGGGGGGGGGGGGGGGGAATGGCCGTAGAAATTATTTCATAACCAATCCCCACACAAGTTATGTGGCCGGGCTGGGGTTCGAACTCACGATCCAGCGCTCTACCAACTGAGCTAGCCGGATCCGGCTCGTTTAGCATGTAGTATCTAACTGGCATGCGTTTAAATATTTCCGGTGTTGTACCCACTAGGCCCCAATCTTTGTTTGTAATTGAGCAGCAATTAATTGTATATTTTTTGTTTTCATACGCTGGCGGAAATAATTGATTTATAAATGAAAACATAATTTAAGGAAAATAATGCAAGAAAGTATCTCTCTATATGTTTCAGGTATTTCAAGCAAGTATTTGTAAATACAATATAATAATGCTCCTTCCATAAGCTTCCAGTTAGACTCATCACATATAGACGCCGCATGAGCGCGGCGCCAATAAAAAACGGTACGTTAAGGCAAAGCTGCAAAAACGACGTGACCAAAGGACTGTAACTTCACAACACTTGTTAACAAACTTACACGTGAAGGTTAGTGGCGGTGGAAAATATTCCTCTGCTTTCCAATTCACCAAGAATTTCTTGCCATGCTGCAATACACATCTCATGAAGTCTTCTCCACCAACACTCTATCCTCTGTGAAAATTTGATATATTATGTATTATTCATCAATTGCAGTTTTATATTACCTTCTATTAATCCTGGTAGGATGGAAACGCACATATGTACGAATTTGCTGGAAAATGTCCATGTAAACAGTATATTCTAGAAACAACTAGAGAAACAACTAAAGGGAATAGGCAGCCCTGCCCTTATAAATGACTTATTTCTTAAACATGGCTGATAACATTTTTTTGTGAAGTTAGATGCTGAATTCATTAGTCGAGTAGATCGAGGTCACTGTGATTTTTTTTTGGCGTAGCTGTCTAAGATCACTTTTCATCCAGATTCTTGAAAATGTGTACCAATGAAAACCTAGAAGCTCGGCGCAATAAATTAATTATGCAGCGGAACAATTAAATACCATTATTTTATTGGGAAATTTGTTTGGCCCGGGAAAATGTTAGGAAATGCAAACTTAAAACAATGGCTTAATGTTTATCAATAACCGTTGCATAATTTTAGGGATTACAATTTACATAATTGTTTACATAAACTGTTAATATAAACATATTTCAACATTCACTCTAAAACCGATCCTAATGTTGAACACATTTTGTCATTTATACCATGAACAGAATGTAATACATGTATTCATTCACAGAATGAAATAATCATTTTGTTTAGCCTACTGTTCTGACTTACTCGTAAGACATGTACACATAACTCGGAAGCAAGTGAAACCAGCCACAAGTTAAACCGGTCCCCAAATTTACTTACGTTCTCAGACCCCAGATTTTTATTTATAACTATTAGAGGATTTAGATTGTTTTATGTTGTTTCATGTTAATGAAAAATAATCATTTGTGTTTAATATTTAAGCACAGAAAAATAAAATGTCGAAAATCAAAATAAATCCTCAGTTAGTGACATAGTCACGTAAAAAACATATCTACTATTGTATAAAGGAAGAAACTGTATGTAACATCTTTTCATTAATACTTGTGTTGATTCTCGATCTTTTAATTAATTCTAATAGTGCGGTCCTTAGCGAACATCAACGCCGATTGTCTTTTTAAAGACATTTCTTGTTTCCATCTGTATCCAGACACAAGTATGGTAACCATGTTGACATCATGCAGTCTTCTACCAGATATATTGTAATGTGAAATCGTTTCAAACCTGGTTTGAGAGTGAACTCCCAATCAGTACACTTATCTCCCCTGCCAGTTCATCTTCATGAAACCACCGGAACGACTTCTGCATGTTAGCTACAACTCCATTCTCACCGCCTGCATCCATTCGGATGCATCTTGGCGCTCCTAATGTAAAACCCCCAAAACGTTGGTTTGACATATATTAACATTTTTTTTAGAAGTCCTTTACCGGTATTTCTATAATAATATGTACTATTTGTTAAAGCCATTACAAAGCCAAACTGACTTTATGTGTGTATGTGTGTGTGTGTGCGTGTGTGTGTGTGTGTGTGTGTGTGTGTGTGCGCGTGCGCGTATGCGTTCGTGCGTGCGTGTGTGCGTGCGTACGTGAGTGTACAATCTTACAACAAACTGTGGCATAACTGAAACAATACAATACTTAATTACCATTACCTTTGATTAAAAAAGGAAGAAAAGTTAAGCATAACCACTGTCGTAAAATACATTATTGAATACATTTTAATCGCAAAATATTTCTTTGGCTGTAAACGCACACACACGCACCATCACACGCACACACACGCACACCCCCAACACCCTTCTTTGCCACCGTTGTACAACATGCCCTTAATTATATATGCAGTATTTAAATAAAATACCAAAATAAATTTTTACCTTTTGCTTCTGTTACAAACTCAAGGAAATATGATGCCACCACCTTTGGGTCGTTATTTGTTCTATTAACCTTTAACCATAAAACTCTCCGTGAGTACCTAAAAGGTGAGAACATGTGTGATCGTAACGAATCGTAACGGAAGTTAGATATTTCACACAACTTTCCAGTTGATAGTTTATCATTTGAATACCAAACTGCTTGGTAGTGGAATATTGGTTTTAATGATTGTCCCGTTTATTTATGAGGCTCCATAAATGAGGCTTCCATAAATGTGAATTACTAACTTACTAGTTAACTATCGTCCAGTAGATAAAAAAAGCAAATACCAAATATTAAATATGTCACAATACAAATCATCGCAAATGTTGTGGGAAATACACTCAAATAACCTCCTTTACTACATACCCCCTAATAGACTACACAAAACTTCCAAATCAGCTGTCGGACATCTAAGTAAAAACAAGTATAAAATATGAACAAGGTGTTTTGAAATTTTTGTATGACATTCTCATTTTTTGTCTGACATGTCTGGCTGTCGGGTTTTGCGTTGTCTGTACTGAACAATGAACAGCTTCGAGGAACTCACCCATCTATGGCA
This sequence comes from Congeria kusceri, assembly GCA_027627225.1. Taxonomy (NCBI): domain Eukaryota; kingdom Metazoa; phylum Mollusca; class Bivalvia; order Myida; family Dreissenidae; genus Congeria; species Congeria kusceri. The sequence goes on along the minus strand of CM051026.1, from coordinate 67,286,791 downwards.
CCATGTACTGCCAGTCCAAAGCGCTTTATCTTGTCATACCTATCCATGTGAAGTAAAAAGTTTGGACCGCTGTTGCGATATATTCTTATAACGAGTCTACGTCTGGCTTCAACACCCTCTGGATCCAACAGCTTCATCTGACGAAGAACTGTGTTTCTGCGAGACAAAACAACGGGGTCTTTAATGCCCAGTTGCAATTAACTGCCATATTTTTCAAATGTAGCTACTTTGCAGATGATTATAGCGGAATGATTTTTTAAGTAAATAGTAAATTAGCATGACGGACGTTTTGCATTTATGCTTGTCGTGAGCATTTTTTGCACATCGAGAGAAGGCAATATACTTTTGTTAAAGGTATACCTGCGCATCGATTACTATATTACTACTCTTCGTAACTGTACATCGAAAGTTCTTCGTTGTCTTTAAGATTATAGGTATTAAATTGGAAGAACAGTACTTTATCTCCTTCAATATTTAAGAATTTATATGTAAATTAATGTGCAGTAGCTTGCAGCCCTAACACACATTTATACTAACCTTCCCACAGACAGTCCGTGTCGAGACCGTAATCTTTGAGTCATGGATCGACATCCAAGATTGCGCCCGCTGCCACAGAGTTCACTCTGAATGTAAACAAGTAGAATGCAACTATCGTTATCATTTGAAATCAAAGCCAGGTGTCTATGAAAATAGTCAGCTTTCAAATGAAACCTAATTGAATTGAGCATATATATTAAAATGCATTGAATGAGATATATTTTTCCTCTTGACATCACTCGGATTGAATTTTTACCATGGAAATAGTGATGTCATGCATGTGGGAAAAAATAACTGCACTTGTTTTTCTCCAGATATTAATGTTACCTTTTCGCTAAACAGCATTTAAAACTCAAAACTTACACAATATGTGATACAATGCTAAAATTACCATAATGATTATGCAATTTATGATCATGCCAAACAAAATTTCCACGAGATGGCAATGATGACCCAAAGGGCTCACTTGAACACAGAAGACCTCACTAGTGGTTGAGGCAGACTTGAACAATAATTACTATATTACCCTTTGATCAGTTGTTTAGCATAATCATTGTCATATTTTACCTACTTTTCTTGCCCTTATTTCTCTACTCCGGGATTCCATTTTTTGCAGGCAGCAAATGCTGATGTTCGAAAAGATAATAGCGACGGCTGTGAACCTTTAAATGTATTAATCTTCAGGCTTGCGGTCTTGTTCTGAACAGTGATGCGTATTATCATCTACCCTTTAATTATTGGAATTGATGGTCATAAAAAAAGTTCACTTAACTCAATGGTAACAAGAAAAAACGATGCAGAGCATCACAGGGCGCCGTTAGAAGTGAATATAAACGTAAAAAAAACCATTTACAATAAAATTTTAAAACAATTGTAGAATCCATCAATACCTTTTATCTGCTTTGCTGGTTTGCTTGCTAAATATAATTATTTTGATAATCACGATACCGTTTTAAGCAAAATATTACTTCTACCAGGTAGCAACATTTTCTCAATAACAGACATTCTTCAAAGTTTAACTATTCACATGCAATGTGCTTTTCAAACCTTGAAATATAAACAATAAATGTACAGAGAACAGAAAACAAGGCTTGTCACAGGATTTGACATATGCCCCCGAAGCATATGCTCGTCAGAGGAAGGCAAAACAATGTCAGAGTATAATATTATGCCCTGGACAAATATCTTGAGATTTCAGCAACACAACTGTTTGAAGATTGAGCAGGCGTTAAGCTATAATCATTTTGTGTTAGCACATGATCTTCCTTCTTGTATGTGCAAATCCTACAAACTAAAACAAAATTGCAAAAAAAACACAAATAATTAAAGCGTAATAATTTTTTGAATTATAAATATATGGATCTGTGATTTTGATTATATTAATATACATATATAGGCAGCCATCACATGAAATTTGATGTGATACTTGCAAATCGTGATGTGTGCAACTGCTTTGTCATATAATTATACACCGATTAAGAGCCAGGCAGTTTTTGACTTTACTATGGAACATCTTACTACTATAACTATAAATTACTATCCTATATGCCGGGCGATTGGCAGGGACCGACCATATTAGAACAAGCCCCGTAGGCGAAATCCCTAACCACTAGGAAACGGAGACGGTATATATTTGCATATATATAACAATATATTCCCTTCCAAAGTGCACATAGCAGTAGCAGTAGAACTAGTAGTAGTAGTAGTAGTAGTAGTTATAGTAGAAGTAGTAGTAGTAGTAGTAGTAGTAGTAGTAGTAGTAGTAGTAGCAGTAGTAGTAGTAGTAGTAGTAGTAGTAGTAGTAGTAGTAGTAGTAGTAGTAGTAGTAGTAGTAGTACTAGTAGTAGCAGCAGTAGTAGTCGAAGTCATAGTAGTAGTAGTAGTATTAGTAGTAGTAGTAGTTGTAGTAGTAGTAGTAGTAGTAGTAGTAGTAGTAGTAGTAGTAGTAGTCGTAGTCATAGTAGTAGTAGTAGTAGTAGTAGTAGTTGTTGTTGTTGTTGTAGTACTAGTAGTAATAGTGGTAGTAGTAGTAGTAGTATTAGTAGTAATAGTAGTAGTAGTAGTAGCAGTAGTGATTGTATTAGTAGTAGTAGTAGTAGTAGTAGTAGTAGTAGTAGTGATAGTAGTAGTAGTAGTAGTAGTAGTAGTTGTTGTAGCAGTTGTAGTAGTAGAAGTAGTAGTAGTAGAAGTAGTAGTAGTAGTAGTAGTAGTAGTAGTAGTAGTAGTAGTAGTAGTAGTAGTAGTAGTTGTAAGGTATTTTTACACAACACATTTCATAAATTAGAATACTACATTTTTGGGAAATTAAATAACTGACACGCGTTGGCATTAAAAAAATCATTAAACCGTGTGCGTTATTAAGATTTCGTCCAACGAACCACTATGTCGAATATTATTAAACGCCGTGTTTTGGTTGTTATTCCGTAAACTACCAACTGTATGCACAAAAATCAATAAGTGTGGTGCCAGTGTCGCCATATTTTGAAAAGCAATGCATGTTAATAGAATGCACTTAGTAATTGCATGTATAAACAAACATACCTCTAGTGTCGTTAATAATTCGATCGGCAACGACAGGCATTGACATCACGTTACTTTTAAAGCGACATTGCCAGGTTGAATATTACGCAGTCATGTATTATACACACACACAACCACATTCTTGATGTCATAGATCAGACCGTGAGATCATACGTAGTAACTAGTGCCAGCAATGTGAAAAAGCTATTCCATTTAAATGGTTAGGTAAAATACTGAACGACCATCTAAAATAAATTCAACTCGGTTAATTCAATTTAAACACAACTAGTGTGATTGCACGCGCGTGAGTAGTCGAGTTCTTTGTTTAAATCAGAACGTCTTATTTATACACGCGTGTATGAAACAGAATCTGCTATATCTGGTTTAAATAGGGGATGAAACCATAGTTAAACTGTACTGAGTCCATATGAAGCCTGTTCTCAGATTTTTGGTCGAAATAGGGGTAAATTGGCGAAATTGATTTATTCACATTTTCAGATGCCATAAAATATGTTCTACACAGCACATGCATTATTGTTCCAATAATCGTCCATTTAAGATGAAAATGTTGGCCCTCGAATTACCCTCCAAAACGCAAAATATGACATTTTCAGGATTTATTTTCATGTCAGTAGGTTAAACTAATGAACTTTCCATATATATGAACACTTGTATAAATAAATCACAAACATAAGGTTTTGTACAACAATTAAGTTAATAATACTGTAATAGCAATCTTAAAATTCCAAAAAAATATTGGTTACCTTGGCAACAGATTGCAACTGTCAAAATAATTAAATTCCTGTAATACTCAGGAAGTTTGCTGCATTTTATTGAAACAATTCATACCAGACATAAAAGATAGGTAAGGGAAATTGTTTCATGCCTGATTCAACATAATGTATTAGTGTGTCGTGTGTTTATTGACTATTACTTTAATTGAATTACAATGTAACCAGAGATTAAATATTTTGAAATTTAACAATTTTGAACCCATTTATCAAAATTTTAATAACTTCCTTAAAACTGTACACAGATGACTCAAATTTTGCGTCTGATTCTGCAAAAGTTGGACAGTAAAGTTGACAAAGTATCTAGAGATTTAAGTTTAACTGTAACCATGGCAACCATACGTAATATGAACATATATGAAATGGGTTATTAAATGTGGACAATTACTACACTTAATAATTATGTATGAATTTCAATTAACAAGTTTATTAAGTCCATATTGAATAAACAATTCAGACAGAGAATGTAACAATAAAAGTAACTATCGATGCTAAAGTACTTGTTTTCTCAAGTTTTCTTCCACTTAGTGACTTTCATTAACGTTCAATACAATGATATTTATTTCCATCCTAAAACCTTTATAATTTCACATAATGTAGGAATAATTGATTGAAATTTCACACATTTTAATTTAAACAACCAAACGCCACTAAAAGGTCACAGTCGCCATTTTTTTCTTTCGTTTTACTTTTAGTTTTGTTTATTTGTCAAAAGTTGTCAAAACTCGGTCATGGTAACACAAAACAGTAATGATGATTAAAAGAAAACGCTTGCCTTGATCAAAGACAGGTTAATTCCAAAGTGCAATGATACAAACCAATAGTGATATCAAAATATGTCAGACTTGAATGTGGCTAATTTTGGTATTCAGGGCAATGGCCTACTGCTGTAAAAGGTGAGTAATCAGTTCATAATGCAATCAAAACGGTCGGAGTCAACAAGTTCAGGAAGAATATACATTATAAGACAGAAGTTCTCAAAAAGACGCTTGACGAATTAAGACCAAAAGTCTTAGAATACGCCACATGTTTATCACATCATTATCTACTTCCCTCAGAGTTGACTGACTTTTCACAAATTTACATCTTAAATCTTGTATAGGGTATATCCAGTATATATCGTATAACATATGGTGTGTGGTGACAGCTATTTAATCTGACAAATGCTGACTGCAATTTAAATGGACACAATTCAAGGATTACCCCTAAATGTTTCCACACTATAATATATAATTAAACTGTATTTATTATTACCAAATTTCGATTATATCACATGACTGTGCATATAAAGAAATCAATTATTCAGCAGAGGAGAAATCAACTCCTTGACGTGTTATAGCCTATAGTTGGTAACCTTTAGACAAACTATCACAATGTCGTGTTTTAAATGTGTAACGATTTCAGATTAAAAGCTGTAAACATGAAAAGGCATTATTATTTGGGTATATTAGTTCGACTGATATGTATTGTTATCAAATGTTCAAAATTCGTGTTGTTTCTGAAAATGTTCACTGTACTGTCGTGTTGTGCTATTTTAGAACAATAGGGCCACACAGCCCTAGGTCGCTCAGCTGAGGGGCTAAGAAACTTAACTGTTTTGAGAAAGTTTCTAGAATACTAGGCTAAACTGTGGATTCCAGAGTGTTCACAAGTTTTGCCTGGTGACCTAGTTTTTATCCCATGTGAAGTGGTATCGAACTTGTCTCATATATAATTGGGACAAATGTTTTAATCAAGTTTCGTGAATATTGGCATATAAGTGTACCCTCTAGAGTGTTCACAAGTGTTTTGTTCAATTTCGCCTGGTGACATAGGTTTATACCCCACATGATCCAGTTTCGAACTCGTCCGATATACATTTAAGCAAATGTTCTGAGCAAGTTGCAAGACGATTGGGCAATACATGTGACTTATAGAGTGTTCACAAACGCTTTCTTCACTTTACTTCTGTGACCTATTGTTTAACCTGACGTGACCCGGTTTTGAACTTATCCGATATATCATGAGGACAAATGTTCTGGGAAAGATTAGTATTCACAAGCTTTTTCTCCAGTTCGGCCTGGGGAGCTAGTTTTTCACCACATAACCCAGTTTCGAACTCGTCCGAGATATCATAAGTAAGTTTCTTGTTAATTGGGATATACATGTAGCCTCTTGATTTTTTCTTAGTAGTAGTACTTTGTGTTGTTGTTGTTGTTGTTGTTGTACTTATTTTAGTACTAGAAGTTATAATTATAGTTGTTGCTGTTGTTGTTTTTCTTGTTCTTGTAGCAGAAATAGTAGTCCTAGAAGTAGTAATAGTATTACAGCACCTGTCAACGTATTACAAAAAGATTAAATAATTGAAGCTGTAGTTAATAATAACAATAGACTAATTGATTAGGTTTTTCAAAAAAGAATACTATTGTCAATAGACCATAGACTATTAGCTGTCAATTGATAAATACCTATATTTGTTCTAACCAATAATATATTTTATCTGAACAAATTGAACAAAGACAAGCACAGTTGAATGCAAATCAATATGTGTAACAAAGGACTTTTATTGGCGAACTTTCCACAATGCTACCTATACAGCTATACATTAAATGGATGTATTTTGCAAATATATTAGTGATCAATACCATTGATTTCTGCATTCCCAGTGCGCGATGTCAACAGCCTGATGCAATTAGCATCAAATCCCAAATGTATTTTTACCTCCTAAGCTCCTAAACTGATTTCCGTTGCGACAAAAACTGACTATGTCGTGTTATTATTGTGTAATATATTACATATTTTCTATATAAAGGGTATACTAGTTGGACTGCATCTATTATGCGTTTTTTAAAGAATATCGTATTTTTCTACAAACGTGTTATTTTACTATAAAATGAACAACGTTTATAATATACAATGTAGATATTATGATACACAATAACGCAAGTGTATTGGCGTCAGTCCGACTGAAAGACCCCAAAAATGTAGAAAAATGCTGGTCCTTTGAGGGCAAAATTTACGCCGTTTTCAAAGGAAACCAGCAGGCTACTCAAATAACATTTGAGGACTACAAAAACTGGTTAGCAAAGCCGTGGCCACGAAATTCCTACTCTGAGTCTCTCGGGGCCTCGTCCCAGATGAACCGCAAACGTGTCACCAACAAAAAATAAGCCATATACGCTAAGGTAGCTGTGCATAATATGTAAGCGCCTCTAGATCTCATTTAGCCGTTAAAAAATTTCTTTGTAGTTAGTTTACATAAATAAATGTAATATAAATTATATACTAAATATATTAAATAATATTACATATTTGAGTAACTAAAAATTGTTGTACGTAAAATTTGCATACATAATGAGATGTCTTTGTAAAATAAAAATATATTTCCGCTATTAAGACGCCCAACTGTTAAATGACATAGCTACGCCCGCGCAATACTTTTAATACTTATCGGCGAAGTTATTCCCCTTTCAAACAATCTTGCCACTGCGAGTAGTAAAAACATGCATAGTACATAGAAGGTCAGCTAGTTGTTTTTAAACATTTATTACAACAAAATAGTCAGACTCAGGTATATTCATGACAGTTAATGCACTAATTTAACTGTACTGTGCACTTCCAGCTATTTATGTAAGAGGCTGTATGTAAATAGTGTACATTTTTTGTTGCTTATGACACTCTAGCTCGATGTATTATTACCTTTTTGTGCATGGATAAGTCGCTTGTATTTTTGTTGTATGCATACTTCTATATAGGACCACAATGCATCATCCTTAAAAAACTAATATAGCCACCGATCTTCTATTGTTGTTTTTTCAGCCCTTAAACATGTCAAATGTTTATTTTAAGCATTATTTGTCATGTCAACAGACAGTGATAATGTATTCTATGTAGATGTTTTTATGTTGTCTTCTTTCTTTGTTTATTTGCACGCCTTCAGCCTTATTGTTTAGTGCTTTATAGGACTGTTAACACTACAAATGCCTTCTTTACAAAATATGTTTTTTTTTGAGTTTGTTCATACTTAAGAAGGTATTAAATGTAGTGAAGTGAAAATATTATAATTCTCCACTTAACAAATACAAGCTGTTTTTCTAATAACATCTTCTCACCCAAATTGCTTCTTTTTCGCTTTCATACGAAGCTCTTTAAAATGTTAAGTGAATGATTAAAAGTAATACAATTTCAGATATTATTCAAAAAGTTGAAAAGGCGCATAAATCTTGTGTGATAGTTGACCTGCATTGAAAGTCTTATAATGCTAGTTCTTTTGGTCTTAGTCTTTATCCTTCCTGAGTCAAAATAAAACTCTTTTTTCCTTTTCAAACATAGTGTTAATAAAATGATGGTATCTTGTAAGTGGATAACACTGTTAAGTGTAATAAATCATATGGTTGTGCATAATGTTCCAGTGTTTAAGGCTACTAAAGTGGTTGTGTGTTGATACTTGTTTGTTGTTGTAATTTTCAACAAAATATCTGATAATACATCATTGAAAAAAATGCAGTATCAGTATGAACTTTAACCGTGTTAAATGTATATAAATAATATGGTACTGCTACTACACTGCATCTTTCTGTATTTTCTTTTTTGTTTGAAAATTAAACATGAACTACTGTTGTTAACACTTTTTGCTATGGCCTCCTTCTGTTTCCACTTTTTGTTTATACAATAAACATGGACAAATGTAATAATGTAAATTTGTTAATATATAGTATATAAAAAAATATAAATATATATATATTGTATATACTCAGTTTGTACTATAGAAAATTATATAACCTTATTCTGTTTAAATATATATATAGATAAAATTTACACTTGTTGATGTGTGGATGGTGTTCAATTTATGTCAGTACCACTATGCTTCATTTTGTTTCCTCTTTTTGTTTATTAAATAAACATGGACAAATACAACTATTTATACTTGTTAAAATATATAATATAAACATATATAATATTTTAATATTGAAAATTATAGTAACCTATATTGTTAAAACGTAGATACAGATAAAACTTGTTTAGTAACTATTGTTCAATTTATCTCTGACTTTGAATGATTATTTAAACTAGTAAAAACACTTATAGTAAATCAGTATGAAAAAATGATGATTAAAGTCTAGCAGTTTCTGTAATAGACTATAACTGTGTTGCTACCACTCAGCTTTTTGCTTACTCTTTTTTGATATAAAAAAAACGTAGACAAAAACAAAAAATATACTTGTAAATATGTACATATTGGTAAAACTTTGTATCTATTCAGAGTAAATACATATAAAAATCCTGTATGCAAATATTGATATTGTTAAGTATCAATTTCTTGTAAAAATACAGGATTTGTTGCCTCAAGTCTGCTTCTTTTTGTTTCCTCCTCTTGTCTATAAAGTAAACAGTTTAATATATCTCTAAACTTAGACAAATTATAATTTACACTAGAGCAAATACATAGAGTTATTAAAGCTCTACATATTATTAAATACTGATAGCTATTTATTGATATCTTCAGATGTTGCCATTGTTCATTAATCCTAGTGATAAGCTTATTAATGAAAACATTTACTGATTTGTATATGCTATTTTGACTCGGTTCTAATTTTCCTAACAAAAAGATACCTTATTATGTTCACTTATTTTTTTTCCTTTCATGTTAGTTTTTTTATTCTTTTTATTTTGTACTTTTTCCGTTCTATACTACAAGGTATGTTGTGTTGTTACTATGCATAGAAGTGCTACATTTTATATGTTCCTCAATTTTGCTTATCTATGAGCGAGCTTAAAATTTTATCTGTCAACTGCAGAGGCATTCAGGGGAAAAAGAAGCGATTACAAGTTTTTCAATACTTAAAAGAAACAAAATGTGATATTTACTGCCTTCAAGATACACACTTTATTAACAAACAGATTAAAACGATTTACTCAGAATGGGGATCAGAGTGTCTCCTAAGTTATGGCTCTTCTAATTCGCGTGGTGTAGCAATACTTTTGTCGAAAATACTTGAGTATAAAATACATAATGTACAATATGATGAATTTGGTAACTATATTATTTTGTATATAAATATTGGTGAAACAAGACTCACACTTGCCTCTATATACGGACCGAACTCTGACAGTCCCGAATTGTTTACCAATATTTTTGATATTATTGACAATATTGGGAATGACTCCTACTTAATTTGTGGTGACTTTAATTTGGTTCTAGACCCAAATATAGATTATCATAACTACAAATCAATAAATAATAAAAATGCAAGAGAATTTATTTTAAAAAATATGGAAGATCGTGTTCTTACAGATCCTTTTAGGATATTATATCCTAACTCTAGACGATATACATGGAGAAGAACAAATCCAATACAACAAGCCCGGCTTGATTTTTATCTTTTATCGTCACTTTTGTCAACGTTTTTTCACGACATTAATATATTGCCCAGTTACCAATCTGATCATTCGAGTGTAACGTTGACATAAAAATTTACTGATTTTAAACACGGAAAAGGTCTGTGGAAACATAATAACATGCTTCTTTGCGACATCAATTACATTAACACAATAAATGATACAATTACCGAAATAAAGAAACAATATATGTTAAATGTATACAATAAAGATAACAAAATGATACACAACAAGCGTCAGTTAATACGACGTGTCATACAACATGTAATAGTTTATTTATAGTAAAGAAGGTCTCAGTGGTGTAGTGAATATGGTATCCGCCTAGCGATTGAGGTCCATGGTTTGATCCTCATTCTGGGAATGTTCTCAAGATCTCCCCCAAATACAACAAGTACTGGTTCTACCCAGTAAACTGACTCGAACGTGTCTGTCTGAATAAGCCTTAGGCTTTTGATGCAATCTAGCTCAAATTAAAAATGTTTAAACTAATAACTAGTTTATCATACACTACCACTGAAGGAAGGAAAGTGAAGACCTATTTGCAAAACAACGCCACCGCCTAACATATAAAAACGTATTCAATTTACATCAAGTCATTAAAAAGCGGAAGTAAAGAACACAAATAATCTCACTGCTTAACGCAATTTAAGAATATTTAGCATGCTATATATAATTTTTTTTTTACATTTTCAGATTAAGAGTATGCATTCAAAAATCATGTTTATTTTGGTCTTTAAACACGCATGCATACAACCCATAATATCAACATAATATTTTTATTTTACTTATTCGAACAAATATATTGATACAACCGATTGATGCTCGACAATGCAGTTCTGACTTCTTATAGGTGTCTTGACCTTCAACCTGTGGACCTGATTTATCCGCGATACGCTGCCCTGTTGAGGCAAGCATGTGTGCAAAGTTATATTAAAATGCATCCATATATAGTCAAGTCAAAAGTTTGGACAAGCAAAAAACGATCTCGACTTTTAACTTTGAAATACTGTGACCTGTCACCTACCGCCCTGGCTCCTTCGCGTGACATGCCGTCTCAATAGGCAAACATTCGTTTCAATCAGTTAGAAAATCCCTCAGTTCATGGCTAAATTATAATATGGACAGGCAAAACGCTAATTTCGACGTTTGGGATGTAAGTATTACTTTGTTCTTTGAACTAGCCCATGTGTTCGTTACGTCGTCTTATTCAGAGTAACAATTGTGCTAATTAGTTTTAAAATCCATGACTATTTAAAGCACGAACAAGCCAAGTAGCGTTTTGATCTTTGAGATGTTCATTAAGGTGTGACCTTCACCTTTGACCTACACATCTTATTTATGAGCGCTGAATAACTGTGGCAATAATGAGCGCCAAATAATTTAAAATGCCACAATCTGTGGCCAAGTTATGGTCTGGAAAGCAATATATATTTTGTGTAATTTAAAGGGGCATTGCTGCTTGAAAAAATCTTCACATCGGATAATATGTTCATGTCATCTTGGTAAGGAGGCTGCATATACAGGTTTATTAAAAAAAATGAATTATTGGTTGCTGAGATCGTACGCCGGGACGACAATTTCCAATACAAATGGCAGTTTCTTCACAAAAGTCAATACGTAAAATGATAAGGCCAGAACGCATGTCCTCCTGGAAGGAATGTTGCATATAACGTTTCTTTGAATTCGAGTCATTAGTACAAGTAATCTGACGCGGAAATGAAATCACATAACGTACTTCATTCCCGCGCGAGATCAAGGAAGGAAGTGCGGACAGATATCGAATATGGTGGATACAATATTTCTGGAAGAGCATTTGACAGTCAGCGGCGACTATATGCTCCCTCGTTCTGGAGGCATTCTACAGTACTTCATCACTCTCAGTGTTTTAAATTTGTGTTCGATACTAGATCGGTAGTCGGACTACGTGTCTGACGGAGACCATTGAATGAACATTAACGTCATACGACTTGTCTGAAATGCCGTAACGGGCTGTGCTGATCAGTTTAACACCACTACAAATACGTTTTAAAAATATGTAGATAAAGATGTCATACTAGGGTTTGCGGATTGCAATCGTGTGCATGTGATAGTCAATTGAGAGAGTTAATTTGTAAAGTGGCATAACAAAAACAAATCGTACTTAAAATACGGAACGATGAGTAAATAGTTCAATACATCATAAAGACATGAAATATCGTTGAAAATAACATGTTCCTATAAATAAAACTGCCTAATGAGATAATAAATCATGAGATACGAATATTAATATAACAGAACTGTTTGGAATCTTGAAAGACCAGTTATTTGGCCGTTATGATGACGGTTGCAGGATTAATCTTACTCTGTAGTACATGTACATGTACGTATGTAGATGTCCGGACCGTTTATGTAGACTAAATACAATAAAATGTAATATCAAACTCTCAATGGATGTTTGTATACGCTCATGACAGGCCTTTAGGAATGTATTTCAAGGGAGCTAACTCGCTTTAGCTAAATTAACTGCTAATGATGTATAATCACAGTGTTCGCTCTTACTATAAAACGGGACTATTTAGTTAAACGTGTTTACACCCTTGAACATAATACTATTTAGGTTATAGCATTAAAGGGACTTGTTCACAGATTTTTCGTATTTTAAACAATGTCATTACATGCTTTTACTGTAAAAACTACAGCATCTGGAAACATATTTAACACATATTATATAAAGATCAATTCCCTACGCCTAGACTCGAACCAGGAGCCTTTCAGATAAAAAAGCTCATGAGTTAACCACTCGGCAATTCGTACTTGTGCATTTGGGTGTGTATTGTTAACGCTAAGTAAGTGATACATATGTTTCTCAAAATACCGATGAAAAGCGTTGCAAACGCTATAAAATTTTATGCATTTTGATTGATGCTTAAAAAAACGATATTTCCAAAGTATTTCTTAGTCATGAGTGTTGTAAGTAATGTATAATTTCCCTTTTAGAATCTATGATAAAATGTGAAATTTGTCAATTTGTCAATCTGTGAACAGGTCCGTTTAAATTAACCGCCGTACATGAAGATGTAGAAAATAACTAGTTCTCACATATTTAGTTGCCGTTGTATTTCGATGCTTTGGAACTTAATTCGTATTATAATTGTTGTTTGTTTTGTTGCTTTTATATCAGAAACATTTACACGACTTTCGAATGAATATAAGACAAATTCATTTCCGAAAATATAAGCAAGAGAGAAACCCTTATTAACATTCTCAGGTCCTTCATTTGAGGCAAGTGAGGCATTGCCTACACAACATAGTACATCACAAACAACACAAACCTAAAATGATTCAAACTCGGGTCACCGCCTTGAAACGGTTAATGCCAGTTATTGGAGGTTTAAACCTGTTTAAAGCATACAGAACCTGTTAGTTTGACATTACTATGAATGCTATTGTTAATTGTATTGTGTGAGTATTCTGAAACCACCGGAAGACCGCTTAAATGAAGTTTCAAATGTACATCTAAGCATGTTTAAGTGTTAAGTGTGCGTTAATTATGAATCAACTGTGAAAACATAATTCATTGTCATCAAATTGTGAGCAATACCAAATGTAGGTCAGATGGGCTGTCAAAAGACACACGTTATGCCAATGGATATATTGAAATTATTAAACAAATGTGAAACATCTAATTTGCATCACCGTTGTAATACAAATATGTATAATATTAATAAACCACAATTTAACAGTTAGTATATATTATTGATTATTGACAGCATACAAACAGGATTGCTTATCTTGTTATATTCATATATTATAAGCATGTAAAAATGTTTCAATGCACAAGTACTCGTCGAAGATAATTTAACATTTAAAGGCTTGTTGAAGAGAATAATACAATGTTTGTTTCATATTTGAATAAGTTCTGAATAAGTAAGCCCATTATGATACGATAATACAATTCAGTGTAAGGTTTATAATGTACATTCAACTAAAACAATGGGTTATTCAATACCTATATATCAACGTAAGAAGCGGCTGTATACACGCCAAGCGACTTTGATAAGGAACAATATCATTAAATGACAATAACAATAAGAATGCGACAGTTTAGCACGCAAAAGGCGTATGTGTTCAATTGGGATTAAATGCCAGAAGACATGAGATGAAATAAATAGGAAATATTACATGACTGTGGTGTTCCGGTGGCTTGTATTGATCGAGTTGATTGTGTAACGCTGTATTCCACTAGCCCTGCGGGCTCGCGGAATACAACTTTACACAATCAACGAGAGCGATACAACCCACCGGAACACAACAGTCATGTAGTATTCAGTTTATTATATACCTTCTTAAGATCAAAACATCACACATATGCTACGAAACAAACAAAATAATAACAAAATAGTACCGTTAAAGAACGCGCACGAACACATGTCATGTACATCAATGACGTCATTCAATTCAATCAACAAGTTGCAACGACGTCGTAGTGTCTATAAATAGAATATGGTGTTTCCCAGTGTCGCTTGGAACGTTACAGAAATATACGATACTCAACGAACGTATAGGCAGTCCGGTTTTTGCAACCGTTGAATACGGAAAATTATTTCACAGTGTGAAATATAGAACTTTTATCTGGCCTATTGTATTTTATACCGAAAATACATCAGTATTTGAGTCAGATTGTCCCTAGGTATATAATATATCATAAAATCTAAATTAAATGCAGCAATAGTCCGTATTCAAAATGTTGCGCAGGTCTTCTGTTAAGTGATTATTTAAAATGTTGTTGTTATTATAAGTAGTGCGAGTTTACATTTAGTCATGCCATCATTTATTGATTATCTCCTCTTAGTATAACAAGCGTTTGCAATTAAAAAACAACGTGGGCAATATATGTTTTGAAGTGTATTTACAATATGATAGCGGTCAATACAGAGTGCGGTGTGTTGTGTTACAAATGTCTTAGGGCAGATACGATTGATGTGCACATATTAAGTTCAATATATTATCAGATTTCTTCTGTAACTATAGTTATAAAACAAAATACATATTCGGAAATAAGATATGTCGTGTCGTTTTTCGCTCGACTATTCACCGAATAGTTCGAGCTATACTACTCACCCGTTCGTCCGCGTCGGCGTCGCCGTAATGGTCTGGCTAATGTTTGCATGAAACTAGTCCATGTCTCTGTAACTGCTACAAATATTAAATGAAACTTCACACGTGTATTTGGGGTCGTTATGTGACCAAGGCCCATAACTGACCAAGGCCCATAGCTCTGACCTATAATTTAGCAAAGTTATGCTCTTGTTTGTACTTAGAAAATCAGGTTAAAGTTTGCGTGCAATAATTCCATATCTCTATAACTACTACAGATGTTCAGTTGAAACTTCACACATGTTTTCAGGGTTATTATATAAGGTCACTGACCAAGGCCCATAAGTCTAATCTGCAATTTAGCAGAACACAGATCCATTTGTACTAATAATATCAGGTTTAAGTTTGCTTGCAACAACTCCATATATCTATATCTTCTACAGATATTCAATTGAAACTTCACTCATGTCTCCCAGGTCATCATATAAGGTCACTGACAAATGTTCAGAAATCTGACTAGCATTTTAGCAGAATTAGGCCCCTTTTTGTATTTAGAAAAGTCAGGTGTGCATGCAAGAGAAAATCCAGGTTCAGCTTTTCATGCAACAACTACATATATATGTAACTACTACAGATGCTCAATTGAAACTTCACTCATGTCTTCGGTGTCATTATGTTAGATCACTGACGAAGGACCATAACTCTGACCTGCAATTTAGCAAAATTATGCTCTGTTTTGTACTTGGAAGTTCATGTTAAAGTTTGCGTGCAACAACTCAATATCTATATAACAACTACAGATATTCAATTGAAACTTCGCACATGTCTTCGGGACCATTATATAAGGTCACCGACTAAGGCCAATAACTCTGACCTGCAATTTAGCAGAATTATACCCCTTTTTGTACTAGAAATTGCAGGTTAGAGCTTGCGTACACCAACTTTATATCTCTATATATGATACACATATTCAGTTGAAACTTCATACATATCTTCAAGGGTATTATATAAGGTCACTGACGCAGGCACATAACTGTGACCAGCATTTTAGCAGAATTATACACTTTTTTGTAGTGATAAAGGCCAATAACCCTGACAATGGTTTTGAATTGTCGAGCGCCCTCTAAAAAAACACCTCTTGTTGTATTCACATATTTATTCAGATTCAATGTCTAATGCATGTTCTCGCTGTCACTGCTGCTGTTTAATATTCGCACATGTATGTATGTAGTTCTGTCTTCATTTCATTTGCTAGATTCAGGTGAACAATGTCAGACTACCGAAAGGAAATGTATTCATTTGACATTGCAACCTAATTGTACTTCGTTAGTTTACTGAAACCAATGGATATGCCAGGCACCACTTACATGCAATTTCACATCTGCGATTGGTGCCGTAAATTAACTCTAAATTTAACTTTAACGAATAGTAAACTTGTTTTGCTACTTTACTTTACAAACGATTAAGAGATATAACAAACAGCATATCTGCAGCGTATGCATATAACGTGATTCTCGGAGACGGTACATTTATCGTGATTATACGAAACTCTATTCAGTTTCAGGTTTAACTTCGTTAAACAAACATAGTGTCTTATACCATCTCTTGATCAACGTAAAGAATCGAATCAATACAAGACAAGTGGCTTTAATAAACAAAGTTATTAAATTCAGTTCAATGGCGTTAAGCCTTATTATCAAGATCAAAATGATGTCAAACCTGCAAAGCAATTGAATTAATGACATGAGCGCCCGCCTGTACACTGTTATTTCATTCAATACACACTTTATAATAAACTCAAATTAAAAAACGAACGGCCCAAAATCAAAATTCGCAAATGCCGCTTCTAAATCTGGAGAAATCAGATAATTTAGAACCATTAATACACGCCAAATAAATATATTTTTTATAGCCGATAATTTACCATTGGTTTCTTTTGTCATTCCATCAAAATGTGGATGGTTTTCACATCACATGCTCACTGACGCTGAGATCAAAGTTTGAAGGTAACGAAGGTTTCCATATTTTCGGTGCATATCCTAAGAGCAATTGGAGTGCATACAATATATAAATCATCATACAGTCTTATATAAACGTTGACACTCTATATAACAATTCAATATGGTTTAGGATTTTGATAGCAGCAATCTGAGCATGTTGATTTCCGACTGAATGTATGTGTTTGTTTTCTGCATTTATTGTGTACGAAATACATTGACATTCTGCAATAATATTTATGTAGAGATGTTTATTCTACGACATTGACTTCTCAATTTGTTAAGTGAAAAAGCAATAATATGCAGTACAGTCATTTCGAACAAACCTAAACAATGTAATGAATACCTAAATACTAAACCAATGTATCACTTTCACAATTTGCATTAACATTGGTTAAAGGTTAATAAGAATTTGAATTAAAATCCGGACAGATATAGCACATGATATATTACAGTGCAACACAGCGTTACGTAGATAAAATAATTGTTGAACAGAGTTACGAAGCTGACACAATATTTTAACAATTGAAATGCATACACTTTATCGTTCTAAAAAGAAAAGGCGTTTTATAACAACGAAAACAAACCGTTTTTTAATGTTATTCAAAACCATATATACACTTGAAACTTAAAACAGTAGCATGTCTATCAACTTTAGCATCAAATACAATTCCCCTAATTAAATTGTGTAACTTGACAGATTGTTCTAAATAATAATTTCAAAATAACAGTTTGATTCAGCTGATGGATAATTTCAAAACTACAGAAGGCATTTAATTAAAACCGTGCTTATATTGTACTGATCAACATTGAACAAGCTACAAATTGACGTTATACGCTGGTGTCAATTTCATCGTTGGTAGAGACTTAACTATGTGATCATTGCCTTGTATCTGAAACTTTACTACATTTATTCATAAGCGCGCCTAGGCCTGTAGACATGTATGTTGACGATGTTTCTTGTCCCATACAGTTTTAATGCTTCAAACAATCGTTCTGTTCACGTTGTAGGCGATGCGTTTTTTGGTTTAGTAACGTGCAATCGATATTGCGTAAGCTTATAAAATACGACTTTATTTGGTATGCATCTGCTCTCACTAATCATACATCAGATATGGTATAAAATTACAGACACATTTACAGTTGATCTTAGACGCGTTTTTGTTTCGGTTTTATTCATGTCGGTTGTTATATGCTTTCGGTTTCACTACCGCGCCATTGATGTACAAGCACGCGCTGTTGAAAACGTTTGACATTCGATTTCCCTGATTCGGTCAGAGATAACCAATCCCTAGTATTAGCACGTGCTTATTTAACCACATAATGCAATTGTTAATTGTGATTTGTGAGTTGTTCTAGAGCCGCACGAGATGAAAAGACATCTTTGCTGTGAACAATGTGCAATTGTTAATTATACTGTGTTATGACTGTTTCTAGAGCCACTCAAGATAATAAAACATCGGAACTAGACAGGCGCCATGACTTGAATTGGTAATGTCTCATTTTTAAGTGGTACGTCGATATATGGTACTTATAATTGTACTTAGCGAACAGAAACACTGAATGAATCGTAATACATGATAATCTATACATAGACGACCGGAGCCACTCGACATGAACAGTCTACGAAACTTAATTTCAGCCGTGAATTAAAATTTAATTTAATGTTCCAGTGGAACATATGGTACATATACTCGTAATGAACGAACAGAAACACTGATCGAGACACTAGACGACGGTGGAATGATTTGCCATTATTTGAACGAACCCACCAAGTCATGTTTCAACTTTCATTTCGTTCATACACAATCGCACAACATGTGACCACATTACATATACGTATATACGTCCATATGTTAAACAAACACACAAAATAGTAAACGAGTGTTAATTTCATGTTATTTAAACAACATCTCTACAAAGGAATGTTTAGAAAATGAGTTGGTAATGATAGTTTACAATGGATGTAGCATTAATGACAATATATGTACAGCATTGTTTCTCCACTTGTTTTGTTGTTTATATTTCAATGGTTATACCTCTTTTTTATTGTTTTTGCTGCAAACAGTTAAGGTATTCGGATGTATCTCAGCCAAAATACACAATTGTATTGCTTGTAAAAACATTAAGAAGACACAACTCCAATATTTGCTACACATTGTTCGAACGGTAATACTGCCAAGTAAATGCCACGATAAGTCAGGGTAAATACAAGGTTAACAATATCATACAATATGAACAAAACATATACGCAATGCACATGCAAACTACATTCTGAAAACAATATTTTATCCCATCATCACGCCTGCATTGGCGAACTACCATCCCGTGTGATAAGCTGTATTCCACCTTGCCGAATTCAGCAAAAACACATATTATAATGACGCCATTTTGTTTATTTTAATGGCGTCATTTGATGTATTCAAACTAGCGTGTGAACGATTCTTAAACACACTTATATAGTCATATTACTTTTGACAACGGATATTCATAAAAAGCTGATGTACGTATTTGTAATATACATATATTTACAAAACATGCAAGCAGTTAATCCCAATCGCGAACATGGGCGTAGCGTATTCATCGCACCCGACTCAGTAACACTGCACGAAAGGGACTTTGATAATGCGTCAGGCACGTGATGTTGTGCATTTTCAATCCATGGAGATTAATACACTATGCAGCATCTTAATATACAAAAACACATTAATTTCAGTCGTGATCTGCAATTTCAGAAAATGCATTATACATTCAGGTATGTAAGTTTAACCAGATGCGTGGAGTACAATTACACAACATACTACGAGCATTGTCCTTGAGATGATCCTTTAATTTCGCTGTTATATTTCTGACAACACTAAGTCAGAGACGTGGGAAATGTGATAGATCTAGTCGTTATGCTTACCTGTTTCCTTGAGTTCCTTCGCCATGCTGTAAATGCAGACGTCGTTCACTTCTGTACAATATGCTTCAGCACTAAAATACAACACATTTAATAAGTCAGCTGAGCAAACTGTGTATATAAATTTTAAATGGCCGAAACTGTTATTAAGTTAAATAAACTTAAATCGATTGCAATGCAATGGAAGTTTTATTTTAATATACATACCTTTCAGCGTCTGGTGGAGCGGCATCTTAAAAGCATGTTTGTTAAAATTATTATTATTATTAGTATTATTATTATTATTATTATTATTATTATTATTGTTATTAATATTATGATAATTATTATTATTAAATATTATTATTATTATTATGATTTTATCATTATCCTCATTACTATCATTTTATTATCATTGTCTTAACAAAAAATCCGTTGTCAAAAAGGTTAGATAATTGTTCAAAGACACATTGTAGCTCGAACCTTTGTGACCTGTGTGCTTCAGTGTTTTTTTGTTGACCACACTGTAAGTGCAGTCTTCTGGCTCCGTTTGATATTGCACGAATTTATCACTGAAGTATAATGTTCAAAATTGAAAACACTCTCATTTGTTAATTGATTTAATGTAAAGTAGTAGTATAAATTTTTGTTGTTGTTTTTGTTGTTGTTTTGTTTCACTATTTTGACAGCATTTCGCGTGAAATTATTTATATTAAACTGTATTGAGCCAACGTGTTTATACTTTCGACCATCACTAAAACTATTGATATTTTATTGGCTTATTGTTTTAAGCATGGTATTTATCTAAAATACACGTTAAACTGTTTAACAATATGTCACAATAATACTAAATGTAGTAAACAGCATTCATTGTTTCAAAGGTTCAATGTCATCATGCTGCTATAGATCAGTGTCTAATAAACAATACATACCCTTGTGCGATATTGATTGTATCTGAAACGAACCGATATGTATCAATTATGTATAAGTGTAACTCATATTATAATGGAAATCCAACCGCTTTACACAACAAGAAAGCACTACATACGAGTAAATACAATTTAAACATCGCGCACTCAGCATGCCTGACGTATATCCCCAGCAGGCTAATCCATTTTGTCTGCTGATGAAGTGCTGTTTATTTGGACGAAAGCTTCAGGTTAGCTTTCTATTATTTGTGTCGTTTATTTAAAGTTGTATTCAAATGCATTGTATATAGCTATGAATGTCACACAATTTAGATTTCAGAACATTATCAATTATAAATACGGTACCATATAGATCAATACCTTTTATTTGCCCATTGTGATTGCGAGATGTTGAAGGCTTGATCCATTCAGCGTATGTCTCGTTACAGAATCCTGGAGTCCCTTGAACATGGTCTGCTACAGTTTCTGATGTTTCATTTCCAGTGTTTGTGTTATGATCGTTGCCTGTAATAAAACGACATATGTAATACACGTGTTAATGAGTCGCTGTACGACAATGCATGTAACACTTGACATATTATATGATGGCAAATTCTTGGGTAGCTTGGGCAACAACACGATTGTCATATAAAAATAAAGCTGTTTAATGTTTTAAAATGCATTATGTTGACATCAACTAGAAAACGATCTGTTTTAGTCATATAATGAAGCATTACATCTTAACAAGTGACCTGTGTAGTAGAAATATGTGTCAGACAAATGTTAGTGTGTTCTAAGTCTTATGCGTATTTTAAATTAGACTGTAGACAATATAAATACTGGTAAAACTTCAGTATATATAGTTTTTAAAGTTATATTTTGCATTGCAGCATCAAGTTCGTTTTTGAAAACCTGAGTTTAGTGTTTTGCATTGACCTTTTTCTAATTGATTGTCATGTGGAGACATGTTTTTCTTCTAAAACCACCGTTTAAATGTTTATCTGAACCTGCGCAATTTTTGCATTTTCCATTTCTGAGTAAAGTGTGAATAGATAAGCATTTTTCAAGGTTAGTTAATTAAACAGTTTTATAAAGACCTGTGCACTCCTTGTTCCTGAATCCCGGGTTATATTTAGCATACGTATCATTACATTTGCGAACACGTTTTGTAGATGATTTGCTGTCATGTTGGGTTTTATTCTGTGATGGCCCTTCATCGAGGTTGTCACCTAAACCGAGAGTAAAAAAACAACATACCACTCTCAAAACAAAAGATGCTAATGTGTATGCCCGT
The DNA here is from genome assembly GCA_027627225.1 of Congeria kusceri. Lineage (NCBI taxonomy): Eukaryota > Metazoa > Mollusca > Bivalvia > Myida > Dreissenidae > Congeria > Congeria kusceri. The sequence continues at coordinate 67,264,409 of CM051026.1, read as the reverse complement.
CTGGCATGCTCAAGTCTTGCGAATAAATAATCCAGTTCACATTTACTTGTATGATGTTTTTTTATAGTAAGTATATTATTTAGCATATACAATAAATTTGCATTTACCAGGTAAAAACCAATAAATTATCGTAAAACTGAACAACAAATATGTAAACATCAAAACAGATAAACCGTAAGGATTGATTAGTGTCTTTTATTAAATAAGCCACAATATGCAAATAGTATTTCTCTCCTTTGATTTAAGTAAATTAATGCCATCTAAATTGTAATTGGTAATTGGAAAAGGTTATGAGCTGAATAAAAGCAATGCTGATAACTATTGAAGTTGAAGTAAGTGATTTTTTTTTTTTTTACCACGACACCAGTTTTATATATGGTTTACCGTTATTATGGCAATAACTGATTGTCCGATTTCCTGCTTCTAATGTATTCCTGTAACAAAACACACAAACAAACGTTATATATGACTCTTTCTTTTATTATCAATTCAAATTAAGACGATCAATATCTATATATATGTATTTGCGGTTGATATTATTTGTCTTAAACTATATTTGCATAAACAAAAAAAAGAAATTAATTAAAATACACTCACATATCAATGGCTGGGTCTGCAACATATATAACGCGCATGTACATCTTCATTAGCTAACATAATTTAACTTTATGAATTTGCAGAAACAAAATACTCGACGTATATAAATATTAATTTGCTACTAAGTGAAAACGAACCGATCTCTTACATAATAGTGGATTCGGCTACAGTAAAACACTGAAATATCTACGTAGTACCTTTCCTGTGCAATGGCTTCAACACTTTGTAGCGATGTCTGTATAGACACAGTACAGCAATCAGTACCACGACACCACTTCCAATCCAGACAGCAATTTTGATATACGAGTTTCCTTCGCATATAAAATACAACTTACAACTTATACCATTATTATTTTTAAAACGCATATGTGCAAAGTATATACTACATTAGATAACGTTTAAATTACTGAAAGTGTTAATACATGTAGACGGTATTGGTTACAAAGCATAAACACAACACTGAAATGTAGTAACAATATTCAATATTCACAAATGCAAATGTCCAAATCTGACAACGTTTACTTAAGTTCTGTTTTTAAATGTGTACTAGACTGTAAATATGGATATCGTAAAATAGTGATATATTAATACATTATTACATCAAGCCGTTATAATAAAACAATAAGCTATACAGAAAAATCTATGATAGTTTTTGAAGAATATGTATTCATATTAGTATACATAATTGTAAATACCTTCTATGTTTGCCTGTACATAAATGGATTTAGTGTCGATTCCAATTCCATTTGAAGCTATACACGTGAATGGTCCATCATCCTGACTAGAGATGAACATTTTATCCTGTTGCAAGTATGAATTTGTGGCTGCGAAATTTGAAGATAGTGTCAGAAGCTGCACTAAGGGAGGTGGGTTGCCAACAGCCTCACATATAAACGTTGCTGTCGTTTTATCAGTCAGCGTGATGTTAGTGTGGTTGGGAAAACCTTTTATGTAGAATTTTTGAACCGCAGCAGAGTCTGAAAGGTCCAAATATTGATGCAATCAATCAAGGTGATGTGTGAAAGCATGCGTCATTACGTATTCGCATGCCTTATGATGTGCTATAATATATATATATATATATATCTCTCTCTCTCTCTCTCTCTCTCTCTCTCTCTCTATATATATATATATATATATATATATATATATATATATATATATATATATATATATATATATATGTGTGTGTAACTTTTACCATTAGTTTATATATCACACGCTGGACTTATTATGACTATAAGCTGCAAAATCAGTCGTACAATCAATTTTAATAGTTCATTGTACGTTATTGTTGCAACCACACCGATTTCTTTAATTAGACGTAGATTAATATCAATAATATCAATTTATATATTGAGCTGTCATTGATAAATACACTTACATAGGGTTTCCAAATGGAAATGCCCAGTCACGTTGCCGACAAAATGTTTTGCTCCTAAATCTTGCCTGTTGACAGCCTCGCACAATGGCATTGTTACATTAGGTAAACACATGGCGAACCTTTCATTCCTTTTTATTGTGACGTTCGGATTACCATACTTATATGGACATACTTTATTGGATAAAGTGCCTTCGTGTAGTTTTGTTATTTCATCCTCGCACTGTACTAGGTGATCTATATATTGTAAAACCAAATATTGATCAAGTCAATTTACATACAAATAAAGCGACCCATGACATGTGTATATTACTGTTACAAAATGCAAAAAAAAGAGATACGATTTAACTGCTCTTACACACTAAAGTCAAACTCCATTCTCGTTGTTGTTTTTCCTCCAGCTTGCATACCTCAATGAAAGCGTTAGCTGAGCTTGCATTTAAATCCACAACCATACTTATGTTCCTTCTGTCGAAGGTCTTCCATCCAAAACTGCCACTGCTGTGTCCACTGGGTACGCCATCTAATACCCATTCAATTAGTGTCTGGTTCGATGATGCATTGAAACAATTTATATCTGAAAAACAAAGTTTCAGATTTTTATAAACACACCGATTCCCCGCATTACTTCCACCCCGATTACAACCACTCCTCTAATTTAAATCCCCGGTTATACAGGCACCTTCACTATACCGTATTCCGATCAGTTGTCTCAGAAAGAAAGAAACAAATTAACGCTAAAAGTTACCCCGCTATTTGGACCAGTGTCATATGGTCGTTCACATGATCAATTAACAGCGTACGCATTTGAGATAACATACCGCTTTGCGGTATAAATAAGCGTTTTAAAAACAATATTTAGAGATGTCTGGAAATATACGATTATTTGAAATATGTGTTACTAAATCATTAATCATTACTATAATTTCCTACTAAATTTAGTGTATATTAAATAATGTCCAGTGTCTATTACTTTGTTCTCTTGTGAATGATCAATAAGTGTAACCTTTACTTATTTATAGTACACACTGTACGATGTCGCCGTGAAAAAGAGAAACATAACAATTATATATAAACATACCCGTTCCACAAACTTTTACAGGTACACTATAGTCCAATTCCTCGAACAGCGGCGACTCGCATCTCCAATCGATGCACTGATTACCATATTCATGTACCGAGACATTGCAAACGGCTTGAAAACTACCATTGCATGTGCATTGTAAATACTGTGGCAACATAGTTGGGGTTATTTGACACCAAGTGCCCGTAGATTTCACTTCTACTCGTTCATGGTACTTTCCGAATGTCGTTTCCAAAAATCTCAACGACAAATGTGTGAACTCTGGAACACTGCAAACTATTTGTACAATATCTGCCTGCACTATGTCAGTTTTTATTTCAATTTTGGGGGCTGAAATGTAACAGCAAATGTACAATAAACGATAACTGATCAATGCGTAGTTTCAGTGAAGGAGTAACAGCAGTAAAAGTATTAGTTTAAGTTGTAATAGTACATGCCTACATAATATCCATCATCAACACGGTATTCACCTGAAACAACATATGGCACCGTATGTCTGAGACTAGATGTCAATAAGGCATATTGGCGCGTGAATTAAAACACTATATGACATGTCTTAAATAAAGCCAAAATGACCGCGACAAAATAGAGAAAGATAAAAAGCCACAAAAAATAACCATGGACAAGTATATAAACCATGGAAAAGTAATGCTATTACCACATACAATAGCTGTTAAAAGGAACCACAATAAATAAAAACAGTACTTTGGTAACACATAAAACTAGTATTGATTTTACGTAACAAAACCAAATGCGTATGCATATACTTACCCAAACAATAACCCAGTTGAAACGTTATTAATGCTATGTTTAAATACATTTGCGTAGAATAGGATGCAGGCACCGTTTATAATAAAATCGGTGTATAATATATCTTTGATAGAACGTTGCTTAGTAATTCCAGTGCATATGTTGATGAATTACTTAATTTTACCTTATTACTTATTCATATACTTAACGCTCACAGTGAAAAGATAGACATGACTTGTAATGGTAACTGTATTGTTGCATTTACAATTGTGATAAAAACACATGTTGAATAAATGTACCACTACGACTACATTATGCGACGCAGATCAGTCATATGACTCATAGGTTTAATGAACACATATTTTCCTGGTAATGCAGACTGTTTTTGTTGTCGCCAGAATAAACAAAAACAGCATATTCAAAACATGAATAGCCATTTTAATAGAGAAGGGCAGGGTTAAAATAATAATTGTTATTCTTTATTTTTTACTACTTCTATAAGTTTTGCTACCTTGGTCAACGCAGTCCGTAATAATTGAAATCGGCAGCAAAAGTGATGCCAACTAAACTAATGCATTCTTGAACATATAATTGTCCAAGAAATGTTGCTTAATGTTACATTTAACGTAATTAACACACATTACCAACATTTTATCGCGTTGCACGTATGCAAACTGTATCGCTCCACCGGCTTATACGTACTTGGACTTGTGTGAGCAAAAAGGAACACGTAGCTGATAGGTACGAAAGACCTGTGATGACTTTATAATTCTCATTTCATAATTTTTATGAATCGTAAACTGTGAAGTACAATAAATCATTAGTGTACACTTAAATGAATACAGTTCACACTTTACATTAAAACAAAATGTAAAATCGTGATGTGTGAATCAATCAATGTTTGCACTCCACAATTCATACTTAACGATTTTCAATTAAAAGTCGTAAAATCGTTAAGTGTGAATAAATTAATTTTTGCACTTCACAGTTCACACATTTTTTTTATTCATTTTTCAACATACATTTCCATTACACAATGTTAATATATAAAAGTCCAAGTTATGCATATCCACAATATTAATACGTTGATATCAGTAATAATACTACATTAATGTATTTGTATATAGCGTAATAAATTGTTACTAGTAAATAATCGTTTCAATTTTTAGATTTGAGATGATGCTAGATATAAAAAGTTCGATACAAAAAAAAAGCAAGTAGGAAAGAGGACAATAAAAAGGCAAGGTGTTCCCTTTAATAGACACGAGATGTTGGACTTATTGTCTTCAAAAATGGAAGACTGCTATGGGAAGGCACATGTGTGGGCGCAAATACACAACAGCTTCCCTTAGGTAAGCGATAATTTTTCAACACTAGCAGTATTAACAATAGATGCATTATTGGCGCAATTTAATTGGAACTCAATCGGGCAATGATCCGATAATTCAGTAATATCATGTACACATATACCGTTAAACCGACCAAATATTTCATAATCACATATAACATAATCGACTTACTCTGTGAGCAAGCCTTCGCATGATTGTTTCTCGGTTTCTGTTAGCTTTGTTATATCTAATTCAAAAACTTGTGTAGTGTTTAACTTCTTTTTATCAAAGTTTTCTCACTATAGGGGTTTGAGTAAACATTTCTCTGTTCATGTATTATAGTTTTGAAGCATGTGATTTCTGTGTCATTTATGTTAAATTATGAGTAGTTTTATTTTCGTAATGCATTTTTTCGAGATTTGCAAAGTATTTGGATTTTTTTCTCATTATTTGTAACGTGAATAGCTCTTGCTCGTAATAGCATACCGCTTATTTTCTTTTCTATAATTGTATCGTGTTCTATTTTTGTTTCTTTAATTAATTTTATAATTGTTTCGTATTTGTCATTTTCTGTACTTAATTTATGTTCCAATGACTCTAATTTTTCAATGATTTTTTGTTCTTTTTCCTTATTTTTTTTTATAGTCGTTGAAAATTGTATACTTACATTTCTTATGGTCCCTTTTATCAATTCCCATAAGGTATTGGGGTTACAATTTGAATTGTTTTCTGCTAATGTTGGTATTTCCTATTTAATTTGATTTTGAAAATCTTTATTCAAAAGCATGGTATTAATTAATTTAAAGTAACCAGGTCCTTTTTCCTGAATTGTGTTATCAATAAAAATTTCATTCAAAGAGTGGTCCGTTTTGTAGCCTGGTTTAATTTTGGCTGTATTTATAATGTTGCATATATTTTGATAATTAAAAAGTAGTCCAGTCTACAAAATATTACCGGTTTTCCATTTGAATGCCAAGTGAAATGTTTTTGTTCTGGGTGAAGTGATCGCCGTATGTCAATCAAGTTACATAAATCAGTCGTGTTGTTTATGTTATTTCTATTGTTTATATGTGTGTATTTTATGCCATTCTTCTTGTCTAGGTTTGGATTCAGTATTGTATTAAAATCACCACCTATGATATAGGTTTTATCCATATTTTGCAGCAGGTGCATCTCTAGTTGTTAAAAAAAAAACATGTATCACCATTATTTGGTCCATATATATTTATTAAAGTAATTTCTTGGTTATTGATATTAACATCAATTGTACATAATCTGCCTGTACTTAATTCATTAAAATCACCTATGCTTATGTTATCCTTATTTTTAATTAAAATTCCTAACCCTTCATTATTTGATGTTTTCCCACTATACAAACTTATTCCACTCCATTCTGATTGCCATTTAATTTTTGTTAGTTCACAAACATGTGTTTCTTGAAATAAACACACAGTGTAATTATTTTCTGCAAACCATTTAAATATACTTTTCCTTTTATTACAGTTGTTTAAACCTCTGACATTAAGAGAACATATTGTTTCACACATTTTTATCTACTTTGGGTAATTTTAATTTGGCTAGTTTAAGTTGGAATGAATCTTGCCTACTTAAATGATAGGAAAACATAGTTTGTTGCTAATAGTTGTTGGAAAATAGTTGGATAAAGTAGTTCCATTGATTAAAACAGGAGAAAAATAAAACACATATTCATAAATAATTTAAAGACAAACACACACGAAAATAAAGCAAACAGACAAAAAAATAACTAACAAACAACAAACAAAACAAATGCAAGTATATATATATATATATATATATATAATTTTGTGTGTGTACTAGTTTCAACAATTAGCAAAAGAACACTCTTATACAAAATCAATGATATTTTGCTGCATCCAAATAAGCCTGAACAATTAGGGAATTGATTGTAATAGGAAAGAAAAAATGCTATGTATACATAAAAAATGCTAAGTAGTTTTATTTTTACATGTACAAAATAATTGCACAGTATCATCCAGTGTCACATATAATTTGTATAATTGGCTATATGTGCAACAATATTTGACTAGTGTCTAATAAGAGTACACAAAATATTAATATATTAAATATATCTTTCTAGCGTACCAGAAATGAGGCCACTATATAACAACATTATATATGCCTGACTAGTGTCTTATGCCAGTATGTAAAATGCTTTTATATCAAATATGTCTTTCTAGAATACATGTGAGAATGTTTCTAGTATGTAAGAATGCTTATGTATCTAATATGTATTGCCATCATAACTATATATTGCATGGTGTCATGAGAATAAAATGTCTACTTAGACAGTTAAGTATGCATTAGGAGTCCGCTATATGTACATGATTATGTATAAATCAGCTTATCTCACCATTCATTATGCACTTTCCTCTCTCATAAATTATGAAAATGCCGGTATGTAAAATAATAAAATATTAGAAATTCCTTATTATATTAATTGTAATTAAACCATTATTTATGTTAAAATAACAAATGAGTTGCTAATAAACTATATACTGTTTGGTATTATAATACTGATATTGCTGTTTAAAAAAAAAATCAACTATGCATTGGCAGTCTTCTGTATTTTTATACATCTATACACCATTATCTCATATCTTCATGTTAAATTAACTTGGCCAATTTATTAAACTAGTAAGTGTAATAATGCACTAAGTCATTGAAAATGACTCCATAGCTTATCAGTAATCGTGCTACTAGTGTGTGACAACAGTATGGTTTACTATTAAACAATATGTATATGTATGATACTGACATAATCAATAGTAAAAAAAAGCAACTATGTATTAGCAGCTTATTTATTATATATGTACATGTATACATCAACATCTCATACCGACAATAATAAAGTTGTCTATCTAGTATATTTTTTATGTATATACCAACATCTTAACCCAACAATTTTAAAACTACCTAACCGTACAATGCATGTGTACAGCGACATCTCATACCAACAATTTTAAAGCAGCATATCTAGTATATATAAAGTTGCTTGTCGAGTATATTATATATGTATACACCAACATCTCATACCAACAATTTTAAAGTTCACACTTGATGATTTTCAATTACAAATCGTGAAATCGTGAAGCTTGAATAAATTAATTTGTACACTACACAGTTCACAATATTTATGAAATGAGAATAAAGGAGTCCCGCTGGCCTTTCGTAGAGACTTGTTTTTACTTAATTTCAGAGTGCCTTAGAATGTTGCAATTCTGTTGCTCTGGTGAACGTTAAACCATTGAGTAATTAAATCGTAATGCATTTGAATTAATATTCTCTTAAATTACTGTTTAATTTGAATTGCAAGGCTTTGAAGTTAAATTGTATTTACAATAAATGTGTTTATGTGAATTGTGATGACATGTAATTATGGGCTACATGTGAGATTGTGCATGCCTTTAAACCGGCATAAACCCCCGTGATTTGCAGTGACCGTTCCAAGGCCCAGCTTTAATCACTATTTTAGGTTTTGTGTTGTGTTGTACGTAATTTACTGTGTTGTATAGGCATTTGGTCATGTCGATGTTAATAAGGGTTTCTCTCCTGGTGAAGTTTCTAGAGGTTTTTATTCTATATTTATGAAGTAAGGAAGCGAAATGGCACCTCATATGTTAACTTAAAGGATGATTGGCCCGTTTCATAAAGTTCGTACGAACGGTTTTCTACAGTATGAATTCGTACGACGTTCGTAAGAAAATAACAGCTTTTCATAAAAAAATATCTTACGCAACCACTTGTTACGAATTCGTAAGCTTTAACGTAAAAGTTACGAACGGTCCAGGGCTGTCGTAATGTTCGCAAGTATGACCGCTGCGTTTGTTTTGCTCGGCGAAGTGCGAAGACGAGAGAGGGTTTTCCGACCCAGAACCTCACTTGAGCATCTCTCGAATGAACAGATTATCCAGCGATATCGGTTTGACATGGCTTGCATTAATGGTTGAAATAATGGGTGATGAACTTGAAAGGAAGAGTCAGCGAAATCACTCCATACCATCAATAACGCAGGTGAATTAGTTATAGAATGGTACTCATATGAAGCCTTTAATTTGCGGTATTGTTTTGTATGTATAACCTAACTTGGCGTCTTGTTTCCTGTTTCAGTTCATTTGTTTAGTTTTTTGTAACCAACTAAATGCGTTAACGCAGATATTTAGAATGTATGCTTGTCCATCCTATTGGGAATTATGTCATGTTTACGGGTTGTTTGGGAACACTTTCAACAGATCAACATACCAACCTAAACGTTACAAACCAGAAGTTCCACTGTAGAAGAACGATATGAAGTGTACATGAACATTGAATTTTAAATGAACACATTGATTGAATTTTGATGTTAACACATGATCATGGAATATGTTAGTCGATCAACTGTGGCGTTGCATAATATATTATTAACTTTGAAGTTCCAAGGTCGCGTTTTATATGGATACATGGAATCTAACTAAGCATATTCACATATTCGTTTAATTATTATTGTCATGTTTTGTCGTTGTGGAATACATCAAGGTTAGATACCAATAAATCATTGTGTATCCCTCCGTCGTCCTTTCAAAAGTAGTGCCTTTTACTAAAGAGTTCCTCTTCTCTTATGGTATAAAAACCATTTAGGCATCTCATACATGACTGTTGTGGTTATTTGTATTATCATATGCGTGTCTGTAATATTTTGGTGCATTTCATTGGAGGCTAACTTGAAAGGTGAACTTTTAGTGGGTTTTTACTCTGGTATGGGGCTTTTGTCGAAATATGACTGGCGAAACCCTGTTTTCTACCGGTGCCTGTATACAAGTGAGATGCATTTTCTTAGAAGTAACATGACAAATTATTTTTTACTGCAAATTTTGGAAGAGGACATATTGATCTTTAAATTGATAACAGGCTTGCACAATCTGAAAGAAAGGAAATGCTAGAAAAATGCTTGGAAAGTTTGCCGTTTAATAATGGGACGCTATGGGAATTGGATTTACTGGTTTCTAGCCTCAATTACAACATGTGTTGTTCAATTGTTAAACGAGATATTATTCAACGGACATGGGATCATGATCAGCTTATTAGCAATGTCGGTGGATTTATTGCTCACACATGTAGAATTGGTAAGTTAAATTCAAAGAGAATGCTTCAGATGTACATCGTGTAAGTATTATTTTATAATTTATGAATGTACCATTTAACTGAAGATGTACTGTGGTCAAACATAGTGTCATATGCATATATTATTACATTTATTATTGTAATCATTTTAAAATATCATTGCAGATTCTAATTGGGATGCGGTATGTGGCCAAGGGGGATTTTTATTCAGAAGTAGGAGACTTGCATGGCGTTAGCAAAAGTACAGTGTCGATAGTATTGGGAACGTTTCTAGATGTACTTACTGAACAACTTGACAACATCAAGTAATTCTTTCTATACTATAGAAATGACTTGAACTGTAAAACATCTAAATAATCTTTCAGATAGCGTGATTTGCAACCTGAATACAATATAATTAAAACTTGATATAGCCTGTTATAGTTGAGAACTATTTTTTGATGAAACAGCTATATAATTAAGTGTTCTGCAACACTGCATTTTCTTAATTTTTCTTCCATTTTATATTGGAATATACTCAGTATGGCAATTTACGTCATGTTCTTCCAGTTAATAGCACCATTTATGTTGAAAGCCCGTGCTTAACATATAAGCCATTAAAATAAATACTTATCATACTATTTGTCACATGTGTATGTCCAGTTTTGTATTTACTAAAAATTTAACCATTTATTTAAATATACATGAATGCATATGATTCTATGATCACTATAAATGTGTGTTAACATATAAGGCTCACCCACCATAAATATGTTAAAGGGACTATGTTATCGAAAAAATTTCTTCCGATTGCAATATAAACTATATTATTCGATATAAATGCGCTTTAACAAGACATGCGCATCAAATAAATAAAATATACTATAATATACACTAAGATATTTTATAAAAACAAGATCCGAAAAAAATAAAAACTCCAAGCGGCTGTCGCACTCACGACTTATGAGCCATTCAAAGAAGTGGCAGCAGACATCGCTTTAACAAACTGCGCTCTCATGTTTGATAAGGAGCAATGTATTAACTATTGTTATACCAAATACTTACAATTATGAAGTCAACATGTAAACCGGAAAAGTGCCAAACAAACACAACCTATATTATACAATTATTTTTATCTCAGAATGCATACACTCTTTTCCCATTATATATACCCTGATTTAACCGTTATTATATGCCAGTATTAATATCTAAATTTCTATTTTTTTCTAAGACATTGCTCCATTTAGACCCATTAAGATGACATAGCCCCTTTAACCAGTATGACATGATGCTATAATTCGTTGGTAACAGGCCTGTATGTTAGATGAAAGTGCCAACAAACCAGTAATTGTAGTAAAAAAATAAATACTGAACACTAGTTTCGTTACAAGCTTTCTTTTTAATTAAGGTTTCCCACAAGTCGGGTGAACAGGCCCGTATAAAGTTAGACTTCTACAGGAAGTGTAACATCCCTGGGGTGATCGGTGCCATCGACGGTACCCTGATTCCGATTGTTGGGCCCAAACCAAAATGAGGAAGTTTATAGATGCAGGAAAGGACTCCATGCATTGAATGTGCAATCAGTGGTTGACACCAAAACCTAGTGAGTGACCAGTTTGTATTTTTCATCACATAAAAATGTCACTAAACATTACATGTATACACATATTTTAATGAAAATTGTGCAAATATTGTAAACATTTTTATTACAGTATTTATTTGAAATTGAAAATAGTTTTAAACTATTAATGACTCCACCAGGGAGAGAAACCCCCATAACTCTATTTTATTTTATACATAACATTGTAGGTTCATGGACGTAGTATTAATGTGGCCGGGGTCTATGCACGCTGCAGCAATTTTTAATAACTGTGGTTTGAAGGTTAGTCCTATTTTACTTGAAATCCAACTTCCAATGAGCATCACAATGTGTCTGTACCATTATATCAAATTAGACTTAATGGAGATAATTTAAAATTGATTTTTGTAAAAAATGTAGAACTGATATGAGAATCAATCATTACCGAAAAAAAAGTTTTGTTATTGTTCAAATAAACGATATTAATTAAAATTGTGACACAATTGTGTAAGCAAACTTTAGGTTTCAGTTTATTTTTTACCACAATTTAAATTAATCTTAAAATGTATATATGAATTAAACTTTAAAAGCACTTAATAAATTAGTAAAGAGCATTAAGGTCCACAGTTTTTGAACTGTGTATTCTTTTAAATAACAGCAGTACCGGGAGACCAATCAGGTTGGATGTCTGCTAGGGGACAGCGGTTATGGGCTTAAATCATACCTGCTGACGCCGAAAATGAATCCGTCTACCCCACAAGAAGTTCGTTACAATGCTGCTCACAGATCAGGAAGGGTTGTTGTCGAGCGTTCATTTGGAATTCTTAAATCTAGATTTAGGTATAATGCTGATTTCATATAAGAATAACAATTTCACATACAATTACATGTTAGTTTATAAAATCATGGAACGTCATAGCTTGATTTATGAACAGACAAAAAACGACAACACAGGTAATTCAATGAAAACTTGTGATGTATTTTTATGCCCCCCCCCCCACCCGCATCTTGATTTTGGAGGCATATAGTGATTGTCATGTCCGTCCATACGTTCTATATGCTAAATGCATCATTTAGATACTTACAAAGTTGTTGCGTATGACCATTTATAATCAACACATTATCACCCAACCTCAATTTGATCTAATGTGGACATAGAGTAATTCAAATTGGTTGTCCATTTTCATTCGGGGGCATGTTTTTATTGAACGCATCATCTTGTTTTCAAATTAGTTTTGATACATACATGCACTTGATACATGTATCATTATATTAATGATTTGAAGAAACATACAATTGATTGAAACTCATTTGCGTTGAAAAAAAACACATGTTGGTATTATATGTATTTCAGATGCCTTCACAAGTCCGGTGGCTGCCTTCCCGTACAGCCCGAAAGATGTGCGAAGGTCATTCTTGCCTGTATGCGGCTTCATGATCTTTGTGTTGATCATAATGTTCCACTTCCACAGTTAGACCAAGCTCCTAATGATGACATTGGTGAGGAAATTGTAGCTGATGTACTGGATTTCAATGAGCAGCAAGCCAGACAGCTGATTATAAACAAGTTGTAAAGTGTATTCAATACTCTAAATTTTATTGAGATTTTATGCACCAAATTTTAGCGGGAGGGCATATAAACTTGCCCTTGTTTGTCGGTCGGATTTGTGTGTTGCTCAGAAACATTTTCATCGCTTAGTAAACTGTTAATCTGGGTATTATGTTGCTCTTTATTTTCAACATCGCAGGGTTATGGTTTATTTTAGCAAAAATAAAATTGTAGGACTTGTGTCGCATGCAACTATAACCTGATCACTGCTGAAGTGATGAAACTGTATATACATGTAGATATTCACCAGCATGTGAAGTTGTGCACCTGGGCCCATATCCAAAAATAATAGTGAAAATGTATTGTATTAATGTCATAAAATTAATTAAGTCTGTGGCTGGTTTATTAAAAATGTATTGTGTCTAAAATGCTTTAACTCTGGATAAAAATCAACAGGTCCTACTTTATTTTAACATATTTAATTGATTTTACAAGGAAAATTGATGACAGTATTTCCCTTAAATATGAATACTTTTCAAATTTAACTTAGAGGCATGTGTATATGGCCCATGTATAATAATTGCTTTTTTGTTTTGTGACAACCAGTGGAATGTGGGGGCACCTGTGCCCTTTGGACACAAGTTTATTAGGCAAAAAAAAATCTGTGTTTCGGGCAACCCAACCCTATCTCGCGAAAAACCCCGACCCTAAAGTTTTAGCGACGATTGCTTTCCGAGAAATCCGTATTCATCCGATTTGAGATAATTAAACAAAAATGTTGACCTAAATGTGTTTTTAAAAAAAGTTTAAAAAAAAAAAAAAACACAAAAACTCAATACTGACCTAGGCTACCTAACTTTTTTGAGACCGTTGTCCGATACACACATTTTACTTTTATTTGGCCTTTTGTTTGTATTGAACTTTGGCAAATTGTAAATATTCCAGGCTTTGTCACAGGCTATACTTTTTTGGCCTATTGTTGGCGTCAGAGGCCTCTTTGACCTAAATATTAAATTTATTATTCCTGCAGTTTTGCATATTTGTTTTAAAACTGTAGCACAAATCAGTTGTATACATAAAGCATGTATTGACTGTTTAATTAAATAAGTTGCTCAATGTGTGCTTTTAGTAAGAGGTTCCTGTAAAACCTTTTATACCATGTTAAGATCAAATACATTATTTAATAGTTTATTTGCATCATTGTTTTTAATGTATGACGGTCTATTCGAATTTCGATAAGTAATCACAAACATCAAGTAAGCACAATTTGACAAATTTTATTTGTGTGTTTGTATGGTCACAATTAGATGCATGTCAGTCACAAGAAGTATTATTTCTTCAATTTCTCTTTAAATCAATAAACATTGGACAACACATGAACAATGCATAGTGCGCTTAATCTATAATTATAATGCAGTTATACAACAAAGAAAAGAAAACAGGCACTCTTAATTGTTCAATCGTTTCAAATTTCAAATGTTTTATAATTAAGAGTACTCTTTAGCGGAACGGTATTTACAGTATATATCTAAGTCAGTTAAAAAATTGAAAATAATATATTTGTTAATTTGAGAACAGGTCCCTTTAATGTGATGGAATGGTTGACATTTACATGTAGGGATTGTTATTGTTAATTTCAACATTTTAAAATTTATTTGATATGATCTTTCTATAATGCATATATATGTAAATGTACTTAAGAATACTTATTAAATCAGTATAGTGCTACTGTTATGTAACATATTGAAAACTTGTAAGCATTTTAACTTTACAATACTTGTATTTATGTGGATTTTTAAGCATAACATAAATAGTTAAATTTGTATAACAAAAAACGTAGTTAGGGGTTGATATCAAGACTTTACATAGTTGAACATACATAGTTTGTGTACATGTTGTAATGTATATGGGAAAATATGGAGATGATGCCAGATATATTTTAATAAGACCTATACATGTTTCCTTCCTATACCTTTATTTATTTCGCACATACTTTATCACAGATTTGCATAATTTAAAATGCACAATAAAAATAATAATAACCTGCCACATGTATTTTGTAAATAGTCACTTGTGAGTAAGGCCATACAAATTTAACTCTATGTTTAGCGTCCCCATGATTTGTCGAAACCTACAAATCAAGCAGGAATAAACAATGAGTCGAAAAAAAAACATTTCACTCTTTCCCAACTTATTAATGTCAGTGGTACAATCTAAAGCAAATGTTTACCTGCAAAATCAAAGATCTTTCCCTACAACTGAAATACTAGAATAGTCAAGCACGCTGTGCTCAGACAGCTCTTGTTACAGCATAAAACTACATGTTGCATAGAAATCATTATGACAAAGTTGCATTTGGGGTTATTCTTGCCATGACAGTGGCAGTTCTGCTGTTTTTTTTTGTAGACATGTGTTTGTTCCATAAGAAATAATTTTAAAATGTACTGAATAAATATCAAACCTTCAACTATCTCAGTTGCTTCATTTTCTTTGAAGAACCCTCCTGGTTGTTGCTATGAATAATAAAAAAGTAATACACAGATAAGGGCATGCTATAAAATGTTGGACGTTTAATATTATATGATTTGTTATTAACATTTTCAAATGGCATGAATCTGTCTGAATAACCTGTTTAACCTCGATTGGATATGATAGCTTCATGGGCGATAAGCTTATACATGTTTGTAAGTAATAAATTGGATGTGGTTTTTATATAGCTGTTTAACCTATTGTGCAAAAACAATATCAACAAAACGATATTAGCTAGACAGTTCATTAATATTCTTTGATTCTATTATTATGAGGTTAGTTATCAAAATAACATTCATTTTGCATGGAATGAGAAATAAAGTTTATATGTAACTAAAAAAAAAACTAGTATTGGTGTTTGGTAGAACCAAAACACTATGTACAATTATATGATAAATTTATTGATGTTTGAGTCAATATTAATCAAATTAAAGTTATATTTTAATATCCACCATATACTAAATATAATAAACTAAATATAAACTTGAATAAGCAATGGCATGGGCACATCATTAGTCCTACATATTATTTCACATCATATCTATGTTATTTGTACTAACATTACTATTAGCCCATTTAAAGCAGTAATGAACCTATCAATATTTTCCCTATGAGAGGCGAGATCGAGAGCGTTTCACGACAGTCAGGAATTGGACAAGCTGATTGATTCTGGACCATGGGACATAAATATTCATTCACGTGAGTCAGCCCGGCGCTCCTCCCACCTGGGGGAAAATAGTCATAGATGCATAACTTGTATGAAACATAAACATTTAAGTTCACAAGAACAAAAAAGTTAAAAGCAATACATATTCTTATGAAGGTATCAATACCACCACAATTACCCCCTGTTACACACCTGGGAAGAACAGACAGCACCTTTCAAACCCAATGACAAAAACCATATTGATAGAAATTTCATTTACTTTTAGATAATTAATTTTAGTCAAAACTGTTGCTCACTGATTACCAAACGCTTTTTATGTAATTGCTATCAAGAATCGATTTTGCATGGTAAATACATGTGTCGCCGAAATGCATCCACACTGATCGTTGGGTATATAACATGCTATTTCGCACACTAATCAACGGAATCTGTTGACAGATAACAACAAATATGGCCGACTATAATTTGACAGGGTCAAGTCAACACGGTCAAGTTCAAAACGGTCGCTTTTTTCAGTTTACTAAAACACAATATAAAAACATTAATGCAGACACACTAATGAAAATACTCAACATTGACGAAATGTACGTGTTTATGAAACGGTCGTAAGTATTTGCGTAAGAACGTGCGTACGTAAGAATCACAGAATTCTTACGAAAATCTTATGAAATCTTTATGAAATGGGCCCATTGTGGTCATGTTTATCAACATAAATGGAACCATTTAAGCAATTATGATAGAAAACTACCCAAGGCACATAGTTAGAAATTTGACTTGTGGTTTCTGACAAGAAAATTTTCGAAGTATTTAATATAGACAAATAAGTAAAAATTGCCCCACCCCCTGTAGGTCATGTTAATCAACGAAATATTCAAACAACTTTAGTAGACGACTACATAAGAAACATTTTTGTGTGAAATTATTTGAAAATCTACTCATGCGTTTAGGAAAAGATGTCGTTTAAATATTTGTTTCTATTTATATCTCATTCGGCCATCTTTTGCAGCGGACCGGAACCATTTTGCAACTTTGGAAGAGGACCAAAATTTCAAATGATATGTCGTTTAAATAAATAATTGTCGCACCGTCGGATGCAGGCAGACCAGCACGACAGACGAACCTCAAAATAAATACCGTTATCATTAAAAATGACAGCTGTTAGCTTCCAAGCACATTTTAAGCATCGTTATTTAAATAAATGTTCAAAGCCGGATTGTTATGGCAGAATTCGTTGTGGTAAACATTATCTAATTATGACCCCCTTCGAAGAACGGCAATTTCTAGCTGACTTATATTTGAAAATTGTGTCCTTAGAAACAGGCAATAAAAATCTTCCATGAACTAACCAAACAATGCCCTAGGTTCTTTTTGTCGAAACAGACAAATTATATGTTTGAAGTACATTATCGGTTTATGTTTAATTTGTTATGTTAACACCCAAAATATGCAAACTACGTACCGTAATTTAAATGACAGGTCTACATAATTTACTAAGTATTAAGATTGATTTAAAGTGTTGATACTATTCAGAACGAAAAGACGCATTGATCTCGTAGTATCATTGTTATGTTGTAAAGTCCTTAACACGCTGCCTAGACGAAACCAATACTAAACTTAAACCGAAAAAGATCCTTAACATTCGTCCGGTTGTTCGTACAAATGTAATCTTAAGACGTAAGCATTTGTAAACAAGTAGCACGGCTGTAATATGTCCACAGAAAGTGGCATTCTTCTACACTCTCGTACACATGCTAAAATTAACGGTAGAGCTGACTACAATGAGCAACAAGTAGTGGAGTATTCTGATTGCTTTTTTATTTATTTATCAAACCCATTTTTATAAACTGTATCTTTGTAACCTTTAAGCTGCATACAGGCCATTTGTAACAGTTATACAAAGGAAACCCCTTTCGGAAATCAATACAATATGTTTAAACTTGCATGCCAGTATATTGACAAAACTTAAATACAGTTAGATGGTTGCAGGTCGTTTCCGTGCATTTGGCTACGTCATCAGCGTACGTCACACAGTCCATATATATTCTGTACATCGATGGTTATAATCATACTGTTTGTATTGTGATCCTTTAACAAAATACTAAATCATAAATCTACATATCTTCATAACGATGCTAAAAGGCTGCGTAATAACATTTCATAAAACGTTGTCATGCACGCGTAAATTTGAAAACATCCGTATTTGACTGACAATAATTAAGAACAGAACAGAACAGCACAAATGTTTTGTTATGTTAAGCATATTACAACTCATCGCTATTTTACACAATCAAATCTATTGAGGAAATTAGTACTATATACTCTCGAAGAATTTAGTACTATACACTATCGAAGAATAAGCAAACACATGCTCTGGCTTGACACTTTGTTTATTAACTTTGTGTAATCTCTAACTAGTCGTCGTTGATACATGTATTGGAAATTAAATTTGTACCGCCATCAAGTTTGATATAAAATTAGCCACTTTTGTGCTTTACAGTTAGTTTTTTTTGTTTGAAATATAAGGCAATTAACTGTGTTCGGATATTTGCATTTGTATATCTATAAACAAGGATTACACAAACAGACGACTGAAATAAACATCTGACTGAAGCTGAAGCCCAGTTTACAGGGTCTGCATTACATGTTTGTTTCAGCAGATCTACTAAAATCTATGCCGTCAATATTAGGACTTGTAGCAGATGTGCGAAACAGCGCGAATAGAACTTGCTCTATTTCGTTTGGTTTAGCAGACAGAAATGGCCAAAATGAATTCGCGAATATGTAATCATTTATCAACGTTGGAATTGACATATATAACCTGGCATTTATTTATGTTGTTTTTTAATTGACTTTATAAACATTATTTGCTCCAAAATTTGAAGTTGAAATTAACTTTAGAACTTATATATTATTAATATATCATTTAAATTATTACTATTATTATTATTATTATTATTATTATGATTATTATTATTAGGAGTAGTAGTAGTAGTAGTAGTAGTAGTAGTAGTAGTAATAGCAGTAGTAGTAGTAGTAGAAGTAGTAATATTAGTAGTAATAGTAGTAGTAGTAGTAGTAGTAGTAGTAGAAGTAGTAGTAGTAGTAGTAGTAGAAGTACTAGTGGTAGTAATAGTAGTAGTAGAGGTAATAGTAGTAGTAGTAATAGTAGTAATAGTAGTAGGAGTAATAGTATTAGTAGTAGCTCTAGTGCTAGTAGTAGTAGTAGTAGTAGTAGTAGTAGTAGTATCATTATTATTCAAATGTCAAAATATTTAGATATCTTTCATGTACAAGCGTCGAGAAACGCGAGACAGAAATCATAATGTATTAATAAAAAAGCAGGTTTGTTTGAAGAAGACCTGCGTTTTCATATCTGCAAAAGAAAACCGTGGCTTTATATGCTCTTATTACTCATTAACTGAGCCATACGAATATAATATTCGTTTCAAGAAAACAAATGCAACATATAATCTAAAAAAGTAATGTTAAGGAATGTAATAAAAAAAAATTCAGAAGACACGCACTATTTAAACTGTACATGTTATGTAAATAACAGTTCTAACTCAAACAAATTATACGTGTAAACCAATATAGGTAAAAATTTAATAGGAAGAAAAGCAGCTCTATACAAAACAAACCCCAGAACAAAAACAAACATTTTATCAACTGGGGTCCAATTTGGAATGTCAATTACAAAGCATTGTTTTAACCGGTAAAAAGGCACGTTGTAACTGCAACTTGGCGCATAATAGCAAAACAACAATACAACAATAGCGGTAACTAGTAATGCAAATTAACACCATCACATTGTTCATAAAATTAAATAGTAATACAATTTACTGTTTGATTACATTTGTTAAACTTCCAAATGATAGGGACTGAGCTTGTAACTGGGTACCGGCGAGTAGATAAAATCTTGTGAGTAATACCCAGATGTCCGTGTTTATTGTACCTTTGTGAGTACCAGATATCACGAATAAGTCTGATGCGCTGATAATTTATTTCAACTGTTATGGCGCTTTCTATATCCAGTCTATATATTTTATTATGATTTATATTTTATCTAAAAAGTGTAAATTATGGGGACATTAAAAATAATAACTTCTCCGTGTTAGGTCATGTACATATTAGAAAAATGCGAGTAATATTAATAGTGGGGGACTAAATAAGCTACGAAGATGTCATGTCCGAAATATTGTTTTCATTTATAATATAAAAAAAATGTGTAACGTAGTTGTGTGTTTTTGTGTTCGCTCTTAATTCACTAATATGTCGCTAAGTGACTAGATTCGAGCGGCACTTAATGCTCACATACTAAATCATACCCTACTCCTACTAACATATCACTGTATGATTTGATGTTCGTTTTCTGATGTTGTTTTTGTGAAATTACAACTAAACAAGTCTCTTCGTCAGTTTCTCGTTGATTAAAAGTATTCAAGGGAAACAGAGCAAAACAAACATTAGAAAATAATGCGTTGACGGTAAATACCTAAATACATATTGCGTCTGCTATTATACACGGCACTGGATATATTAATTTCAAGCACATGTCATACCAAAGTATGCATACGCATTCAAATGTTCTAACAAAACAATATTACATGTTTATGGCTGGCTAGATGTCTCGTTGTGTTGTGAAGAATATGCCAAAATCGAACGAAGCCTCAACATTAGCATAATCTTCTCCAACAATAAATGCAATACCATCATTAAAAACATATTGCCTAAATCACAAGAATTTAAGAACTGTCTTAAATCATGGAAAAGCAGAAAACATTAATAGGTAAAAACGCAGTGTTAAATTTTCTCTCTCAGTTTTCTTTTAGACAATGTATTTGTTAAATTCAATGGTAAAATATTTAAGCAAATTATATGGGTTCCTATTGGCAGTAATTGTGCATCACTTACAGCAGCTTTATTTATTTTTACTCTGTTATGCTTAATTTGTCTAAAGAAAGGCTGTTAAGTTTTATTCAAAGATTTAACAAAACTTGTAGATATATTGATAACGTGTTAAATATAGATTACCCTCATTTGAATCCAGTTCTTCTAGTACTAATGCTGCATTTCTAGATTTACGTTTAACGATTAGTAAAAACAAATTGCAAACTATTCTGTATGACAAACGTGATGATTTCAATTTTGATCTTGTTCATTTTCCTTTCGTAGATGACAATATTCCTAAGAGCCCTTCGTATGGCATTTATATTTCCCAGATAGTTTGTTATGCAAGAGCCTGTTCATGAGTAAATGATTACAACAAACGTAACCTTTCTCTAAGAAATTATTAAAACAAGGATTTTTGTTTCATGAACTACGCAAAACAGTTTACTACGTTTGTTATAAAAGTTTGCTTTCTTGACATAATGTTTCCTTAAAATCTTTATTGGCTTAATTAAATTTCTCACCCACCATTTTATAGTGATCTTTTAAAACGGTTATATAAGTGTAAATTTGCAAAGTTTGATGCTAAAAACGTTATTTATAAACCGATACAGTCTTATCAATTAAAGAGGTATATTTTGTCAATACTCATTAATACCTGCCTGTTAATTTTTGGTAGAGAATTTTCTTTCAACTGTAAATAATTATCTATTATTGTTCGGTAGGCAGCATTAAATATACATCGATTTAATTTAAACAGTAACAGCTTCAGAACATATCCCAAAACGCGTTATAACAGAGAAGCACTTAAGTTTATGCACATTTTTTAAACAGATTTATTGAAATCTTCAAAAGCACTGCACTCTGGCTAACTGCAAAGAAAAGACTAATTAAAACCAAAAATGCGACACACAAATAAGTATGCAAATTTACAAAGGGCAATAACTTTGAAAGTATGAGGTGCAGAGTAACGGTTTTTGTGCACTACAATTCTCCTCAACACGATCTATCTTCCTATGCAATTTCAAGCTGATAGCTTTTATAGTCTTAGAGGTATGCTCTGGACAAATATTAAGTATGAAAATAAACAAAGGGCAATAACTCCCAAAGTATGTGGTGCAGAGTAACGGCTCTTGTGCACTGCACTTTCATCAATGACATCTATCTACCTACGAAGTTGATAGCTTTCATAGCCTTAGATTTATTCTCCGGACAAAACATAAGTATAAAATAAACAAAGGGTAATAAATCAAAAAGTATGTAGTGCAGAGTAACCGTTCTTATATACTGCAATATTTCTCAATAAGATCTATCAACCTATGAAGTTTCATGTACACAGCTCAAATAGTCTTAGAGTTATGCTCCGGACAAAAATTAAGTATGAAAATAAACAAAGGGCAATGACTCCAAAAGTATGCGGTGCGGAGTAACGATTCTTATCTACTGCACGTTTTCTTAATAAGATCTATATACCTATGAAGTTTCATGTAGATAGCTTAAATAGTCTTAGAGTTATGTTCCGGACAAAACTTAAGTATGAAAATAAACAAAGGGAAATGACTCCAAAAGTATGAGGTGCTGAGTAACGGTTTGTGTGCACTGCACTGTTTCTTAATGACATCTATCTACCTATGAAGTTTCATGTAGATAGCTTTAATAGGCTTAGGGTTATGCTCCGCACTAAAATTAAGTATGAAAATAAACAAATGACAATAAATCCATTATGAGGTGCGGAGTAACGGTTGTTGTGCACTGCACTTTTCCTCATTAAGATATATCTACCTATGAAGTTTCAATTTGATAGCTGTCATAGTCTAAGAGTAATGGTACGGACAAAAGTTAAGTATGAACATGAACAAAGGGCAATAACTCCAAAAGTATGAGGTGCAGCGTAGCGGTTCTCGTGTACTGCACTTCCCCTCAATGAGATCTATCTATCAATGAAGTTTCTTGTTGATAGTTTTAATAGTCTAAGAGTTATTCTCCGGACAAGCGAAAGAGGGCGCCGCCGCTGCCGACACCGCCGACATAAGTAACACCTATATGTCGCCTGAAAATGTCGCCTTTTCAGACGACACAACCAGTAAGTGTCTTCGGCACATGGACTCCAAAATATGATATTGGGAATTTGATTCACGTTTTGAATAATTACAATTTTTTCATTTTTTGTTAGCATACGTACCTGCAGTAATCATCGTTTTAGTTCAATATTAAACTACTAGTTCAATTATATTAAACATATACAACCAAGCTATTTAATATGTCCTTTTACAACACGTATTACGGCTTCTTCCTGAGATGCACGGCGATGATCTGGGATTTGTACTATATGATGCTGGGTCTTGAAATCTTGTCAATAAGAAAGGATTTTGTTGATCATTGTATTTATTTTATTTCATCGTGCCTCAGAAAGTTGCAATTCTGTTGCTCTGGTGAGCATTCAATAATTGAGTAATTAAATTTTGATTCAATTAAATTAATATTCTCTTGTATTACTATTTAATTTAAATTGCAATGCTGTGAGGTTAAAGCTTATTAACAAGTGCTGTTTTGTGATTGATTCTGGACTAGGTGTGAGGTTCGGCATGCCTTTAAACCGGTTTAAGCCCCCAATGTGTTTATGCATTGACCGTTCTAAGGCGGTGACCCCAGCTTTAATCATTTTTGGTGCATTTGTGTCTGTTGTGTGATTTTTATGTTGTCAACTGTGTATTTTTCCTTTTAAGTGAGTATTTCTAGGCAAATTATGAGGTTTGGCATGGCTTTAAACTGGTTTAAACCCCCAATGCTTAGCATTGACCGTTCCATGGCGGTTACACCAGTTTTAATCAGTTTTATGCTGTGTGTTGCGTTGTATGTAATGTCCTTTATTGTATAGGCAATTGTTCACTTGCCTAGAATAAAGGACCAACGGATGGTAATAAGGGTTTCTCTCCTGATAGTGTCTCTGGAGTTTAGTTTTTTCTATATTTAAAAACATTTTCACTTCAAAATAAATTTACGTACTTACGGTTCTCCCAAATCCACATGATATTATTCAAGATATAAAAATAACATATTGGACTTAATTTGGGACGGTAAGCCGGACAAAATCAAACGAAAACAATCAATGCAACCTGTAGAACTCAGAGGTATACAACTGATGACATCATTATATTCGTTCCTGAACTTAATCAAATGCAGCTGGGTCAAAGGCTTACTGGATAACATATATCACAGTAAATGGAAATTGCTCTGCATTAAAATACAAAAAAAAAACATAGTGGTTCCTTAATTATTTTCCAATGTAACATCACCATTACTACAGTACATGACATATCAGAAGAAAACATGTGTCTATCTAATGTACATTCAGCATGGAGTCAAGTTACAACTAATAGAAGATAACAACAACAGTAAAACTAGTTTCTGAAACAATAGCAATATTAGCACAAACAGGATTAGAAAAAGGCATAAGTATGTCGATCAATTGTTTGACTACGGAATAAATGAATTGTAGTCTTTAAGTAATGATATTTGCTGCTTGTAGGACTTCCAGCATGCAACTTCCTATACGTTGATAAAAGGTATACCGAAACATATCAAATCGATTATTAAACAAGCAATCAATCAAACTATTATATATATTACCATTAAAACGCACCACTAAACTATCCCAATAAAAATAATATAGCAAAACGTGTGTAAAGAGCATTATTTGAACTGGAAACACATATTTTGCATGCAACAATCAATACCACACTAAGAAATTCCAGGATAACATACATAGAATCAATTAGACGTAACACATGCCATTTCAAATGCAAATTGTCAAACACTAACTTACGTGAACATATTGACACTATTTGATTTTTGTAGTGCAAACACATCCAACATATTTGAAATCAGTTGACGGCTTTTATAGAACGGCAACAATTGCAGGTCGTGCTTTTTTTAATACAAGTTTTGAAATACATACATACATTAATTAACTATTTAATATTAAACATGAAATACATAAAACAAATGCCTTTTTACAACTGTTTTATACATTGGTTGAAAGTGAAAATTCAAATTGAAAAAAAAAATGAAAATGATACATTAAATACTTTTGAACAAAAATGGAGACGTATCAGATTTCCATAATTCCAGTCCATATGTATACAGTTTGCATTGTGTAAAAATACATTGTCATGAGCATATTTGCAAAGAAGGCCGACAGTTCTAGCTTTCAAGGGACGATTTATGGCTTGTACCTTAGACAGACTGACCGACACTGACCTTGATGACCAGGATAAAGTTATTCGCGAATATCAGGTCAATACATGTATGATATAGCAATATTTATAATGCACGAATATAGAAGGGGCACTCGAAAGTTGTATTGATTGACATCTTCGCAAAATGTAAAATTGTAATAGTCTATTATATAACATTACTTGTACAATAGTTAATAGCATTGCAATTAAAATATGAAAACTATTATTTCTTGCGAGTTGTGTAAATAAATATCAAATTTGGAACCAGTATTCAAAACTTAACAGGATTCTATCCCCTATAGTTTTAGTATATTGCACCCCTTGTTTGACCAGTGTAGTGCAAATATTTTCAAATAAGCCAATGCAATATTAGGATTTATTTATTCGGTACTACTGGCGGAAAATGTTTACAACGTTTGATAGGATAGTAATGTCATAATAACTAATGGTTTGTATCTGTTGCATGTGTGTTGTGTAGCCCATTTTCATTAATTGCACCAAACGACAATCGCCCATCACTTTACTAACTCGTGTTCCTCGTGCACGTTCCACACGATTGCGCCAGTAAGAGATTGACAGTCAGAGTCAAGACGTTACCGTGTCTTTGTGTTTTGTGTTTTTCTCATTACTTCGCCCTATTTTTACCAGAGTCACCTGCGACATTAAGAAAGGTCCAGCATTGGGTTAGACAGCTACCCCGAAAAAAAAACACGAGACGTGTAAGCTTTTGAGATTTGAATTATAATAGATAAGTATACAAACACATGTAAGGTTTCTGACAATAGTCCAGTTCGATTTGTATGGTCATGCATGTATATGAAAAGGAATGACATCGTAATACAGATTAATTTTCAGAACATCGACATGCAATACAGAATGAAGCCGTTATGCTGGGTGTAAAAAAGCAGAATACATGGCTAGGCTGTATGTGGCAGTATACTACATTATTTCATAGATCGATCGTTCGCATGTAATAACTACAACAATAAGAGTAAGCATTTTCCAAATGTCTGATTTCATTGACGGATCACCACAATTGGAAGCTGAGCTACTTCCATCAACTATAGTAGTTTGCGTCTCGTTGGTTGTGTAATCTGTACACGTATATACGCCGTACCTATCCTCTGTAATGTTGACAACTGTTAGTTGTACACCTCGTGTGATATTCGTTATCTCATAGGTTCCTTTTAACGTCTTATTTACAAGGTAGCAAGACATAAACTGTGGAAATGGTGTACAGCCTGCTATGTCAGTTCTTCTATGTTGGTTTGTAATTGAAATAGTAAAACGATTGTTGGACGTACATTTAATAAGAACATCATTTCCAATCCTTGATTGGTTTATCTCAACTGAAAAACACAAGTGGACACATACTATTATTGAGTATCGAATCTCAATAAATTTGGTAATATAAAACTGTGTATTTATGTCCTTGCGTTATTAATTTACTTTTTTTGTTACATACGACGTATATTGTATGTGTATATTAAAAAATATGCTATAAACCAAAACGACTTACTTGACACAATTGACATCAACAACGTAATAAGCACCCACGGAAACTGAAATGCATAAAAGAAATACATTTTACAGTCAATAATTCATCTATATATATTTTTACCGTGGCACATTAATAAATAAAATTTGCATATTGAGATATTAATTCACCTTAATCAGTTTGATTTGTATATGTATAAGTTTCACCATCATTTTATACGATTCCGTGTTGGCTCTGAACGTAACTGCTCGTGCAAAGTGATCAGAGCCAGTCGGCAGATAATACTATAGCTACAAAAAATTTACATAAAATTAGGCTTTATTGCTAAAATTGTTAGATTACACAAACACACATCATATCGAGATTAAATTACCGTTTTAAAATGTTTCATCTTTCAGTTTCCAGTACGTGTTGAAATACGATTGATTGTTAATGGACTATAATCGTAGACGTCTAATCGTTTAATACATATGCGGGGTTGTTTGATCTAGCCACTGAGTTTACTATTCAGTACCTGAAATGTAAATTGAAATACGTTGGCACTAACTAACAATTATCAACATTATTTGAATTAAAACTTATACAATCGGCGGACTGTTGCTGACATTGAATGGGTTTGTATAGTGTTTGATACACGGTTTATTGAATACGAAAGTCTCGACATTAGCTTGGTGGCAATCAAAATTGTTATTCACAACGTTATAATCAACCATAGATACCGAAATAAAAAACAAACAACGTTAAACTGTGTAGTCATTACTTCATGTATACATATTTTGACGGTTGCTAATTACTATAGAAAGTTTTACATACACCGAATCGACATATGGTTTCACAAACTAACAATTATTGATCGTCTCCACATTACAATGGTTGTAATCAATAAGCTAATAAGTAATAGTGCATTGGTTGAATATTAAAACACTTAAACCAAACAGCTAATGCGCGGTGTATTCCAGAAAGCATGTCCTCTAAATAATTCCGCTGATTTATAAACACAAACGTGTACAGCATTAAACAAATTCTGCTTCAACATGCGACGACCATCAATAACATAGTGGACTTTTCTTTATTTTCCTACTTTGTCAATTGGATGAGCAATCCAGACTTCCCATTGTTATTACTGATTTAAGCAAACACTGTCATGATAAATATATAAAGTGTAGTCACATGTTCAATTGCAATGTGCATGTTCTATCTAAATGATCAGAAAAATACGAATTGAATGTATTCTTGCAATCAACTTTAGTGACATAGTTTACTCCTCTACACAAAGTCGCAATAATACAAATGAGGCGGGTCGTGGGAAAATCGGACTTAATGCAAGTGTGTAAAGTGTCGTCCCGGATCAGCCTGTGCAGTCCGCACAGGCTAATACCGGATGGCACTTTCTGTTTTTATGATATTTCTTGTGTCTTCTAACCATGTATCTACTGTATGCTGAAAGTGTCGTCCGGGATGAGCCTGTGGGGCCTGCACAGACTGATCCAGGACGACACTTTACAATCATTAAGCCCGATTTTCCACCGACATGCTTCAACTATATAACTTTTATAATAACAACACTCTGCTATTGAATGCAATAATTAAACATGCAGAGTCGCATCACATTAGCCTCCTTTCGGTTACCATTTCGTCTGAAAAACAAAATCGGACAAAAACGATTAACTGAATGTCGTGCAAGAATCCAACGCCTGCAAATCCAACATAATCAATAAATCAGAATACCCTGAAATACACATATACAAAAACAAAAACAATAAAAAATAACAACAACAACAAAACACACACACAAGCACACACAAATAACAATGGTATTAATTCCATTTAATGACTGCATTTCAAGGATGATGCACTATATACTATATGTTAAACGACCAACAGCCCATATATTTAAGAGACACAGGCCGATCAAACAAGGAATGTTAGGTGGAATGTAATACAAAGAAACTTTTCTCAATATGGATTAATATATTCCCAATAAGTCCACCCGACAAGTGGTCGGTGAGCAACAGCCGGGACAAACATGCTGAATATTGGCGAACGAATTGACGAGCATGGTGGCGAATGCACGTGTACGATCACCGATCATTTTCGATTAAAACATAATACAATCCAGGTCAGGCGCAGATGTTAAAGGGACCTGTTCACAGATTGACGAGTTGGCATTTTTCTTTTTCTTTTCACATAGAAATATACTGTAAATACCGTTTCGTTAATGAGTATTCATCAGTTGAAATTGATAAAACTTTGAACTATGGATTCTTTGTCACGCTAAACGATGGAATAATGTGGTACGTTTCTGTTGGTATCGTTGAAATTGTGAATCGCTTACATGAATTAAAAAATAAAAGGGCAAGTAAATGCATATGAATGGCTGAAAGGTTATCGCGCTACACCTTTAATCCGGAGGTCTGATGTTCCAAGCACAGTATGTTATGTTCTACGTGTTATGATACTTGAGCTCCGATGCTATAATTTGTCAAGTTAAGACGTTTTATGGCATTTTTGTGTAAATACAAAAAACCGTGAATATGTCCATGTAAATATATAATTATTCAGTGCGCTTTTGCTTTTTACAAATATCTGTCTGAATGCTTCGTCTTTATATATATATAGGAAAAAGCAACAGCCTAAATGTTTTGTAGGTAACATTTCGATTTAATACAAGCATGTGACTGTTTTTGTTAAGGCAAATTATACAACGCATTACAATACATGATTATTTAGCAATGATATGTTTAATGAATATTATTTTAGGAATCGTATACGGGTATCAATCGTGGATTGATAATAGTGTGTCTGCCGTTGATGTCCAAGTATACGAACTGAGCGCACATACAATATATTAAATTACTAAAATAAATAGCCTTTAAGAGTATGAATAAAATGTCACTGCTTTTGTGAACAACTCTGTATGCTCACGGGGAACTGATATCGTCTAAGACAGGTTTAACCTTAAAACAACAATCATTATCGACATCTCAAATGTAATACACTCAGTTTACTATGGAACAAAAGAGATCGCGTCACTTACGCCACGTAAACAATGGCCCATTGGAAATGCATAAATCGTATTTAAAATGGTTGTGTCAATTGACTACTTGATTTGTTTTATTTATATCTAGTTGAAGCAATTCAAATACAAATAGCTTGTATGCACAACTTATGTTGCCAAGTGTGTTAATAATTGTTGGCCTTGTGATATAACAAGGGCGTAATATCCACATGCATATTTTAATTTTTTATGTCATTAAACATCAACGCAGGAGTAAAAGGAGATAACAGCATCTTAACGATGTATAGTTATTATATGAAACAGAATATGAATAAATCTCCATTGTAGTCGGATTGAATAACATGTACGTTTAAATAATAGATTAAATATTGTGTCGGAATTGCCGTGAAAACGGCATAAAATATTTAGAAACAAGGCAAACGGGTAATTTGAATAGGCATGGGAAATATATCGTGTTATACTTAAATGGGAGTATTGGCTTAAAATCGACATTTCAAAACTAAATTGCACTAAATGGAATTAATATCGAAGCATTGTTAAATACAATGGTACTGTTTCTTGTCGATCACTCAGATGGACACGCCGGCTCTCTGCGCAAAGGTCGCCGTGCGCCGCAGGTCCTCCAGACTGCCATAGAGCTTCCCTTGCATCGTGGTCTCCTCCGCCCAGATCTGGCGCCTGAGGCCATTGTGTAGTGGGCAGGACTGCAGCAAGTGTTCTGTTGTTATGCTATCTGTCTGACAGGGGCACTGGTCTGACTGGCCAAATCTGAACTTGGTGAAAAGGTGGTGGTTCATACGGTTGTGGCCTGTCCGCAGCCTGAATATGAGGACCTGCTCAGATCTTGAGAGCAGGTGGTATGGGTCATTTCGGTTGTATCGTGGGTGCTGTTGTAGCCACTTGGTGTGTTGCTTTGCCTTGATGATGGTCTTGGCTTCTTTGAAGGTGGTTGACCTGTCATTCTGTTCTTTTGTGGTGCCCTCCTTTGCCAGAGTGTCTGCGGCTTCATTGCCTAGTATGTTGCAGTGAGAGGGGACCCATTGCAGCACGACCGTGTGGGCTCTGCACAGGGAGGTCAAGGCAGATGACAGGTCGTTCAGTTCTTTGTCTCTGGCAGTGTCTAGGGCCTGCAGGACTGACTTTGCGTCGCTGAAGAACACAACGTTGTTGGAGGAGAGTGGACTGTGCTCAATGTGGACTGCACCTGTCTTGAGCACTACTGCTTCAGCCTTGAAGTTGGTGGAGTAGAGGCCAGTAGCGAGGGAGATGTGTTGTTCTCTACCTCCTGGATACCTGATGTAGATTCCGGCACCACCACTTCTGACAGCCTGGTCAGCAGACCCATCAGTGTAGACATGAGTCCAGTTGTGTTGTGGGTAGGAGTTGTTGATGTGTTCCATGGAGATGGACTTCTTTTCAGCATCGCTCTGGGAGTCTTTCTTGCCAATGCCAGGAATACTGCTGTGTATCTGGGGTCTTTCAGCATCGCTCCAGCCTGGGTTTTCAAGGTACGGGGGGATATCTTTGGGTTCTTGATCCAGGATATCTTGGCATTTCCTTTCCAAAACCCTCGTCTGGTGGATGAAGCTCCCTCTCTTCAGTCTTCCTTTTGTTGGTTGGCACAGTGTGTCTTTCATGGGATGATTTGGCAGTCTTTTGAACTTTGCTGCCTGGGTGAGGAGTTTGGTGTCCCTTCTGTCTTCTATGGGCTCAAGACCCGTGATGGTTTCCAGCTCTTGAATAGGGGTTGACAGCATGGCGCCAGTGATGATACTGTTTCTAAACAACTGTTGGCAAACGTTAAATATTTTATTATGTAAACAGTGGTAATCGATAATACTTTCGCGCAGGAAAATTAAATGTAGGAGTCAATTTGATACAAATGAAAGATACAGGACGTTCCGTTACGGGCATGCGGTTCCGTGCATCCCAAACTAGTGTGTCTTTCTGTAAGACAGAAAAAAAACACGCGTGTTCATTTATTTTGAAGTTGTAATGTAATACACATGCTTTTACTTGGCATCAATCTTATGTCAAAAACATTGAAAATGATTTTAGTTGTGATTATAAAACCTTTTTATTGGGACCCAGTTGTAAATTGTCTGGGAAGTAATATTTTGTATTGAAATAAAGCGCTTTATAGACCATTTCACAGGAAGATCGGTAATATTCGCAAAATTTCGTTGAACAAGTCACGTGGCGACTAACCATGTGACTTTTTCAGCCAATGAAATCCTGGAGCCAATATTCAAACACGTTAAGCGTATTATTCAAGTTTAATATTGCCAATTTCTGTTTTAAAAAAATACTATATTGAGCTTAAACACGCATATTCCAGGGGGGAAACTATCGTCATTGTTGTAAAAGTTCACTATTTCGGCCATCATACAATATTGCTTGGACATCACTACAGACTTCAGGTCAATACGGGATGATTCCTATGAACTGTTTGCTGGACATGTACACATGTTGATCTATTAAAAAAAATTAAGGTCATTGTCAATATTTCAAAGAAACTCATTATTATCCTAGGTATTTATGTAAATTTTGTGTTTTCCAGAAGAAATAGAGGAAAGCTCGACTTAATGCCATTTACAAACGTATTATATGTTACATATTGCATTGTATTAGTTGATTAAGTACGATATATGTTGTGCATAGCCGATTATCCTCCCCCCTCCCCCGAGTGTGATTTATTTTTAAATTTTTATTTATAAAATCAATGCGGCTGCTATCGTCTGTAAATAAACCTTGTAACCAGACGATAACTGATCAGTATGTTGTTATCATCTCCACATTTTAAAATGAAATCAGAGTAATTTCATATTATTTCCAGATCCTTTAACTGGGCAGCCGTTTACTTTGAATAAAGTTTGCATTTTTGTATAACTAGGATACACAACAGCTCGGACATGTGCTTTGCTTATGCCTAACTCTGATTTTAGTTATCGTTGGCTCCTTTCAGCGATTGGTTGACTGATCTCTTATAATTATTTTACTCGGAAACCGTTCGGAGCCATACGTAGATATTCGGCGAAGATCGGTATGAAATGATATATTTACCTCTGCAAAAGTAAATTGGTAACTCCAACAATTCATTGCCTAAGAGATAGTTGCAAGCCTTTGCAGTTATGCAAAAAACACATTTACCTGATAAATATAAAAGTTCGTTGGAACTGGTAGAGTCTTTTTATTATAATGATTTACCTTCTTAATTACATGTTTTGCAGGATCATATATATTCTCGTTTGGCATGCCATTGTTTCACAATATAAGCTTGTACTCTATATATATATGCTTATTCCTAGAATGCGTGTATTGAAATGTAGCATGCATATTTGTGAATAAATATTTAACATTGAAAAAAAAAATTGTCTTCGCATTTATTTGTTTCTTAACGATTCCATTAATTTATTGATGCTACTTGACAATAAATTGGGAAAAAAACGGGACATGTTTTAATATGTGTTTATATTTATGCAAAATACCGTCGACATACCCCTTTAAAGGTGAACATGAATGTTATTGTATGAAAAGATAGAAACGTGAAAATCATATTCTTATTTAGATATTGATACACGCGCGCATGCTACATCGACACATTTTATGTGTTTTACTTACATTCATCGGCGGATATAATGTTGTATAAACGTTGTGAGTTGCTCAGTGTGGTATTGTACTACGTGTACAATACATTCAAGTTACCGTATTATTGATTTATTTATATTTTACATGTGAGTTTACTTTCATTTTATCTAATGATACATACCATGGGCGAAAACGATTTGATGCAAAAATGGGAGTCAAAGAACTTTTCGGAGACAGTTTCATTGTTCATAATTTGATATGCTGATATTGCGAGTTCTGGCAATAAATGACTCATTTCGTTAGTCATGCCGTGAAATCGTTTGAAATTAAAATTACAATTGAGTTATGGTTATTACACAGCATACGGTTGGTTTAATTGTACACATCTAAAGACGTATGACTATATTTTCAATAAAATACGAGTTATAATACGACAATGTAATTCCGCGTAGAAATGATTATACTACATACATATGTAGACCAATTTGCAGCAAACAAAAGATTCTTAACGTGAGCACTTTTATGAATGGTAACATCGAGTCTATTCAAGCACAATTCTGATACATGCCATTGTATTTAATCATTTTCCCTCATAAAATACCGGCATCGAGGCAAACAACACACGTATTATTGTTGTTATAATACTTTCAACTTATTGACGTTGTATTTGGACAAGTATTAGACAATAATATGTAATGTTAGAGGTTGAGCCAATGCCATGGAGGTGGAGCTCGGGACTGAAGGTGGAGCCAATGCGCAACCTTGTTATATACATGCTTAAAGTCTTCTCATTTTAATGAGAAGTGCGGTTTGGAGTTTGTGTTCGGAGCATAAGTCCTCAACGTTCTCATATAGTAACTCGAAATATATAACGCTAAAAGATCGTATTGCGGAGAGTACATCGTATTTGTTATAGCAAAGATCAAATTGCGTTGAAACATGTGTTCACTTTATGTCGTAGATTTTACCCACAACATAATATCATATGACTGCGATTGAAAGATTCTTCACGTGTATCATAATAAGTGTTTAAGGCATATATCAATACAAATCATATTATTTGATAACTACATTGACTATCATTTTATAATGTTTAACCTATAGCGTGCTGCCGTCGCATAAATACGACATGCGCATTCTTTTCTAGTACACTGCAGTCGCTTTGACGCGACAGTCAACTTTATACCCCACGACGCTGTGGTCGCTTTAATGCGACAGCCGATCGATCGTTGTATACAGTGTTTATTCGGTAACAACGTTGACTATACCTTCAGTAAAGGTCATATCGGGTCAAATCAACATAGAAACAGCGTTTGTCTGTAAAAAACATAACTAAAATAGCATCATTTCATGTAATTTTTTGGACAAGTATGGCACGGGTGGATGCAGCTGCACTTCTTGCGGAAAGTTTCGCTAAAACTGGCATCGATATTGAATTATCTGATCAAGGTAAAGTAGTTATTTTGCATTTTCGCGACCCGGAAATGTCAGTTTCATATTTTCAAATGATTCTTGTTTTTACAATGATTTGTTGTAAATGCATGACTGTTATAAATGTCTAGTTTATTTTTTGAAAATTAATACAATATTGATCGTTGTTTGTCACATTTGACATTTATTACTGCAAACTAGATAATTCTGGTGAGAATAAAGGTGTTAAATAAGTTAGATTTAGAATGTTATTTTTAAATTCACTATTGATTAGCGTTTTACGTTAGGATCATCCTATTTTATTTTGGATATTGTATGATGATAAAAATGTGTTGTATATGAAAATTCTTGCTTGTTTGGTAGACGCCGATATATGTCATGGTAAATATGGGTTTAGATGTTTGTTTTTATGTTTTCTGGAATTTCTCTTTTAGAGATTCCTGATTATGTCAAACCAGATGCATAAGCTACAAAGAATTCTGATTCTGAAGATGACCCTTGAACATACCACGAGCAACTACCGCGAGCAGATTACAAAGGCCCCCTCTTGCAACTGGCTGAAGAAGTTAGATGGGAGTTCATTTAATATTGTCTTGATGTTTGCTGATATTATAGATATTTAAATTTTCTTTTATTATTGGAATTGACTATAGCTGTATGTTTTGAACACTAACAATCATGTACATGTATTGAAATTATGCTGTTTATATTGGTGTAATTACCAGGACAATTGTAAACATAGAGCTGTTTAACATACTATATTTTACATGATACCGTTTTCCGATTAATTTTATGTTTGATTGATTGATTGATTTTTATTTTTTGTTCATGATATGTCATAATATTTGTATTTATCTATATTTTATTAGATATATATTATTTATTCAGTTTAAATTTATTTAGTTATGTATTTGTTCCTAAAAATATTCTGGTATTTCTATAAAATAGATATGTTGAAATGAAATTCAGATATAAATGTTTGTTCTAAACCTAAATTATGTTGATCATTATAAAAATCATGTGTATACAAATCTACAAAAAAAGATTTGTTAAAATCCATGTAAGAAGAGAGAAATTGGTCTTTTATAATGGTCACTGCTCGTCTTTTTGACCATCAAAATTAATCCAGTTTCACAGATGCCGTTAAAACGTCATTTGGGCAGTGTCCTGCATTACTGTACTCATTGCATAGGCAGCATGCTAAAGGATATAAATACAAGCTGTACAATTTGCTTTGCAAGATTTGCCGTCCACCAACAAATATGAACCACAGAAACATGCATCGAAAATGGTTGCACATGGGCGGGGGAAGTATAATATGTGTCATTATTCTTTTTTTTTTTTTTTATTAAATCTGACAGTTTTGTCAGTGTTGATTTTAGTTCACTTTTTTAAATAATCAATAAGACTTTTACAACACTCTAATTGTTCACAAGGTTACTTTTCAAATAATGTGGTTTTTGTTCTGGATCTTCCATTTGATCTCTGTTTTGATGACCATATTTTGAGAATTTTTATATATTGTGATGAGCATGTTGGCTATTGATTGTTACTAAAATAAATAAAATACATATTTTTTGTATTTCTTCATGATTTTATTAAACACAAAAGTGTGCACAATTATGTTATTGTTTATTAAAGCCTAAAAAAAAGCTACATAAATATATCAAATTTCTATACAGCATTATGCTGCAAACAGTTTTCATAGATCAATAGAGCCACATACAAGTATCAAAGTTGAATATAAATGCACCATGCTGTAGAACGTTATCATAGATCAATACAACATAATATGCCACAAACTGTTATTACAGTTAAAAAACAGATAGCCGTCATGTTATTAAAATTCACTGCAATGTCACTTTAGAGATGGGATTTCTACACTTTTAATTGCACCACAGCATAGATTCTTGCCTATACATGTATTAGAACATGCCATTAAACAAACTTTGTAAGCCAAATGCATATGTACGGGTTATTCGTCATTTTTACCACACTGTTTATAAAAAAGGGAATCCAGTGCAAGATGTTTTGAAGACAACTGTCCGGCTTCAATTATATTGTATGCTTACTGCAATCAGATCGGTTGTTCATCTCTTAAATTTCTTTTTTATTTGTTCGAATTATTGCTCTCAACAACTGATTCCTGTAAACAAACACATGCAATTACACTTAAGGGACAATTATAATTGTGGTGTACGTTATATGTGTAGTTAGTTGCATTTCATATGCTAATCACAGTGTTTTAGTGTCTTAAGATTGCGTCAATTTAGCAATACTTGTACTGATAGATTAGTTTCTATATACATAATAATAGATAAATATTAGTACGCGTATGTTTAACTTCTATAATGAAATTTAAATTCTAGGTACGGTTTAAATAAAGATAGTTATATGAGAGTTTGCAATATTGCTGTGCCCACGATCTAACCGAATAATGATTTTTCGTTAAATATATTAACAGAATGTCGTATATTCAACTGAGCTCCACCTCCATGGCATTGGCTCAACCTCTTTGCTAAAAATACACATTAACCTATAATACCCAACCAAAGTCAACGTCAGTAAGTTGCTACAAATATATACATCAATAATAAGAGTTTTGTTCGCCAAACTACCTGCATTGGCAAATGTCAAAATTGCGTTTAAATCTACTTGTACAAGTTCTCACGTTGAGAATTCTTTGCTTATTGCATATCGGTCTACATATATATGTGTTGTCTAATCATTTCTACGTGGAACTACAGTGTTCGATTTTTAAAATAGATCGTTTAATTATCGTATCATAGAAAACTCCAGACCTACCACTTAACTTTGTTTACGTTTTTGACTACCGGTAATTTTCTGTTCTGAGCTCCACCTCGGAAGGTGCATTGGCTTAATTGTTTTTCACGTCCAAAAAGAGGCCAGTGTTTACAGGCCAAGAAATGCCAGGTGAGCAATATCATATGATACAAGCTAAAGTGCAGCAGAGCTTATACTATGACTTTTTTATAGCAATGCAAGCCAGATAGTGCTGGCGTATTATGAATGCTGATTTCGAAAACATTACATAATGATTAATGATCTAGTTGTTGCTGTATTTTTACATTTAGTTGTACACAATTTACACATTAGAAGTGTATCACGCTAATCCAAGCTTTGCCTGGTAGTTTGATTGCGTTCGATCTCGATCAAGTTGATTTGATGTGCTATTGTTGAAGACGAGTTGATTGGAAAAACAATTGTTGTTGTGGTGAAACCAGTATTTAATGTGTTTCTGTGTATGTATATGTATTGAGAAGTGCATATATTTAATAACCTTGTATACCCTGCTAAGAAAAGGCAGGATGACAATTCAGACCGCCTGAACGAGTGTAGCCTGTCTACCTCTAAGATATGAATATGATGGTATACATCTTTTTTTAGCTGCTTGACATTATTCATACTAATAAAATATTACACGCTTCAATATTAACGTTATTTACGCCCGACCAAGGAACGTTGATCAACAACCACTAGACTACATTTCGAGTCGAAATCGAATATAGATCTATAACACGTTAAGTTGACCATTTATCGGGTAGAGGTCCTGATTATCGAGAAGATATAGGGCGGGTTGTTGGGTTGATTGTGAAGAATCGCATGTGATTATGTCGGAGTCGTTTAGGAAGAACGTGCGTGTGCACAAGCCATCCGTCGATAATGGCAGTGAAATCGGACAATCGAGGTGGTCTGAAACCCTTTTCAAGCGTCGTTAGACATATTCGGATACAATACAAAACAGCACGTTTTTGTAGTTATTGGTCAATTTATCAATGTGATGTATTTTAAATCAGTACACCATGGCCGGTTTATATAATGGCCTAATACGACTTCACACAATATAATTACAGAAAATTGAGTATCATTGAATATTTTATTGTAATATCGAGCTGCGTCTAGTGGCTACATATGACTGTACCAATACCACTGCCCTTTGACAAATAACAGGGCCTGTATCAAATCACGAATAACATATAATACATCAGTGTGTGCTGTTACATGGCGCAAAATAATACCAACTGCTGTAATCGTCTTTTGTATGATAAACAATAACATACCTCCGCCATCTTTAATTTGCTGTGGACTGAGTTACGCCAGTGTTTGTATAAATTTGTATTCAATGTCACTGAGGTAAACACTTAACTATTTACACAGTGTATTTACATTTGAATGGCTTAGCACAATGGATTCTTAACCCAATTGTTCTGACAATGCAAGACGGTCAGCCATTTTTTTCTACAAATAGCAATGCGCATATCTTGCAGTTATTGATTCATAACAGTCCAATCTGCAATCAATCCATTGTAACCGACATTTCTGTTTCAAAGAACATAAGTAAAAATGACCCTTATTTCCCTTTTCGGGTGTTTTTTTATTTATTGTAAAATTTGAGACAGGTCGTGGAAAAACCGGGCTTTATGCATGTGCTTAAAGTGCCGTAACGGATTAGTCTGTGCAGTCCGCACAGGCTAATCCGGGACGGCACTTTCCGCTGTTATGTTAGTATTTTCTGTTTCAAGGAAGTCACCTCCAAACATAACACTTTACGCACATGCATTAAGCCCGGCTTTTCCACAACACGCCTCAAATGTATTGTAGCCAAAATGGTATATATGAACAAAGGTTATGCACACATTATGGGTGTAAACAGCTCATTAGATAGATTTTGGCCATACATACCTGTACACAAGCAATTCAAACGGTAACGAAACAAAAATTGTGAGAAGATATAGCTGTAAGCAAGGAATGCACACACTAACTGAACATAATGTATATGCTGACAAGCTGCACGCAAGGAATATGAACAGTAACTGTACATGGAGTATGCCGACATTAATGAAATAAGCGCGAAAAAACACAGCTGCATGCCCATTTTGCAAAATTAAATTAACACAACGGGTAAAGCATTAGTTGAACACATGGTTTCTGGTTTTATAAACCTGCTTAAAAATTATGTGTGGTGTATGGATCGTTTGTGAGCATGAACGTCTTTAAAATATCATTTTAATATGAGTGACACGCCTTTTGGCCATGTTTTGTAGAATTACCCATGCGTTGCCCACAAGTGCGGTTAAACGATGCGTTGCCCACAAGTGCTGTTAAACGACTCAGCAAAGGTTGCGCGAAATGTAAATATATGGTTGCCTTCAAGACCTGATAAATCACAACTTAACTGAAGAAGCAGTTGCGCATACGATAGTTAACCATAACTGAACGAATTGTGTTAGAAGAACACCCCTTAATTATATAGTAACTCAGAGCACCCTATGGGAATACCAGTTCAACTATTAACAAAATAAAATGCACGTTGTAAATTAGTTTAATATGAATCCCAGTCAATGTCAACATATAATACATACTTACAACGCTGTTTGTCAGAGTTTCTTTGCAATATGCCCATAATTTGTAAAAAAGTAGTTCAGTTTAAAAAGAATGGGTTTGCGTTATATATATACCCAATACTCATCACGAACAATATAATTTTAACTGGCATATGAATCTATTGTGATCTATTGGGTTAAATACGTCATAAAATATAGCGGCATTGACGAAAGGAGTCTAGACTTAACAGCATGTTTACTGCGTCAACTTGGAAATCAATGTCGACAACCACCGCTGTTAATGATTCAACGCATCATCTGTAATACTACATTAACGACACATACGCGTATATTCAATCAAGATATTGCGTTTTGTGATTCATCGTGGGATCCCCGCTTCTCAAAGATAACAGTTGATTTATGTAGGGTTTAACACGCACTGCTTGCAGTTCACAGGTGTATTGACATTTTGAACATACACACCAGTAACCAAATACTTCGATACTAGTTTAACTTGGCGACTGTAAGAGGTAAACTTATGGATGTGTCGATTATTTGTGTGGGATTATAACTAAGTAATCATTGTGTAGTTATAACGTGTTCATGCGTGCTTTTGACGATAAATTGAACTATATGATGCTATGTCTTTAAAGCTTTTTATAAAAAGACGAGATGTAGTTGATACTTGTTTTTTGTTTCATTTCATCGTGCCTCAGAAAGTTGGAAATCTGCTTCTCTGGTTTGCATCTAGCCATTGAGTAATTAAATGGTAATTAAATTGAATAGTATTCTCTTTTATTGCTATTTAATGTATATCGCGCTTCTATGAGGTTAATATTTATTTACACGACATGTTTTGTGAATAATTCTGGGCCAAGTGTGAGGTTAGTGCGCACGTAAACCGGTTTAAACCCCCAAAGCTTTGCAATGACCATTCCAAGGCGGCGACCCCAGTTTATTCATGTGTGTTTTGCGTGTTTTATGTGTTTTTGTGACGTGCTGTGTAATTGTTTGGCAATTGGTCACTTTGCCATAAATAAAGGACCTCAGGCTGCTAATAGGAGTTCTCTTCTGCTGTCGCAACTGGAGTTTTGCTTTGTTTATATTCGAAGAAACGGATATGATGATATTCTACACATCTTTAGACAACATGTCGATGTGTTCTAAGTACATATGTGCATGTAAAAATGCATTAATACACGTTTCTCTCTTACAAGAAAACAACAACAAAAGAAACAAAAAACAATACTAAACTGAACACAACACTAAATAACATGTCAACCTAAAGTCAGAATTCACATTTGTACAAACAGGAAATTGTTAAAACCGGAAAACCAGATAATTTAAAAATAACACCTCAGTCATTCACCGGAAAACCAAATAATTTAAAATAACGCAACAGACATACTATGGAATGTCGATAGTTGCAGAGATGACGCTTAAAATAACGTGTATGTAATAGTTATACCATATTAAGTACAATCTTATTGGTTAAGAAGGGGTAGAGCAATATCTTCGAACTTACTTAAAGCAAAACCAACGTTTCGATTGGTTTTGCGCATGTACACGAGAATATTAGATATCCATATTAACACATTATGAGAAGAGCATTTTACAAATAGACAATCAAAAGCCAGAAAATAAGATCAGTTAACATCATGCTCTTAATGCTTAAATATTCCATTTATATGTGTGTTTATATGCCAGCTGATTGGCTAAAAATGTAGGTTATGCTTTAAAGCATGTATAAGTGCAGTATGATGTTAATAAATTAAACCATGCATGCAAGTAGCAAAAACTCGTTGTACCTGTAGCATGTATTTCGAATGTAAAACAAAAAATGTATCACATGAAAAACACGACAATGTCAGTTACAGTAGCAATAATTACAACTAGTAGTATGCACTTACACAAAATATTATCATTATTAAAACACAGTAAATCGAACAAAGGCTTTGAATATAACCAAACTGAAGGTTCGAAACATCTCCGGTACGAATACAATAACGTTCAGTTAAATACATATGCATGCACAATCTGCACCGTATGTTTAATCAAATGATTAATTTAATAAAGGACAAAGTAAATGTGTTGTTTAACTTACACCATTAGAAGCAATGGAGCTGAATTAAGGATTTCTTTACAACTTAACATTGCCGCCGATAAATGTGCTCCTTCTGACACCACGTAAAAGAACTACAGAAAATATAAAAGTAACAGAAAGAAAAACAAATAAAGATCAGGATGAAAGGGATCCTGGTTTGTGTATGACGTTACCATAGACATGTATTATTACTAGTTGTTGTTAAGACCAGTGTATATATTGTATTGGTATTTTGAAAATGAAGATATTATCATATACATGACGCATATTTGGTAGAAATCATTG
Source organism: Congeria kusceri (assembly GCA_027627225.1). Taxonomy (NCBI): domain Eukaryota; kingdom Metazoa; phylum Mollusca; class Bivalvia; order Myida; family Dreissenidae; genus Congeria; species Congeria kusceri. The sequence continues at coordinate 67,221,432 of CM051026.1, read as the reverse complement.
AGGTATGTATAATACATGTACATTCGTAAATGTAATTCCTTATAAATGCACACAACTTGTTTGTATATGTTTGATTTTACGTAACATAATTCATATTTTGATATCAATGTATTAACTGTTTATTGTTTCATTATGTTAATTATTTTAATGTTAACATCGATGACCATGTGTCTATAATCTTGCTTACATACAGTAATTGAATTGTTCCGTTTACTATCACATGTTTTAATATCTCATTGTTAAATTGTGTGTTGATATGTCTTTTTATAAATAAAGCCGTCAATATGTCAGTTCCTTCGTTACACTAATTTTCTGTTGATAAACGACCCTATACACCGAAAACAGAACAATGACTTCAAAGCTGGGTGTAGCTGCGTTTCTTTTATCATGTAAGTGCTTTATACATTCACTTACATTATTTACGATTATAGATACGACGCAATGGATGCATTATCACCTAAGTTGTATTGTATTATTACTTATACCTATTACTATGAGTATATCAAATATCAAACAACACAAACGGAATACTAAACACGAACTTTGCATTTATATTTTTAACCAAGATACATCGCAAATGCATGTTCGATCCGTATGCATTCCTATACAATAATGAACTTATTTGTTGTTCAATACAACGTTTACAATGTTAACTGTGGAACAGGCAAACTTTCTAAATAATATGTGTTTTGCTGCTTTAATTATGTGTGTTTTATGCGGGGACGCAATATAATCGCATATTTCTGTTTTCTTGTTATCATTTCATGTATGATTGATGGATAAACATTGTGTATACGCTCTTTCGATAACCTCTTGCCTATAGTTGAAACACCTTTTCATCTCAATGTATCTTTTTTTAATAATAGAAATACATTGATTCACATTTCATAAATGTACATTTTCACGTACTTTGTAATAATATTGGATAAATGTACGTTATATGTATCTAATATCTCTTTAAACAAAGTAAATTTTCCTATATAAACCAACACATTTGCATCTGGAAATCCTAGTTAAATTATACAATCAGTTGTTGTTATATACTACTCAGTCGTTATATTTTAAAAAGGGTTTTTCCACTGAATCTCAATTAAAAGGGCCATTTTCCAAAAAATTTCTGGAAAATAAACCTGATGTTTCTTCACTAAATTATAAAACAAGCACGAAATATGTTACGCCGGCCGATCAAAAGGTCATTTTTTTCTCTCTAACTTGTTGAGATTTTGCAGTAACTTGCAGGGAAAGTTCCCGCTGGCGGTACAAACATTCAATGTTTTTAAGAACCCAATTTAATGATCCACCAGCGAATTCTTGTATTCCTTATTACAAGTAATGTATATGTTCCGCTGGCGGTGCAAACATCCCAACATTTATATCCCGATTAATAGAAAACCAAACTCAAAATGTTCCGATGGCGATACAAACTTCCTAACATTTATATTTTGAACAACATAAATCAAACTCGAAAGTGTTCCGCTGGCGGTACAAGCGTCCTATCATTTATAGTCTTAATACAGAACTCAAACTGGAAAGTGTTCCGCTGGCGGTACAAACTTCCTAACATTTATAATCCTAATACAGAAATCAAACTCAAAAGTGTTCCACTGGCGGTACAAACTTCCTAACATTTATAATCTTAATACAGAAATCAACCTCGAAAGTGTTCCGCTAGCGGTACAAACTTCCTAACATTTATAATCTTAATACAGAAATCAATCTCGAAATTGTTCCGTTGGCGGTACAAACTTCCTAAACACGTATAGTCTTAATACAAAACTCAAACTCGACAGTGTTCCGCTGGCGGTACAAACTTCCTAACATTTATATTCTGATTAACAGAAATCAAACTCAAAAGTGTTCCGCTGGCGGTACAAACTTCCTAACATTTATATTTTGATTAACAAAAAAACAAACTCAAGTGTACCGCTGGCAGTTCAAACTTCCTAACATGTATATTCTGATATACAGAAAACCAAACTCAAAATGTTCCTATTGGCGGTACAAACATCGCAAGATTTATATTCCGATTAATAGAAAACCAAACTCGAAAGTTTTCAGCGGGCAGTTCAAACTTCCTAAAATGTATAGTCTTGACAACATAAATCCAACTTAGTGTGCCGCTGGCGATGCAAACGTACTTATATTTATAATCTGATTTAATGAATTACCAAATTAAGTGTTCCGCTGGCGGTACAAACTTCCTAATATGTATAATCTGATTTAATGAATAAACAAACTCAAAGTGTTCTGCTGGCGGTACAAACTCACTAATATTTATAAACTGATTCAATAAATAACCAAACTCAAAGTGTTCCGCTGGCGGTACAAGCATTTTGATAAATGCTATATTCTAAATTACATTTTCCGAGCATCCTGTCATAAAATGCTTCGTGACATATATTCCTTCAAAGTCTACTAAAATGTTCTGATTATGCCACATATGTACTGACATTTCTTTTCTGAATTAAAAAAAAAACAACATTAATTTTACAAGCACAATGTCAAGCCTATTTATGAAATGATTACCTTTTAATAAATTTAAAACAATAATAATTCAAAGGACATGTTCTTGACATACACAACTAGAATTGTCACATGAGTGAATGATATACCCCCACAAAATGGCCATGTCAAAACACTATGGCATCCATTTGAAAGAAATGAACAGAGATAATACTTTAATTTGTGAATGGTCAATGGTCAACAGTGTAATTGAAAAAAAATATTTTCAATAGGAACAATAACTCTGTCAACATTTAGTAGTTTGGAACCAAAGTTGAACTTGATCTGTATTTTATGAAGTCACACCTACGTACCAAAATTAATGTAAATATGTGAAGCCTGTCATGAGTTACTATCCATAATTTTCGGGAATTTAAGTCAAAAAGGGGGGCCATAACTGTGTCAAAATTTAGTGGTTTGTAACCAAAATCAAACTTGACATGAACTTTATGATACTACACATTTGTACCAATAAATATTTAAATATGTCAAGCGATTGTTGAGTTATCGTCAGAAAACAATGTTTCAAGGGAATTTAAGTCAAATAAAGGGCCTAAACTCTGTCAAAATGTAGTGGTTTGTAACCACCAAAGTCGAACTTGACCCGTACTTCATGATGCTACACATGTATACCAAGAATTATTTGAACTTGTCAAGCCATCCTTGAGTTATCATCCAAAATTCATGTTTTTCGGGAATTTAAGTCGAAAATGGGCCGTTACTCTGTCAAAATTTATTGGTTTGTATCCAATATCGAACTTGACCTATATTGTATGATGTTACATGGAATTTTAAATCAAAAAGTGGCCATAACTCTGCCAAAATTTAGTGGTTTGTAACCAACATCGAACTTGACCTGTATTCTATGATGGTACACATGTGTACCAACAATTATTTGAATATGTCAAGCCTTTCTTGAGTTATCATCCGGAAACCAAAAACCAACAAACCGACAATCTCACTCCTATATACCACCCCCCCCTCTTCCCTAAACTTGGTTTGTTGGGGTATAAACAGACAAAGAACGACTGAAGAAAGCACTCACATACTAGTAGTTATAACAATTATTTTACATAAAATTGACAATTATCAAAACATGTCATGAACTGTCAGCTTCTAACATTGGATACATTTGTTCAAACCAATATATTGATAGAACGATGTATCATGTGAGATATACCCATACGAATAAGGTAGCATGTCATTAAACAAAACTTCAATCATTTATAAAATAGAATAATAAAACACATTACAAGTTTAACTAACCATTATAAAAATTTCACTTATGTGGTTCTTACATTTCAGCAAACAAGAGCTCTATGTTAAACAGTTATGCCCCTTATAGGTTAAAACAATCTTTAAAACAAAAATATCAAGTTTACCATTGACCGCAAACGGCTAAAACTTCCAATAGTAGATAATTCAAGGGCCACAGCTTCTCAATTCCTGGGGTGATTTGGCGGATTATCGAACTTGGCCAAGATATGCCCACACACATTTTCATAAAGTTTGGTGAAAATCAAATCGGATGAAAACTGAGCAAGATGAAACAAAAATTGTCTAACAACGAACAGACAGACTGACATTAGCAAACCAATATACCCCACCATCTTCAATGGGGGGGGGGGGGCTTGTGCGTTCACATACTTGCCAATAACGACAGTTATTTAAACTTTTAACTAAATTTCAACAAATTATGTAGTTTTCTCTTGAGATATACATTACTCAATCTTTCATTAATAATTCGTAAGTGCACACAGATGTTCATTTGCAAAATGTTGATGTTTTAATATTCTAATTTAAACATGAATGAAATAAATATAAACAATGTTAATGTTCAGAAGCCTTTAATAACCTTATAATCAATATACTCATCAATGAGCTTAGCTGAGCGAGTCCTTTTATTCGCACTAATGTTTGCAAAAATGATCACAACTTGCAAATCTAAATCGAAAAAGACTATATTTAGAATCACACTGTGACATGTTCGCTGAACTAAACTAGATGTGTCACAGACACAGATGCCCCCACATGTTAAGGTTGTTCAGCTGTGAAAGTTTGAGCGAAATACGCAAAGAAGTTAATGTGGAATTGAGTTTACACAATTTCGGGAAAATATATTTTCGTGGAGTATATATTCTATAGTGGGAAAAATGAAAGGGCCATAATTCTGCCAAAATTGGTCCTTTAAGATCACCAACACGTTCTTTAGATGAGACGGTTTTAGCGCAATCTGCCCCGGAGTTAAAGAGGAGTCAAGTCCACAAAATTACATAGTTGAAATAACAACAATGGGCCATAATTCTAAAACATTGGTCTCAGCCAAAATTCCTTCCGTTACGGTCATCTACACATTAAGGTTCTTCAGCTTTGAAAGTTTGAGCGAAATCTGCCCATAAGTTAAGGAGTTGAGCACACACAATTTTGGGATGTACTGATGGACAAGTGCAATGCTTAATGCCTCCCACTTTATGGGGGCAATTAAAGACAGTCACAATACAGTACAAAGATAGAGCTATCATTAAAGGTGATCAATCCTCCCACATACTGCTTTGACAAAGATGAAGACCGTAGCATGTGTATTGACACAGAACAATGTATTGACTGACAAAATGACATGCAAAAGAGAAAAAATGGGCTTGAAATGCAAAAAGAAGAGTACAAGCGGAAACTATTCACACATATTTGACCTTGGACTGATAGGCATGGGACATGTGCTTGACACATGTTCTAGTCATGTGGTGTAACAATATGAAGTAATATTAAAATCCTTCCAAGCATTTAGTAATTATGGAGAGTAACGATATACAAATATGTACTCGACACATCATCTGGTCATGGGGAATAATACTCTTAAGTAATATTCAAATCCTTCAAGACATTCAGAAGATATAGACCGGAAATGAAATACAAGAAGGCACTTCATTTTGACCATTGACCTCATAGTATGACCTTGACCTTAAAGGTAGCAATCTGGCTTTTGCGCACGACACAGTCTTACTTTTGTGCCAAGTTATTTCAAAATCCTTCTGTGTACATGGAAGTTAGAGGCCGGGCAAGTTTCAGGACAAACGGACTAAGTGATTCCTATCCCATACATACTGGTAGTTGGGGTATAATTAGTATCATATTATAAAATGATCTATATACATAGGTATATACAAAATAGCATACAGCATGAAATTAACCTTGTGTAATTTACTTGAAATGTTTTGTGATCTTTGTACATTGCATCTGTTTTTTTTTACAGGCCCAGGATTCGCATTCGCAATATTTTAAATAGTACAAAGAAAGCAATATAATAGAACATGAGCTGTCAGCGGACAGCTCGCTCAACTATTTGAAGTATTTCAGTTGGTACATATTTTGGAAAGTGGAAGGGGCATACATTTGTTGAAATACAAAACTGAGTTAAGGCAATTAATTTATCACATTATTCCAAGTTTCAACCTTAATGTAGTTAATATCTATGTAGTTTTGATATTATAAGAGTTTTAAATATAAACTTTAACCAGAAAAAAAGTGAAAAAGTGGCATAACTTTGTCAAAATGCAAAACAGACTTATAGGAAGGTTGGCCCTGACACTGGAGTTGAATGTTCCTATTTTAAAGTGAATAACTTGTGTATTTCTAAAGTTATGGAATGTTGCCCCTGACACTGGAGTTGATGACACAGGTATATTCCAATGGTCAAGTGAATAACTTATGTAGTTCTGCAATTACACAACTTTTGAGTATAAACTTGAACCAGGAAATCTAAGGGCATAACTCTGTCAAAATAAAAAACAGAGTTATAGAGAATATTGCCCCTGATATTGAAGTTGATGACAAAGGTATATTCCAATTTTCAAGTGAATAACTTGTGTAGATTTAAAGTTACAAGACTTTTCAATAAAAACCTTAACCAAATTTAGACGAGGACGCCGACGCCAGGGGTATCTGGAAAGCTTACCTATTCTCTGAATAGTCAAGCTAACAATTGTACTTATTGCTATACCAATAAATACTACAATGAATGTATCAACATTTTCTTAATCCACAAGAAATGTGTTAACCATGTAAACTGTTTATCAATACTGTGTCAAATTATATCAAATTATTTTTGAAATAGTGTTATTTAAAGCGGATCCTGGATTATTAATCGTAACTTGCAAATATAATTACAAAATTAAAAAAAAACATTTCAACCATGTAAACTGTTCATGAACACTGTGTCAAATTATATCAAATTATTTGTGAAATAGTGTTATTTTAAAGCGGATCCTGGATTTTTAATGGTAACTTGCAAATACAATTACTTAAGGACATAAGTGAGTAAGTAATGACATATCTTCGCCTTGCAACATTGCCCATATTTAAACAACAATGGCATGCATGTTTCCTTTTCTAAAAAATAATGTTTCTTTCCAGAACACTTAGGTAAATAAAACATGAAAATCATACGGTCAGTACGTCACAATAACTCTTGCTTGTACCAAACCCATGTGCTCTTTTATAAATAATACAAATAGTGACTGCATTAATTTTAAAATATGTATAATATAACCTTCAAACAGACAGCATACCACATATAAAATGAACGCCATCATATGAATCAACGAGCAATAACTGTCCATAAATGTCTTCATCCAAAAATGCTTTTTCCTTTCATCATATGCCGGCACAAGCACAAGCGATGTTCTGTGCACAGTCACGTCTAAAATAACAAAATTGTATGACAATGTTAACATTAAACAATTATCAATACATTGAAAAGTCCCATTCATGAATCATTGGGTATTTTTTCCACTGCCCAACAAATCCTGTGCCCAGGGCCCAGGGGCTACCAAAAATTGCCCTTGGGCTACTATAATTTTAAATAATAAGCCTACCGGGCCACTAAAGCTGTTTCATCTGTCTGTATTAATTATTTTTTAATCTTTCAGTATTGCATACATTATAAATTATGTATTTTAATTAATTAATAGGATTAGTCTGATCACCTAGAAAACTAGCTTGCTTATCTTACAGTAAGTTTACTGTGTGGTTCATCATCATGTAAAACGTATTTGGCTAAAAATGACAAATTATGGCAGCCCATTATCATAATTATACAATTTGTTTATGACTATAATTAATTTATTATGACAATTATTATAGCTTTTGGTAGGTTTATAAAAAATAATACTAAAAGCATAAACACACAAGCATATCTTCGCTTAGAATGTGATCTCTTTCTACCGCCCTGACCTGGGTCTCCTGCATTTGTTTGGACTGAAATGGTAGAACATATTGAGCATTATCATCATCATAAATTAACACATTAAAACTTCTACGTTCGGATGTGACAGTGGGATAACAAAACAAGCTAGAGTTATCAATGATGCAAGTCACATTTGAGTTGACTTGAACATCTGGTAAATTGGTAACGATATACAATTAAAAGATCCAGGTGGATAAGAGGCTCTACTGGCCCACAGATTGTCCAACAGCGCTACATTTTAGACCAGAACCATCACTAAACAAGAGCTTCTTGTAAAACAGATATGCAATGGAATGGAACCATACATACAAATTTAAATTTCTATCACTCAAGGATGTGTCTTGTGCGAAGTAGTTTCTGAGATGTGTAAATGGACTCACTGGTGTGAGCACACAATATGGACGAAATTACATAGCATACGCGTACAAAACATAACATTCAAAGTAATAAACAACAAACAAATAACACTCCGGCAACAACAAAAATGCTTTTCAGCACATAAGTAAAGCAATGTTTACTTCTTTTAGCACTTTAACAATTTGACTCTTTGACATGAAATATTGGGAATATTTATTAAAGCCCAACTACAATGTTGTCACTGTTTTTCCAACAGCATCACAAAACAAAAATAGCTGATAACAGCATTCATATCAAGCTTTAAGATCACATCTGCTTTATATTTTGTACTCTTATTTAACGGGGTGTATCAACGGCATATAAGGTATAATTTTTTCAAAATAATGTATAATATTAAGGAGTATCTATAAAATAATTGCTTAAAACAAGGTGTAGTTTTTATAAACAGACAGTAGACGCAAGTTTAAATTCGAAAAAACAATTGTTGGGATATTGTCATTTTATGTTATTTTTTTACAATTCCATCAACATTTTACTGATACGTGAAAACAAATAGCAGTGATAATTCGGATTTTGTCTTGTTTTAATACTTGTCTATATTTAAGGGAAATACCCTCATTATGCCCCTTTAAGAATAATGTGTCATATTGATGTTTCCATTTACAAATCAAAATGCTTTAAACTAGAAAAATAACTTCAAAGGTTTTAATCAACTGTGCATATCCAAAACATTATTTCATTAACCTACCTTTTACAAACCCTGTGTCCAGAACCTTGCACTTCAACATTTTGCTTTTTAAAATCTGAAGCTAGAAATGTACAATATACTGCTTAAAATTTTTAATCAATACAATGTGTAATAAACACAAGATGGTGTTTTCGATCAACACAAACTTCTAAAGTTATTGGCAGCACAGACTGAAGGGGACATTGTTTCCGCTAAGTAACAGTAACCCCTTTATGTAGCCTTTTCAGGCAACACAAAGACTTAACTTTTAAGGATAGATACAACCTGTATTTCAGTAAGTCTGATAACCCCAGGAATATAACAAACACGTTTTGACTGCTCAAAACTGCCAATTTAAGAAATCAGAAACTTACTTGTAATGTACTTGTCAACAACTTTTCGTCAATTTGTCTTAGTAAAGACACGTTCGATGTCATTTTCTTCGAAACTTGAGGAAACATATTTAAAAATATCGTCGCTATTGCATACGCCCAGCAAATCCTCATCACTCCCCATTGATTCACAAGTAAAATAATCATTCACAGTATACTCGGCAAAACGTATGTTGACATCCTCAGATTCAAACCACGTAACTTGCACTATGTCCATTGCCTCAGAATCAGACCACCTCACATGAACAAGCTGTTCTTCCTCGCTACTCCACTCTACTTGGATTGGCTCTGGCTGCATATTTACTACCATACTGAGACCCTGAAATTTGTTTTTCAACAGAAAAATGTATGCTTTTTATTTCAGATCTCAAGATAAATATTTGCATTGGGGGTAAACATAAATGTACGCATACTTTGAAAGTTTGTGAGTAAATTTAAACTCTCTACACTCTCTTCAGAATTTGCGGGGGGGGGGGGGCAAAATATACACTATATGAAAGATTAGAAGGAGTAAAATTTGCATTCAACAAAATATTAGGATGTGAGCAGAGTACCAGACTATTATAATTATGATAGTTTATAATGTTGCAAGTTGCAACATATTTGAATATAACAATGTTCCAAGTAAGAATTATGATGTTTAAAGCCACAGTCCCTAGAATATAAGTCCTGACCAGCATAATTCTGAAGTAATTTTAACAACTATTATAATGTAACCATTTGCAAGCTGAGTTTTTTTTTCACCTCTGGATAAAAGGTGGCGGGGCCCTTCAGATGGGGAATTTTACGGCAAAATGGGGAATTATTCTTTTTAGAAAAGCATTATTACATGTTTATATTCTACTTCATTAGAAAACATTTATCAATTGCTTTGCTTCAAATGATAACTCAGATTATGCACTAACGCAAAGGGCCTCTACCTTATTCAACTTTTGTCCGATCTTGGTATTTTTCTTTTGTAAATGAAGCTTACTATTTAAGGGGAATTTCATGGAGTAAATATATGGGGAAAAGTTTCTTCTATATGACACCTCAGCTATGCAATAATACAATACATTGTCAACAGAGTCTGCTGGTGATATGCCTGACTTAGATCTCTCTGAGATTGGTGATGTAGAGACGGTGATGAAAGAACATGAAGCTCCTAAGAAACGTATCAGTATTTATGCAGGTTCTGTTTCGTAGCACATGGGATTTATTCCAAAAATATATTAACTAATATCCAATTCTTCACTTTAAAATCATCATTGTACGCCCCAAAAGTCCCAGATTTGGAATACTATCAAATCAAAAGGTATTTACTTGAAACTTTTTGTATGCTTAATGATTACTTAATGGCAGAGACAGTACACAAACCTTGTTCTGCATGTAAAAATAATCAATGTTATAAAACCTGATTGTAAGGCTTTTCAATGGATAGATAGGTCTGTGTCTCATATTTCATTACACGTATCATATCGGTTAATGATTAACCGTAGACTGATGATCTACATGCAATTGCCTAGAAATGTTTAACTCCAATAATTGTTGTTTTGAAAATTGTATTGGTACTGACAACTTAGAAATAACAATGTTTAGGTGTACACCTTAATTGTAGGTAACAAAATATTCAGTGCGCCCCTTATTTGTGATTCCTGTGATAATACTGCAGATGCTATGTTTGTGAATAGATTGAGAACTTTTTTGTGACTTAATATTCGGTCACTGAAAATATTCAAGTGTCTGCTTAACATAGATTGAATACTGTATACTCATGCGACAAAAACACATTTTACGCAATTGCAATGTATTTTTCAGGCATATATGAGAAAGAAGCCCACCAAACAATTTTGGGTAAGGACAATGTTTATTTTTGTTGTTTGTTTACAAAGTGTTTTACAGAAAGCCATTATAGTTATGACATATTAACATTAAAATAACTGTCAAAATAACATAAGACTGTCCACTCTGATCAATTCTGCAATTAAATTTGTGTAAAGTAAATAATTAAGTATCAAAGTTGGTAATTGGAGTATAGACTAAGAACGAAATGCTATAGAGCAAAAAGTGAAAAACAAGCACCTAAATGTTTGAAATAGAGGGGTATAACATAACATAATTTATCTTGTCATTTAATATATATTATTTCTTTTAAGGTATGTTTGATGTTCATATAGAGAATTTGATTCCATCCTCGCCAAAAAGGACTTCAAGAAATCTATATTTGCAGCATGTTAAGTTTCTTATGGACTCGTTCAAACTGGAATCTACGAACAGCTAACTATCCCGGTGGGAATGGTCTAAAAAAGTTGTGATATGTCGATGTTGAAGACAAAAGGTATATATACATCAGTTATATTCTGTTAATGTGTGGCTGTATTTATTAGTAATGAAGATACTTGCAACTGGATTGAATTTTCAGCTCGACAATTCAAAGAATATGTTAGCTATCCTACTCCCCCGGCGTACTCGTCTGAATTTGGTTGGTGTTTATGTCGCCTGAATAGGCGACATATAGGTGTTACTTTTGTCGGCGACGGTGTCGGTGGTGTCGGCGGCGGCGTCCCCTTTCGCTTGTCCGGAGCATAACTCTTAGAAAAGCTATCAACATGAAGCTTCATAGGTAGATATATCAGTTACTCTGCACCTCATACTTTTGGAGTTATTGCCCTTTTGTTTATTGTCATACTTTATTTTTGTCTGGAGCATAACTCTAAGACTATGAAAGCTATCAACTTGAAACTTCATAGGTAGATAGATCTCATTGAGGAGAAGTGCAGTGCACAAGAACCGTTACTCTGCACCTCATATTTTCGGAGTTATTGCCCTTTATAAATTTTCATACTTATTTTTGTGTCGCTGTTTTGGTTTTAATATGTATTTTCTTCGCAATTAGCCAGAGTGCAGTGCTTTTGAAGATTTCAATGAATATGTTTAAACAAATTGAGCTTTACATTTAAGTGTTTCTTCATTTGGATTCACAAACGCTATCCGGCGTCAGGCGACACATCCGACTCGCGGAGTTATAGTTATTCAAAAGTCTTGTAAATTCAAAACTACATAAGTCATTCACTTGAAACTTGGTATATACCTTTGTCATCAACTCCAGTGTCAGGAGCAACATTCCCTATAACTCTATTTTGTATTTTGACAGAGTTAAGCTCCTTGTTCACTTAGATTTTATGGTTAAAGTTTATATTCAAGAGTTTTGTAATTAAACATTTTGTGAAATAAAACCATAAGTTATTCACTTGAAACTTGGAGCTAACCTTTGTCATCAACTCCAGTTGTAAGGGCAACATTCCATAAAACTCTGTTTTGTATTGAGACAGAGTTATGCCCCTTTATCACATAGATTTTTTGGTAAAAGTTTATATGCAAACGTTTGCAACTTCAAAACTACAAAAGCTATTCTCTTGAAACTTGGCACTAACCTTTGTCATCAACTCTGTATCAGGGGCAATAATACCCATAACTCTGTTTTGTATTTTGAAAAGTTAGTCCCCCGTTTACTTAGATTTTCTGTTTCAATTTTATATTCAACAGTTTGTTAACTTCATAAGTTATTCAATTGAAACTTCTAAGTTACTTTTGTCATCAACGCTAGTATCAGGAGCGATAATAACCATAACTCTATTTTGTATTTTGACAGAGTTATTCCCCCTTTTCACATAGGTTATCTGGTTTAAGTTTATATTAAAAAATTTGGTAACTTCAAAACTACACAGGTTAATCACTTGAAACTTGAAACTAACTTTTGACATCAACTCTATGATCGGGGGCAACATTAACCATAACTCTATTTTGTATTTGACACAGTTATGCCCCCTTTTCACTTAGATTTTCTGTTCAATGTTTATATTCAAAAGTTTGGTAACTTCAAAACTACATAAGTCATTCACTTGAAACTTGGAACTAACCTTTTGTCATCAACTCTAGTATCAGAGGCAACATTACCCATAACTCTGTTTTGTAAGTTACTCACTTTAAACTTGGCACTAATTTTTGTCATCAACTCTAGTATTGAGGGCAACATTACTCATAACTCTGTTTTGTAAGTTACTCACTTTAAACTTGGCACTAATTTTTGTCATCAACTCTAGTATTAAGGGCAACATTACCCATAACTCTGCATTTTGACAGAATTAGCCCACTTTTTACATAGACTTTGTGGTGAAAGTTTTTGTTCCAAAAATTTAGAAACTATACAAGGCTTCACTTATTTTTTTTTTGTATTTTAACAACTGTATGCCACTTCCAATATTCAAAATATGTACCAACTGTAATACATCAAATGGTCGAGCTGGCTGTCCACTTTTAAAGAGAATGGATATAAGCGCATCTTGCCACCAGAACATTATGGTCATGAGGTTGATGTATTTTGTAATAAATGTGTTCTTTATATATGCATGTTAAATTGATAAAAATGTGCACAATGTTAATTCTAAATTAGCAAAACGCTACATGTACACCAAATCATATTTTGCATTTACATAACATTATTGTTGACTTTAATTAGTGTATTACATGTGCTGTGCAAGTTTAGACCCTGGGAGAAAATCACATCAGGGAAGCCCTCCAGGCTCTGTTCCGACGGGGTCTCACCAAACTTACAGCGGTCAAAACCAATGTTTACTCAGAACTGCAACTTGCACAGCATTAACTGTTGATTGGCAGCACAGTGTTGTACTGAAAGAGAAGCAGAATCCCATCAGCTTTAAAGACAAAGTACGGTTGATGAGACAAGTCCGTCCATCACTGCCAATCACGCTGTCGGAAAGTTTTTACCGCCAGCAGAACACTTTGAGTTTGGTTATTCATTAAATCAGATTATAAATATTAGGAAGTTTGTACCGCCAGCGGAACACTAAGTTGGATTTATGTTGTTAAGACTATAAATGTTAGGAAGTTTGTACAGCCAGCGGAACACGTTTGTGTTTGGTTTCTGTATTAAGATTATAAATGTTAGGAAGTTTGTACCGTGTTTGGTTTTTTATTAATCGGCATATAATTGCTGTGATGTTTGTACTGCCAGCGGAACACGTGAGTTTGGTTTTCTGTTAAACAGAATATAAATATTAGGAAATGTGTGCCGCTAGCGGAACACCTGAGTTTGGTGTTCTATTAATCAGAATATAAATGTATGGAAATTTGTACCGCCAGCGGAACACTTGAGTTTGGTTTTCTGTAATCAGAATATAACTGTGAGGAAGTTTGTACCGCTAGCGGAACACTTGAGTGTGGTTTTCTGTTAATCAGAATATAAATGTTAGGAAGTTTGTACTGCCAGCAGAACATTTTGAGTTTGGTTTTCTAATAATCAGAATATAAATGTTAGGCAGTTTAAACCGCCAGCGGAACACTGTGTTTGGTTTTCTGTATTAAGACTTTAATGTTAGGAATTTTGTACCGCCAGCGGAACACTTTCGAGTTTGATTTCTGTTAATCAAAATATAAATATTAGGAAGTTTGTACCGCGAGCGGAACAATTTCGAGTTTGATTTGTGTTAATCAAAATATAAATGTTAGGAAGTTTGTACCGTCAGTGCAACATTTTGAGTTTGGTGTTCTATTAATCAGAATATAAATGTTAAGAAGTTTGTTCCGCCAGCGGAACACTCTGTTTAGTTTTCTGTATTAAGACGATGTAAGGAAGTTTGTACAGCCTGCGGAACACTTTCGAGTTTGATTTCTATATTAAGATTACAAATGTTAGGAAGTTTGTACCTCCAGCGGAACACTTTCGAGTTTGATTTCTGTTAATCAAATATAAATGTTAGGACGTTTGTACCGCTCGCGGAACACTTTCGAGTTTGATTTCTGTATTAAGACTCTAAATGTTAGGAAGTTTGTACCGCCAGCGTAACACTTACGAGTTTGATTTCTGTATTAAGACTATAAATGTTAGGAAGTTTGTACAGACAGCGGAACACTTTCGATTTTGATTTCTGTATTAAGGCTATAAATGTTAGGAAGTTTGTACCGCCAGCGGAACACTTTTGAGTTTGATTTCTGTATTAAGACAATAAATGTTAGGAAGTTTGTACCGCTAGCGGGACACTTTCGAGTTTGATTTCTGTATTAAGACTACAAATGTTAGGAAGTTTGTACAGCCAGCGGAACACTTTCGAGTTTGATTTATGTTAATCAAAATATAAATGTTAGGAAGTTTGTACCGCCAGCGGAACATTTTGAGTTTGGTTTTCTATTAATCGGAATATAAATGTTGGGATGTTTGTACCGCCAGCGGAACATATCCATTACTTGTAATAAGCAATACAATAATTCGCTGGCGGATCGTTAAATTTGGTTCTTAAAAACATTGAATTTTTGTACCACCCGCAGAACTTTCCATGCAAATTACTGCAAAAATTAAAAAAATTAGACAGAAAAAATTCCGCCGGCCTTTTGATCCGCCGGCGTAACATTTTTCGTGCTTTTATGATTTAGTGAAGAAAACTCAGGTTTATTTTCCAGAAAAATCCTGGAAAATGGCCCTTTTAATTGGGATTCAGTGGAAAATCCGTTTTTAAACTATAACGACTTTACTATAAGTATTAGGAATCTAAAGGATTTAAATGAATTGTGTTACATTTCTAGATTTCAGTGCCTTTATATATGTATTCATTTTCATTCATTTAATTTGTTTGATATAATCCTTTTTCGACATAATCATACTGTTACTACATGTTTGTAGCACGTGCTTATAATTCTAGCATCTTGTATAGACATTTTAAAACTATACTGAACTAAAAACGAAACTTTCGTTAAGTACCTGACACATTGTCACGGTTACGTAAGAGATGCACACACATAAATACATGTTGAATCATTATTCCGTTCAAAATAAAGCAATTAATCCCATTAGATTGATAAGACAAACTTATACAACAAACGGAATATTTCAGTCAAGTTTATACAAACTTTAAAACAAATTAAACATTCAAACTTAGCGAACGTTTCCTGTTTTGATATTTCGTAGAGTTCATACGAGAGGCAGTCAAAATGTGTGTGGACAGATAATAATGTCATTAAATTTAACTGATTCGCAAAAAAACATTACACAAATATCAAATGGTATGTGTACAACCAATATACACCAAAACAGGATATTATAACATAACGTATCGTATAATATATCGAAACAGATGATTTATAAAAGACCTAGTGCTGCTAATACAAGGTTTATCCTGCTGAGCTAGTTGGAATTTCACTTTGTTTATATAATAATAATAATAATAATAATAATAATAATAATAATAATAATAATAATAATAATAATAATAATGATAATAATAATAATAATGTTGTTTATGCTGGTTTCGGGTTGTTTATACATGACACAAAAATATATCCGAAACATGGTTGATATTTTTATGTAATTGGCGTTGACCCTTAAATGGTATTTCTAAAATGCTAGTGTAGCGTATATGTTCATAATGTACAGGTATTGATAATTGTATGTTTACTGTTATACCATTCTAGTTCCTATTCCTGTTTTGTTCGGAGTCCGCATGAAGGTGATAGGGGAGGTTCAAGATGGAGCCAACGTCACCCTAAAGTGTATGACTAGCGCCACAGATCTTACGTTTTCCTTCGAACACACAGTAGACAATGGTTCCATTTTAGATCTCCTTATTAATGTACAGTATTTCTCAGACCAATCAAAGTGGCCTGTTGGCAATAATTAACATGTCAACTAAGCATCATGGCATTTATACGTGCGTGGAGACGTATAGCCCCAAAAACAACGACTCTGCAAGTATTCCTCTGGAAGGTATTCGCATAATAAATACACGTATTACTTCATTGGGTTTACATGTTACATCGTTCCGTATTACAAACGATTGCACGCATTAATATAAGATTATATATTCATATGAACTGTATAATGTGCTAGATAACTGTTTGCAAAGCAATAAATTTTAAATATGGTAGATGACTGCATTTATGCATAGCAGTGTAATAATGAAACATATTAAAACGTAAACTACACGTAGATCTTACGTTAGTGAGCACCTGCCGACAAGAATTGTCCAATTGTATCAGTTGTAACAATATGCAAGTGTTTTAGTATTGCGTAAGTTAACAAATGTACATGTATCTTCTTCCAAAGCAATACAGTGGTGTATTTAATCACAAAAAACAAGTTGAGTATGATTCTCTACACTATAAACATGTGTTGCAATGTTAGATTAAATGTGTTTTTCTCTAGATTTCTAGCAAACCACGATGCTAGCAGCGACACGACAACCAATGTTGTCTTGATAGTTATTATTGGCGTTGGTGTTCTAGCCATAGTGTTCATTGCACTTGTCGTAATAGTATGTTACTCGAGGCGACACTCGAGATTTAAATGTTTGTATTAATACACTATGTTTTAATATCAACCAACGTCTAATCGATTCAGATTTAAGATTGCAAACCGTATTGTATCTTAATGAATGAAGTAACACTGATGACGACATAGAATGTGAGCATTGATATGAAAATTGTATTACTTTTATTAGGAACATTTCAGTACGATGTTTAGAGGCAACACATTAAGTTTTTTTTTTTTTTTTTTCAAAAACGTGTTGGATTTTATAGGAAACAATGGTGTAGACAATACCACATCAAATACGACTGCAATCGAATGGCTCATTGAAGCAAGTTGCAGACACAACGGTTGTTTTAATTGTGTTGTTACATTTCGTTGGTGGAGGTTAAAAGTTGAAACATGATTACAATTAATTGACATTGAGAACATAATCTGTAGCTAAGGTGTGCTTGTTCTGCATTCGACAGATACGCTCTAACTTAGGTAAACATATATTGAATTCAACATATAAATATAACATGGATACACTTTAACTAAAGTACACATATATTGCATTTGATACACTGTAGTAAATGTAAACCTTGCATTCCACAAATTCACTTTATACTAACTAAGATATACCTAATGTTCACACAACATAATTTAATACAGTGTTACTACGGTACAACTACAGGCTTACATTTAATCATAACGTTTAACTCTAATAATTATATATACATACCTTGGATTCGGCAGACATTCTATGCTAAAGGTATTCACATATGGCATTTATCAGATAACCTCGTTTTAAGAAATAATATATTTGAACCAGTAGATCAACTATTGAAAAGGCAAACCATATTGCAAGTGAACTCACAGATATGAAAACGTTAGTGAATGCTATTAGGAATGTGCACACTAAAAACAGATGTTTATGCATTACATGTATTCAGTAGTTGATCATTCACAAGGCTTATATAGTAGCATTCACTAGCATAAATACACGCATTATGGACTAACTTTTTTTTAAAACCAAACCGTTAGCTGGAAGGCAACACGACATATATTTGTTTTATTTGTGATGGTACATGCTGATGTACATGAGAGGTTAACAGCGGTAATGTGATTAAGGTCAATTGACATTGACAGGATTATTTCTAGCTAAGATATGTTTGTTCTACATTCGATAGATAATGCCCTCAACTATCATTTAACGTTAGGTTACATGCATATTACGTTGTTTGATCTAATGCAAATATTGTTTTCACAAACTGCAGAATGATGAAACGGTCTCTGACGAAGAACAGGCCATGGACCAAACAAACGTTCAGAATGGACTAAACAATGACACCTCACACCACTGCTATGGAATGGCTCATGGAAGTAAATAGCAGATACAAGATTTGTTTTAGGTGTAATGTTACATGCTGTTGGGGAAGCTTAAAAGAAGAAATGTGATAAAGGTTTACTGCATTCGATAGATATGCTCTGATTAATGTACAGATAAATTGCATTAGATAAATATACTCTAAATTATGTCCAAGTATATAACATAACATAGATACACTGTAACTAAAATGCACATAATCTATAATGGCAAGGATAATCTTGAGGGCGTGTCCGTGACATGAGTTCTATGAATATTGCTCGTCTAATTGTAGTTACATTTTGTTTGCGTTTAATCGGAAACTACGACGCATATAAATTAGGTAGCATACTTAGTAATAGATTCACAAAAATGTGCCATTTATCCAGAATATCCACATGCATTGATCGAAATTTACTTCTTCCATAATTACAGTTTACTATTGTCATGTAACGTCGTTAGCTTTAAAAAAGGTTAAATTCCATAAAAATTATCAAACGCACTGTATGCTAGCAACGATAGTGCCACTTTACCATCCGTAGAGATGCTTTTGTTTGCTGTACTGGATAAACACGTGGACCATCATTGAAGCATAGACATGAGATAATGTGTAGAATCGCGTATTTCTGTAAATACAAAATATATGCTAGGTATTTTTTTACATTGAATGCTTAATATATTTACAGCTATTTGACGCTGCACGACACTCTTCCATATTAGTCTGCCCACATTGTATTCCAGAGGGTAAATTAAAATCAAGACGACACATACATCGACGACATTGAACAAAAAACAGCTGCATCAGCAGATCTCGATGGCACGGGATTGGCAGCAGACCACACGGAGAATACTAATGACACAGAAACCGACACACCCGATGTAAAGTGCTCGTGTGTTTCTTGTTGTTTTAAAATTTACTTGTATAAAGTTTCCAGCAGAATATGATGTATTGTTTTATGAAGTTCCCCGCTTGTACATCAGTTCACGTGATGAGCACACAACATCTACCGTAAACAGGTGTATCGTGTATTGAGCATGCTCACTATACAACAGTGGTTGCCAGTCTATGCGAAACTATGCTGCATTAATGCTTCAAAAAGAAAGAGCTCAAACGATCGACATTTGTATTGATGGTTTCATCTACTGTGTTATGTCAACATCTGGAATATTACAAACAAAATTCCCAATAAGCATACACTATTCAATACTGTTAAATTATATTAAACTAACACATTTATACAACCAGGTAACCAACGCCATCAACGTAGAAAACAGAAATAATACCGAAGACAAACACGATGCTTCAGGCAACAAATGCACGCTACGCTTACTACAGCCTGATGAACTGCCTGGTGACCTTGCTGATTCACATGATGACACTCAAACCAACCAGCAAGCAACAGGTTCTGTAGAAACAGAAAACCAACAAGAGGCACACAATGCTGTAAAACAATATAAGTCCCCGCCCTCTGAAAGCAATTTTTTTAAACCAAACTTATTTTAATTTGTTTTCTTTGGGAAATAAACTCATAAGGAAGTTATTTCAAAATCCAAGCAGAGGTTTCTGACATTAAGATTTTCAAAAATTTTAATATAGCGATATAATTATGGAAAATGCACACGCCCCCTGGCGGCCGTGTTTTTTAAAAGGACCGAAACCATTTGAGAGGCCTTTGTTCAAGGCCACCCAAGAAACAGTTTTGTTAAATTATTTTGAAATGCAACTAGTGATTTATTACAAGAAGATTTTCAACGTTTTTTAATATAGCAATATGCAGAGAAATGTTCCCACTACCCTGACGGCCAGGTTTTTGTAATAGACCAAAACCAATTGAGCAAATTTGGTCGAGTACAACCCAAGGAACATTTCTGTGAATTTTTTTCGAAATCGAACCGGTGGTTTCTGACAAGAAGATTTTAAAATATTTCAATATAGCCATATAAGGAAAAATGGCCTTGCCCACTGGCAGCATTGATTATTAACGGAAACTTTTGTTGAAAGTTATTTCGAAATCCAACCAGTGGTTTTTGACATGACGATTTCAAAGCTTTCATTATAGCCTAACATGTATAACGAAACGTTTGAATACATATATTTATTTATTTATTTATCTATTTTGGGTGGGTGGGTGGGTCACTAACATATGATAACGGACTGTGCATGTTAATAATGGTTTATCTGCTGCTAAATATGTTTGTGTTTTATACACGCAACATGTTATTATTTTTGAATTAAAAACTATTGAGTCCATTTGTGTGGAAGTTATTATTGATAAAAGGAAATGGTTAACATCTGGATCCTATAGACCACCTTCTGCATGTGACTCACGATCTCTATTAATCTATTGACAAAATTGCTGCTCACTATGACGATTTTCTATTTATTGGAGACTTGAATTACAATAGTATTGTACCAGAAAAATGCACTGTTTCGTCAGAAACATCTGACATTTTTTATTTAACCACTTCTTTGAATTCTCCTACTTTTTTCCAGCGCAATGAGTCACCTAGTCTTATTGATGTCATACTAGCTAACAGGTCTAAATTGTTTAGCTCGACTCTCAATTTTGATTGCGGCATTAGTGATTGTTATAATATGATGGACCTTCACCTAAAACTATATGTCTCCACTGTAAAGTCTAGATGGTTAAGTTATAGAAGTTTTAAACAGTTTCGAAAGTAAGATTTTTGACAGATTTACAAAAGTGTAAACACTGTGAAAATATTGGAAATCAAGAAGACATAATGCTGCTTCTGACATTTTAACACATTGTTTGGTACAGACCTTTGAAAAACATCCTCCTGTTAAACGAAAGCGATTACCTCGAAATCCAGCTCCTTTCATGAATAATGCTCTTAAGAAAGCGATTTTTACTAAACAAATGTTGCATAACACTTATACACAATTTAGAACATCAAACAATTACAGGAAGCTACAAATAATATAATGTCACTGAAAAGGAAGTCCATTAAAAACTATTTTCTTGAAAGATGTACTGCGGGTCTTAAGAGAACAGATTTTTGGAAGACAATACAACCCTTCATCACAAATAAAGGCTCCTTCTGTCACAAAAACTTTGTTTCGCAAGAAGATGGAAAATTAGTGTCTGATCAAGAACAAATCTGTGATAAATTTAATGATGTTTAGATTAACGTTACTCAAGGCATAGGGGACCCTTCTGTAAACTTCGATGATGCCCATGAGAGTATTAAGAAAATTAAGGAAATTAATATTCATGATCAGTTGAAATTTAAGCCAATAAATGAAAATTTTGTTTCCAAACAGATTCAAAAATGGATGCTAAAAGGGCAGCAGGTTATGATAAAAGTTCTGTCAAGATGGTTAAATTAGCTAGTCCAGTAATCTCACAACCTCTGGCATTACTAGTCAACTAATGTATTGACACGTCTGTTTTCCCGATCAGTTGGAAAGTTGCTCAAGTTGTTTCTGTGTACAAAAAGAGCAGTATTCTTGACAAAAGTAGCTATTGACCAGTCAGTCTCTTACCAGTACTGTCCAAACTATCTGAGCGAGCAATATATGAACAACTCTCAGTACATTTTAACATTATTTTGACCCCGTTTTAAGTGCTTTCAGACCTGGATATGGATGTAACAACACACTTTTGAAAACCACTGAAGATTGGAAGTATTTCTTACATAACAATACATATGAAGCTGCTATTTTAATGGACCTGTCGAAGGCATTCGACTGTCTCCCTCATGATTTATTACTTCTAAAGTTGAAACATTACCATTTGTCTGAGCAGGCCTTGCCACTAATAAAATGCTATTCGTCCAATAGAAAGCAATGTGTTAATGTTGGTACTAGTCTTAGCAATTTTCAAGATCTAATTAAAGGCGTTTCAAGGCTCCATACTAGGTCCTGTATTTTTAACATTTTTAGCAATGATATATTCAATTTATACACAAAAGTAGTCTGTACAGCTACGCAGATGATAATACTCTTTCATATGTTAACAATTCAGAAATCGATCTCGTTAAAACTCTGGCGGAAGAAAGTATTGTACTCATTGACTGGTTTTCAAAAAAACACAGGAAAAACGCAACCCCTGAAAAATTCCATGCTATTGCACTAGGAAAAAAAACACATTTTCTTAACCTAACTTTTTATTTTAAAGATACTAAAATTCAATGTGAAGAAGTAAAATTATTTGGGGTCACTTTTGATTTTATTATTAGTTTTAACAGTCACATATCTAATATTTGTAGGAAAGCTTCAAGGCAGTTAAACGTTATGAAGAGGATTGGTAAACACGTAAATAGATTGGGCCGATTGACCATGTATCACTAATTTATTATATCGATTTTAAGCTATTGCCCGCTAACATGGCCTTAAACTGGTAAAACAAATACCAGCAAAGTAGAAAATAAAACACGAGCACTCAGGTTCATTTATAATGACTATCAGAGTTCATATGAAGAGCTTTGACGAAATCTGGACTCCCAACTTTAAAAATGTGTCGTATAAGAAACATAGCTTTGGAAACCTTTAAAACACTTTATGCTCAAATTCCAAGTTATTGGTATTGTCAAATTAAAGCACTCTTCATATAACTTAAGGCATAAAAATATGACTTCTCTTCCTAAACATTGAACAGAACATAACGAAAGAAAATCGTTCAGATTTACTGCTAGTCAACTATGGAATTCTCTTCCTGATGATTTCAGAAATACATACAGTTTTACTCAATACCGTTCTCTGATCTCTAATTGGGATAGGCCTGACTGTTCATGCAGCTCTTGTGGTAGTGATTACCAGCCATATCATTACATCGATTACACTGTATAATCTCGAGTTTTAGTTAAACTGAAAATAAACATTGTGATTTTATGATATGTAGATATTGACATATACCAGTTTATACAATTCTTAACCTAAACGTTTATTTTTTATTAAAAAAAATCATGAACGTGATCTTTTATGTGTTATGTGAGCATTGTCATTGCATGTTTATATTAATGAATTATGTATTCTATTAATAATATTTAATTAGGTATTATTAATATTATTCAATTATGTGCTGTCATAAATATTTATTATGTACTATTATAAGTCGGTCTGGATGTACCACCACACTTATATTAGAGCTTATGTTTATCGTTATATTGTGCACTGACCTAGTAACAAAAAAATTACTTGACTTGACTTGACTTGATTGTGTGAACTGTGATGTCGGAAACTTCGGTTACCAAAGCAATCGTTTAAAATAATGTCAATAAGTTATGTGTACCAGGCGTTTTTAGTGCTTACACTGTTTAGAAATACCGCACAATAAATATACAGTTGCACAGTTGAAAATGCTAGCATCTTTCCAATGTCAATAAAATCACTATAACTATTGACAGGAATCCAGTGACGAGAACAGGAGGAATACGTTAGCCAAAACTAAACATGATTCAACAGGTATGGTGGTCAAAATGTTTCATCATTATTATTACAAAATGCACATTATATAGTTGCATCATTTGTATTATTATTATGAATCGTAATGTATTATTATTATTATTTTTTATTATATAAATATTTATCACATGTATTATGATCTAAAATGAAAGACATGTTAAAAAGTACCATAATTGCTGAAAAAAAAAATAATTTAATATTTTATAGCATAACATATATCGACTATAGAGAAGAATTCAATACATATATACATTGTACACATTTTCGTTGACTTAACAGCTGTGTTAGGTTAAACAACCATTAGTGTTAAACAATGTCAATAAACGTGTTTATTTAATCGACATTTGCATATTTGTTTCGTTATGTGTTGTCCTGTATGATAATAACTAGAGTTATCAGAGATGTTCGTACGTACTTTAAGGTAGCTTACTTATCTTACTTTCAGAAGAACGTACACAAACTATTGAGTCCATTGCACCTTTGCACACGCTGGATTCAAGCGAAACATTTCATGTGTATGCTGTTTCACACCGGTGTCTTCCTGCATTGTATGAATGTGACCTGAGCTATCAACTTTACAGTTTTAGATTGGGAATTTCTTAAACAAGAAACCATGTAGTGTATGTTTGTATTTCATAAGTTGAACGTTCGCTATTCGAATTAGCGTCCATCCATTGAGAAATTACAAGCGAACATTTTAATTAAATACACTGCATTTAATTGCATCCATCTTGTTTGCATTCATTGTCCTGGTTTGATGAATCTTCTGTATTAATAATTTTCTGCATTTTTATATAATATCACGCTTAAATGAAACACGAGTACAAAATATAGAGCCATATTAAAGAAAGCTTACAGTATTAAGGTCAGATTATGGTTCAGCTTGTCGTATGAAATTCAACACAATCAGCAATAATTTTTAATGTTAGTGATTTCAGATTTAACAAAAATACGGCAGCATTTACACATGGAGACGTGAATGAGTGGATAATACCAGTGAATGATAACCCGATCATTTCACTCTAAGTCGAGAGAAATAAAAACGTTTGATAATTTCACTCTGTGTTATTATGGAACTACTTTTGACTTTTTTATTTTTTATTTTTTGACAGTCTTAAGAATTTTCTAATTGTCAGTGTAAACATCGGACTTTTTAAACAACAGAAAATGCATAATACAATTCAATACAAATATAATTAAGCGATAACGACGCAGTAAATACTGCACTTTTGTCCCACCACAACTGATTTCGGAATCAAATGACGTCATATTTATGACGTCAAAATACGCAAACGCGTGACGCTTTAGCATGTCTCGCGCATTTTTGTATTTGTCGTCCAAAAGCTATGAACTAGAAAAAAAAATGTGTTAAATTCAGTGTAAGATCGTATTTTCTTTCATTCGTGGTGTCCCCACTCCTGAAAATATTATTTATATGACCACTCATAAAAGAAAACACGATCTTACACTAAATTAAACACATATCCTCTGTGTCACTTCACTGCATAGTAGAAGATACTTTCGATGAAAACCTTAACCATTCAATATTTATTAATATAATAAAATATCTCGTTGAAAATGCATAGTTTATTTGACCTGCTTTTTAATATATATATATATATATTTATTTTGCATTGGAGATTATTTTACTATCTTTTATATAATGGTAATAGTATCAGTGCCAATAAGTGTCATTTATTATGTGCGTGTATAGAGCTAAAATCGGTTAATATAATTTATTTTATTGCATTTGTGATAGCTTCGTTTTATAATTTAACAATGTTTTGTATATTGATGAAAGTACCAGTGCCAACAACTGCACTTTGTTGATGATGTACGAGTATAGACTTATAGTCGGTTTAAAGTTTGTTAAACATGAGAGGCTTAACTTTTGACTGAAAATGGGAGGAATTGTGACTTTCTGTTTAGATTTACGCTGCAAGCGTGTGTATTTATAAATTGTCTGATTTACCTCTACCTATTTGTCCATGTTTATAGCGATGCTCACTTTCGTTTTCGTAGGTTCGGGTGACGTATGAAAGTTACAAAAGAGCTGATTTAATTCGGCGACATTTCGTGTTTCACTATGAATGATAAAACAACGAGCAACACATAATTTAATCAGACAATACAATCACATAGAATATACTGTGCACAAGTTTTCTGCATGTGATTTGTATGTAACATTACGTGATATGCTATATTGTATGTTTTCTTCTTTGGTTTGTTTTGTATTTGCACATTGATTGTCTCATTTTAAATGTTCATGATTTGTTTTAGGAAAATAGTGCATACAGACATGCTGATGTATGCATTTAAAATGTGTATTGTGCTTGTTTACTCCTACAAAGTCAAATTATTGTGTTTTTTATTTTGTTTTATAAAAAAAATATAAACAATAGAAACCTGTGTTTTACGAGTTGGTATGAAATCATTTCAATATTCGCTGATGCAATACAGGTGGCATATGTATTCAGTGGTATAATGCTTTAAAAAAACAACAATATGTTGCAGTGGTGTGTTTAATAAAACTATAAACATCAATGCATAACAGTTCACTGACCCACACATCACATGTCACATCAGTGAAACCCTAATAACATAAATAAGTTGCGTTTACCTATATATTGCATTTGTCAGGCATATTCAACAAAGGGTTGTCAGAAAATAATTGAGGTATTAACATATGTATCACTGCTGTTATTAATATCAATTTATCACATGCTATACCTTATTATCCATGTAATACAGCCATTACGAATATTGTTATCTTACGCATGTGTAAGATAACATTTTGAACGTTTTCATTGGCTACATATTATTTGACTGACCAATCGGATGACGTTGTTTTGGTGACATGACGTCATCAACATGAAATTACGTTTAGTCAGTACACAGCTTTTATAATTTATCAACATATGTTTTGGTTAAATGTGAAGGTTTTGCTTTCGTTTAAAAGCATTTGTTAAAACAGATCTGACACTCGTTGTCATTCAATACCATATTTTATTAAACTCGTCAGGGAAATTCGTTAGTAAGCTCGACAAAGGCTCGCTGACTAACACAATTCCTGAACTCGTTTAATAAAATATGGTATGAAATGACAACTCGTGTCAGATCCTATATGTACTGTGCAGCAAGTAGGAATGTACATACTCATGTTTTAAATGCAGCAACGAATCACAAAGGCATCATAATACTATACAATAAATATAAACATTAAAACAAAAACAACAATACTACTGTAATGAGTTCTGGACAATGTTAACATCTGTGGCTTATTTGAGAAAGACACATCATATACGGACTTCGCTCCTTACTACTGTGAATTGTCCTTCATTTTCCAAATGACTTGTACACATTGTATATTCGATGCTACACATAGCAATGAAAACGATTATAGCATTCTATATCCAGTGTAAGGCCCAATGGTTTATTTATTACTATTGAAAATCGAGTGTATTTTGTTCTTAGACAAGTACAAGTTGGAAACAGCGTGCATGGAAATTAAAACCATGCTTGTTATATATCATTGAAGGGCGTATTGGTGGTCAGATGCACGCCTTGTATCAATAGGTATATATTCCTTGTCAATGAGTTTTATCTACGAGCCACAATACATGAGTGGGACTCAGTTAGATATTTACTAAGAGCTGCTACAGTAGATAGTTAAGTGAAGACGTATGCAATTCAGTATAGTAGAATCAGAGTTGCCCATGTATAAGGAATAGTTAGTGAAAATGCAAATATATATATATACCGACAAAACGTTCGGCTTAACCATAACGTTTATATTTAAACACGCTCTATGTGGAATTACTTAATGTCATGTGATAATAGTAAGAACAATCACTAGTAAATCAATCGCATAAAGGACGTATCCCTACCCAAGGCTAATAAACTGTGATGTTTGACAGCCAGGCCAAGTATGTAATTAATATTGCTTCATCCGGTTAATTTCTTTGGGATCCTTCTAATAATAGCGCAAATCGACCCCCACAAAAGACGTATGCAAGTAACGTATTTGTATAACATGCTCAACAAGCCTCTGCGGTGCATGTGATTTGGAATTCCCATACATTTCTGGCACAGAAAAAGAAACACGCAATCAAGATGTACATGTAGCAGACGAACACTCGCATAGTTCAGTCTGCGTTATGCTCTGTTAGGCCGAAGCCACAGAGTCACTGTCATTTAGATAGTATATGTGCATATAACTTTAATCCTCGTTGCGTAAACTATACATTATTGTATTGTTCCAATATATGTATTTAAATATTTGATACACGCATCATTCCAAGCTAAACGATTCATGATCAGTTTGTGTTTATTACCGTGTAAACCTATGTATAGATTTGTCAACATAACAGAGTTTTTGTTTAGACATTCGTAATATTATTATATTTACATGCACAGTACAGTAATATTAAATATTTTATTATTCGTCATGATATTCGTCCAGATAATAAAACATATTTTGATTGGCTAGTTGCGCAATCAAACTTAATAAATACCGTTTATTCTGCATATTGTATCAGAATTGCATTGTATATTGACCACATAATAGGATGGAATGATATCGCGTGTTCATTAACCTAACCAAACATTTAGCAAGAGCTGTCAGAGGACAGCCCGGTCGAGACCAGATCTATTGGAAGTATTTCAGTTGGTACATATTTTGGAAAGTTTGGTACATTTGTTGAAATAAAAATCTGAGTTATGGCAATTATTTCAAAGAAGTTTCAAGTGAATATCTTACGTAGTCGGAAATTATAAGACTTTGGAACCAAACATTTAACCTCAAATTCTATGTGAAAAGTGTGCATACCTTTGTCAAAATACAACACAAAGTTATTGGGATGCTGCAACTGATGCTGGCGTTAATTAGAAAGATGTATTCCAAATTTAAAGTGAATACATTATGCAATTAAACAATTAAAATAATTTTGAATAAACAATGAACATTGAACATCTATGTGAAAAGGATGATAAACAGGGTTATGTGCATTGTGGCACCTGATGATGTAGTTGATGACACAAGTATATTCCAAGTTTCAATTGAATAACCTATCAAGTTTTGAAGTTATACAACTTTGTAGTTAAAACTTTAATCTGAAAAATCTGTGTGCAAAAGGGACATAATTATGCAAAAATACAACACAGGGTTATGTATAATCTTTCACCTGATGCTGGAATTGATGGCAAATGAATATTCCAAGTTTCAAATTAATAACCTATGAAGTGTTGAATTAACAAGACATTTGAATAAAAACTTGTAACACAAAATATTTGTTAAAAGATGCATACTTCTGTTAAAATACAAAACTGAGTTGTAGAAAATGTTGCACTTGATGTTAGTATTGATGGCAAAGGAACATTTCAAGTTTCAAGTGACTAACGTGTGTAGTTGTGAAGTTATAAGACTTTTAAATATCAGCTCTAACCAGCAAATATATGTGAACAAACGAAACAAATCTGTCAAAATAAAAAACAGAGTTATGGAAAATGTTGCAATTGACGTTGGAGTTGATGACAAATGTATGTTTCAAGTTTCAAGTGAATAACATCTGTAGTTTTCAAGTTATAAGACTTTTGAATAAAAACGTTAACCAGACAATCGATGTGAAAAAGGGACAAATCTCTGTAAAATACAAAACAGAGTTGTGGTAAATGTTGCACCTGATGCAGGAGTAAATGGTTAAGGTACATTACAAGTTTTAAATGAATAACTTACGTAGTTTTTAATTATAAGACTTTCGAATATAAACTTTAGCAAGAAAATCTATGAGAAAAAGGGGCATACCTATGTCAAAATATAAAACTGAGTTATGGGGAATGTTGCACCTGATGCTGGAGTTGACGACACATTCATTTTCCAAGTTTAAAGTGAATAACTTATTCTTCGAATAGTCGGGAAAAAATCAAGGTCAAAGCGTTAGGTTTACAGATAAATTACCGCTATGTAAAACACTATTTTTCACGAATCATATTTTTCGAACGTGTGAAAAATAGGATCTCATTTTCCCCAAGTGTGAACAGTAGGATCTTCTTCTTCACACATCGCACTATCATCATTCACATTTTCTGTGAAATTTGTGATCAGGTCCAGTTTTGATATGCACTCAAATCATAATCTTCACACATGAAAAGAAAGTGTTCAAATAAAAAAAGTGAAATTATTACATCATAATCCTATTTGTATGCTCCCCGAAAGGGGCAACATATAGTCCTCGCTGAGTCCGTTCGTCCGAATTCTAATTTTGCTGTAATTCAGCGTGTCTGCGTGTGAAACGAATTTCCCCGATGATTTTATCAATCATACTCCATGTAATGGATTTCTAAAAGTGCTGGATAATACCTTATTATTCACATTTCGTAATGATAAATAATTTGTTGTTTCTACGAATAGTTTTATAATTACACTGCAACCATTCAACACTGCAGTCATACTATGAATTCCCGGTAGTTGCAGAGATGAAGCTTAAAATAACGTGTATGTAATAATTAGACCATATTAAGTGCAATCTTGTTGGTTAAGAAGGGGCCAACCGATATCTTCTAACTTACTTAAAGCATTACCTGCATTTTGATTGGTTGTGCGCATGTACACGGGAATAGTAGATATTCATATATGGTAATGTCAACTACCAATTCTGAGTAGGCGAAGTTAAAAATAGCCATTCAAAAGCCGGAAATAAGACCCGTTAAGATCATGCTCTTAATGCTTAAAACTGTCATTTAATCGGTATTTATATGCAAGCTGACTGGCTAGAGATGTACGTTATGCCTGAAAGCATGTATACGTGCAGTATGAAATTAATAAATTAAGCCATGCATGGAAGCAGAAAAACAAACTATTTAGCTGTAGCATGTATTTCGAATCTAAAACAAAAAATGTATAACAAGTAAAGTACGTGTGTAAAAATTACAACATGCAATATAAAAAAAAAACATATCACCACAAGGTCAGTTACAATGGCAACAATTACAGCTAGTGGTATACACATACACTAAAATATAATCATGATTAAAACTCAGTAAATCGAACCAAGGCTTTGAATATAACCAAACTGAAGGTTCGAAACATCTCAGGTACGAACACAATAACGAACACTTAAATATATATGTATGCACCATCTACACCGTATTTTTTATCGATCAATTACTCTAATTTAATAAAGGCAAAAGTAAATTTGTCGTTTAACTTACACCGTTAGAGGCAATAGAGCTGGAATCAAGGATTTCTTTACAACTTAACATTGGCGCCAATACACGTGCTCCTCCTGACTCCAAGTAAAAGAACTTCAGAAAATATTAAAGTAACATAAATATACAAAAACAAATCAAGATCTGGATGAAACGAATCCTTGTTTGTGTATAAAGTTACCACAGACAATTATCATGACTAGCTATTATTAAGACCAGCGTATATATTGGATTATTATTGAACGCCGCAGAAAACGTGAAAAGGACTCATTACCTTTGAAACTGAATGTCCCGTTGTATAAGCCAGTTAATGCTGTTGTGGCATTTTAATCATGTACATTATTGTATAAAAGTACGGATGTACCTCTGTTCACGTTGCAATAAGTATTGCTTGATTTACCATAGTGCAATTTGCTGTACACTTGTGGATGGTTTTTCGGTAATGAGACATAATTTGTATCAATGTATTTCAGCTGCTTGTGAAGAGTGCGTACAAAAACAGACCGGCATATCAAAGTAATGTCTCGCCTGTTCGTGTCTGTACAATATGTATCGTCCATCAATCTTGCA
This sequence comes from Congeria kusceri, assembly GCA_027627225.1. Lineage (NCBI taxonomy): Eukaryota > Metazoa > Mollusca > Bivalvia > Myida > Dreissenidae > Congeria > Congeria kusceri. The sequence goes on along the minus strand of CM051026.1, from coordinate 67,189,364 downwards.
TTTGGTTAAGGTTGATAATATGGCATTAATGCCATTAAATGTAATCGATGTTTACACAGTTGTAATCATATGTAATAAAATGTATATGTTCAAAACAGACATTCGGATTTATACGTTATCGCACTTAAGTTGCATAGTAGTATTGTTTATAGGTATAACTATGAGTAGAACAAATATTAAACAACTCTAATCGCAAACGTGTATTCAATTTCAGAATAAGCACACGCACTTTGCGTTTATATGTTCAACCAAGACACATCGCAAAGGAATGCTTGATCCGTATGCATTCCTAGACAATAATGAACTCATGTTTTTCAATACATGCTATATCTCTATAAAAATGCAAAGGCGGAATCAAAATGTGATTTCAAATTACACCTTTCTTGTAAAACATATCATTTAACACATAATGCTGTTTTGGGCAAATATTCAACGTTAGCAATATGTACTGTTTAAAAGGCGAACTACCCTCAATACACAACGGACCGGAACGCAATAGCATCGCATCTTTCTTATTATTGTTATCATTTACTGAATGATTGATGGATAAACACTGTGCATATGCTCTTTCGATAACCATTTACGTATCCTTTAAACACATTTTCATCTGAATGTATCACCTTTTTATAATGGAAATACACATTTTCACATATCCAAAATGTACATTTTCAATTACTTTGTAATAATAGTGGATACATGTATGTAATACATGTATCTAATATATCTTTTTTTTAAAGTAACTGTTCCTATATATAACAACACATTTGCATGTGGAAATAACAATATACAATCAGCTGTTGTTATAAAATAATATAAAGATTGGGACTCTAACGGACTTAAACGAATGGTGTTACATTTCTATATTTCAGCGTCCTTGTACATTATTTATTTTCAGTAGTCTAGTTTGCATGATATACTCCTTCTACGACATAATCATACTGTTACTACATTTGTTACACGTGTTTATTGTTATATCATCTTGTATGGGCATGTATACTGAGCCAAGAAAGAAACGTTTGTAAAATACATGACAAATTGTGACGGTTACCTAAGAGATGTACACACATATATACATGCGGTTATTGTAAAACCGTTCCACTGTGCAAAATTTCAAATTAAAAGACGTTGTGCTGCTAATAAGAGGTCGGTCTCTCCTGCTGAGCCAGTTGGAATTTCACTTTGTTTATATGTAAATAAAATGTCGTTTATGTTGCTTTCGGGATGTTTGTACATGACATAGAAAAGGCATTCTAAACATGGTTGATATAATGTAATTAGCATGGACCATTAAAGGGTATTTCTAAAATGCTAGTGTAGCGTTTATGTTTATAATGTACATGTAATACTAATTGTATGTTTACTGTTATCCCATTCTAGTTCGTATTCCTGTTATGTTCGGAATCCGCATGAAGGTGATAGGGGAGGCTCAAGATGAGGCCAACGTCACTCTGGAGTGTACGACAAACGCCACTGATCTTACGTTTTCCTTCCAAAGCACAGTGGAAAAAGGTTCCATTTCGAATCTCGCTGAATGCGTGTTCAAGTTACGTCACTGTGTGTTCTTTGACAACACATCCTTGAACATATACGGCATTTCTCGGACCACTCATGACAACACATCCTTGAACATTTACGGCATTTCTCGGACCACCCACGGTGGCATATTGACAATACTAAAACTGTCAGCTAAACAACATGGTCTCTATAAGTGTTTCGAAACGTTTCGACCAGAAAACCAAGATTCTGTAGTTTTTCCTACGTAAGGTACTTGAATGATAAATGTATTGTTTAAATGCATTTACATTTATTACATTGTTTTTATTACACGCGAATGCATGCAACACACTATAGGCCTGATGACCTTGTTTTTAACCCCACATGACCCAGTTTCGAACTCATCCAGTATCACTGAAACAAATGTTCTGAGCAAGTTTTCAAGATCATTGGGCAAAAAGCTTGACTTCTAGAGTGTTCGCAATTCTTCTTCAATTTACATGTATTACAATGTTTTTATTACACGCGAATGCATGCAACACAATATGATAATATACAATATATGTATTACTAAGAAAAATGCTCCATTTTGTGAAGCAATGTAAGAGTGTGGTAAACTATCAAATGACTACTATGGTCAATTACTTTATCCATTCATAACAATACAATATTGTACCAACATAATATGGTAAATAACTGAATACTTTATGTTTATTTACTGCATATAAAGCAATACATGATTGCATTACACTATGAACGTATTAAGTGTTTTAGTATTATGAATTATAGCCTGCACAGCAATACACGGTTATAATCAATTGCAAAAACCGTTTATTATTTTTCCTGCATCATGAACACGTGTTGTGTAGTAAGTAGTAACTTGTGTTATTGTCTCTTTTACTAGAAAAAGGCGATGTGAGCAACGACAAGCAAACCAGTGGTTTCTTGAAAGTTATACTTGGCGTTAGTGTTTCAGGCTTCGTGTGCATTGTCATCATTATAATCATAATAATGTGTCGGCGGCGGCGAAATACATCAAGTAAGATTTACCTGTGTGCATATATAAACATATAATACAACAAATCCCACTGATCATATCAATTTAGATTTCAGATTGTAAAGTTATTCTAACGATTTTGTATAATTTAAGGGAATAGAACATATACCTAATATCCTCATAGTATGTGAGTATTATGTTGAAAATCGTGTATTATTAAAACAACATAATACGCTGTTTTGAGAAAACAAACACACGTTGGATGTTCTTTTATTTATAAGAGTAGTATTATATACAAATACATGTATACAGGAAGCACTGGACCACAAGATGACACCGACGCTGCACAATTAAGACGGATAGACAATTTTAACAGGCTTTAACAAGTAAGTAGCATACATTAGTGTTTAAGCTGGGATTGCATAAATTACCCTGTTGTGGGAGATTTACACCAGTGATTTGAAATAAGGCTTTTAATAGATAACCTCGTACATTTCTGCACTCAAAATATTTGATTTAGTAGAATATAACTAAGGAAAAACATATTACATTCAACAATCAAAGTCTAAAATAGTAATTCATTACCTTAAATTTATTAGGTGAACGGATTAATCTAACAACAATTCATTACATTTCGGGGACGCCGAACGGCAATCGCGAACAAACATTACGGATTATACTAGTTATTCATGGTACATAAGTTAAAATGTCTGTCTGTCTCTCTGTCTGTCTCTCTGTCTGTCTCTCTGTCTGTCTCTCTGTCTCTCTGTCTGTCTGTCCGTCCGTCTAAAGTTAGCATGTATATTAGTTTGTATTAATTATAGTTTTCACATTTGCACTGCGTACCATTGCAGAATAAACGAACGGTCTCTGATGAAGATCAGGCACATCAAACACTGATAAATGACACTGGAGACCAGCAATTGCATGAGCAAAATGGGGGTAACAAAGGGTTATTGACGCACTATGGCGGACACGAGAAGCGCGGCCAGAGAGAGGAAACGGAGAAAATTGTCACCCCAGCGTCTAAGACAACAAGAATAAACACCATTAACAAAGAACCTGACTCTGGCAAGGATAATCTCGAAAGCGCATCAGAACGTTTAATGAATTCTATACATGTTACTATTCCAACTTTTATCAATTCACGCAGCGTTAATTGGGAATCTATGCCGCATGTAATTAAATATCAGAATAGGTTTGCAATTCAATCAGAAAATACACATTCGTTGGTCGATAATAACCATCATAGTTTATCATTCTCGTGCCCGATGGTGACTTCCGGGGTGGTCGGGTGGAGAAAACATTTAGTAAAGATTAAGCACAACTTTAAAATGTTGTATTATTTTTTTACGATAAAGTTGCTTTTTAGAAATCGACCAATGTCATTACCAGTGGGAATGATATAAGAACACTCGTTCGTAGTTTCGTTAAATAATATACCAAAATAAAAGCAGTCGGATTTTTATAATTAGAAATCATTGGAAGAATATGTTTGTGTACTCGCATGTTTACAACTCTGAGTTCTTACTTCAACATATTATGAAGTGTGCAACGACTGACAAAGATCACAAAGTGACACAGTTGTTAATTATGCATATACTTATAAAACCGAAAGAGGAAACATAAATCCAATAATCACTTCAAACTGGTCTTGTGTTTTTTTTCTAGCTGGTCTCGTGTAAAACTACTATCGCTTGAAACATTGAATGTTAATGTCAGTATAATAAATGTTACCTACGCAGTGCATATTATTACGGCCTCCCAATTAAATAATGCAAAAATAAAAATGCAATGTTTAAATGTTCAAAGAGTAAATGTATAACAATAACAATAACCATACGCAGGTAATGTCAGCATTGCAGGACCACCTCAGCACAACAGGGCCACCTCATTTCAAGAATTTCAAGACAACTAAAGAAGATGACAATTTATGCAACCGTTCGTAATGCGGGTATGAAGAGAATGCTATTTGTGATGCATGACAGCCGTCGCACGCGTAAAGGTGGGCAGTTGTATGAACTCAGACACGAACGAGTGTTCTTTTACCATTCCTTTTGGTAATGACATTGGCCGATTTATTACAATGCAACGTTAAAAAACGAAAATCATATAAACTTGGAAAGTCATTCGTACTGTTTACAATATTTGTGCTGTACAGTAAAACCTCGGAAGTCACCACCGGACGATTTCTTAACACCTCAAATGAGGTGGTCCGGTGAGTCTCCTAACCGTGTGTACCGACGTCAGATTTTAGAAAGGTTAAATGTATTAAATATAAAAAAACAACGCGCTGTACAATTACAATGAACATCGACATGAACTACTGTGTAGATTTGCGTATTTCTGTAAATAAATACAAAATATGTATCATGTACTAAGCATGTTTGTATATTTAGTGCTCAGCGTATTTACAGTTACTTCTATTTGTCTGTGGCACAACATTCGCACATATTACTCTGCCAACGTTGCAGGTCAGAGGGACAAAGCAAATCAAGACGAAAAACAAATCAAACACAGTGTAAATGAAAGAGCTGAGGCAGCAGTTCTGTGGCAGAACATACGCACATATTACGCACATATTACTCTGCCAACGTTGTATTTCAGAGGGTCAAAGGAATTCAAGACGACAAACAAATCAAACACACTGTAAATGAAAGAGCTGAGGCAGCAGTTCAGTGGCAGAACATACGCACATATTACCCTGCCAACGTTGTATTTCAGAGGGTCAAAGGAATTCAAGACGACAAACAAATCAAACACACTGTAAATGAAAGAGCTGAGGCAGCAGTTCAGTGGCAGTACATACGCACATATTACGCACATATTACTCTGCCAACTTTGTATTTCAGAGGGTCAAAGGAATTCAAGACGACAAACAAATCAAACACACTGTAAATGAAAGAGCTGAGGCAGCAGTTCAGTGGCAGAACATACGCACATATTACGCACATATTACTCTGCCAACGTTGTATTTCAGAGGGTCAAAGGAAATCAAGACGACAAACAAATCAAACACACTGTAAATGAAAGAGCTGAGGCAGCAGTTCAGTGGCACAACATACGCACATATTACTCTGCCAACGTTGTATTTCAGAGGGTCAAAGGAATTCAAGACGACAAACAAATCAAACATAATGTAAATGAAAGAGCTGAGGCAGCAGTTCAGTGGCAGAACATACGCACAACATATGCACATATTACTCTGCCAACGTTGTATTTCAGAGGGTCAAAGGAATTCAAGACGACAAACAAATCAAACATAATGTAAATGAAAGAGCTGAGGCAGCAGTTCAGTGGCAGAACATACGCACAACATACGCACATATTACTCTGCCAACGTTGTATTTCAGAGGGTCAAAGGAATTCAAGACGACAAACAAATCAAACACACTGTAAATGAAAGAGCTGAGGCAGCAGTTCGCGATGGCATGGGATTTGCAGCAGACCATAAGGAGATTAGTTATGATACAGGAACCAGCAAGTGGTATTAGTAGTGGTAGTAGTAGTAGTATTTGCACAAACTTACAACATATCTAGCTGCAAAAATTACAATTTACCCACTAACATTTATCATACATTGCGATTTAAAATGGGTAAAAGGTAAAAAAAGTACCATAATTAAATATGTTTGATCAAAACAGCTGTCGACTTTGGAGAAAACATCAATACATGTATACATTGTATGCATTTACGCTGAATTACCATTTGTGTTAAGTTATACAACCGTTACCCTTATTAGTAAACAATATCGATAACGCGTTTATGTAATTCAAATATACGTATTTGTTTTGTTATGTTTATGTTTTCTTGTTTATAATAATAATAATAATAATAATTGTTATCAAAAACTGTACGTTAGGGTAACTGTTTACTTTCAGACGAACGTGTACAACATATCGAGGTAATTATACCTGTGCACACTGGGGATTCCAGAGAAACATTTTAATGTGTATGCGTCCAACCATTGAGTATTTACATTTTAGTGAAAATAACAGTTCGTTCAATTTTAATTTGTTATTGTTTATTTTATTTTTGTTGTGACTTGCTCTGCTTGTGTTGCTTTTTTGTATTAATATGTGTCTGCGTTCTCATAAGTAAGTGTGCTTAAGTTAAACACGGGTGAAAAATAAGGAAACACATTAAAGAAAGCATACATAATAACTGTCATATTGCAGTTAAGCATGTCGTATGGAGTTTAACACATTCTTCATTCGTTCATTAGTAGTGATTAAAAATAACAGCAGCATTTATACAGAGATAAGTTTCTAGTCATAAGGTAAATGTGTCACATTTTAAATGTTTATGTTTTGTTTGATGAAAATAGTGCATACAGATTTTGCTCATGTATACATTTAAAATGTGTATGGTTCTGGTTTACTCCTGCCATTTCACAACATTTTGAGGCCATTGCACGTGGGATTCTAGCGGAAAATTTTAATGTGTATGCTGTATAACATCCAGTATAACATTGTATTTCAGCATGTTGTATGCAATGCAACACATTCTGCAATTTCAAATATTACTTATTTAAAAAAAACAACAGCAGCATATATACACAGAGAAGTTTCTAGTCATAAGGCACAATTGTACATTCCTCGATTAATGTCTTAACTTTGAGGAGTGTGTTTGTCATTTCACTGCAATAAAACGCGACATCGATAAAAACCATTAGCAAATATAACAAAATAGTATTACTATGTTTAAGTTGCCTCTTACAATATATGTGTCATTTATTTTTGTTTGCTTTTGAGATATTTTTTAAATATTTAACTATTTGTGTTGTGTTACTGCTAATAAAATGTTATTTGTATATTGTGTACGTGTGTTGGTTTAAAGTTTGTTAAACACGAGGGGCTTAATCATTTACTGAGTATCGGAAGAATTTTTACTTTCTGTTAAGAAATACTCTGCAATCGTCTGTTTCTTTTTAATATTTATAAATCGCCTGATTTGCAGGTACCCGTACATGTATCTATTTGTCAATGTTTATAACGGTTTATAACGGTTCTCACTTCCATTTTACCTGCAGTAGGTTCGGGTTAAGTAATCGGATCAATTTAAAGTTACCATAGAGCTGATTTTATTTGGCGACTGTCCGTGTTTCTTTATCAATAATAAATCAAGGAGAGCATCAGATAATACAATTACATAGAATTTACTATACACAAGTTAACTTCTAGTGTCCTACATGTGTATTGTCTGTGACATTAGGTGGTACTCTACATTTTATTTTTCGTTGGGTTTGTTTTGTATTTACACATTGATTTTCTCATTCAAATTGTTCATGAGTTTTTTGTCATACTCCATTTCTCATCCACTAATGGTATCCATTTGACTTTAAATACTTGTTCACTATCCAAATGGTACTGCATTACAACAAGGTAGATGACTCTGGGATTTGTATTGCCAGAGTTATCTGCCCTGTTTTGGACTTACAACTTGTTGAGACAATCTTTTGGTAAATTAAACATTAAATGGAAAATTAGGGTACTTGTTTATGGGGCTGAAAGCATTCTGCAGACAAGTGGAGGTAACAATTTGAACTATTTTGTTGGAGTTATTACTTTTTTTATAACTTGTTATTGTTCATGTAGGTCGAATTTATCAATATCTATTAGAGGTATTGACTTGAAATTCATAATGCTCCATGACAGTGATAAACGTGTTCTATAAACAAAAGCCTAGAGCATTATCAAATATGAGAAAGTCGAGCGTCCAGCACCCGTAGGCGGTGCCCTTGTTTGATGCATAATTAAATAAATACTAATGAAACATGTGTTTTACGAGTTGGGTATGAATTCATTTCAAGATTCGATGATGACATACAGGTGACATATTTATTCGGTGGTATAATGCTTTAAACAATCACACTATTCGTTGCAGTTGTGTGTTTAATAAAACCGTAATATTAATGCATAGCTGTTCACCGATCAACACACCACATGTTTTTAATCAGTGCTGCCATAATAACCTAATTAGGTTGCGTTTACCTATATATTAGCTATATAGTATTTGTCAGGCATATTAAACAAAGGGTTGTAATAAACTAATTGAGGTATGTACATATGTATCACTGCTGTAAATCTTGTCAATGTACTGTGCATAAAGTATGAATGTACACACCAATGTTTTAAATGCAGCAACACAATGCAAAATCATCATGACAATATACAAGAAATATAAACTGTCAAAAAAAACCACAAAATAACTGTAATAATGTCCGGACAATGTAAAAATCTGCTGCTAAATAACACACCATATACGGACAACGTTCCTAACTACTGGGTTTTTTCTTCGGTTTCCAAAAGAATAAAACACATTACATATTCGATGATACACATAAAAATGCAAACCAGGGAGCCGTTTCATCAATGGTTGCAGCGCAGTTGCAATTGCAAATGCAAGTTGCAAGTTTTTCTCATCGATTTGCAACCCGTAGACAAAGGCGTTTCAACAATGCGGTCGCAAATTTCAATAGGTTAAACACCACTTATTCCGTATTCCGTGATGTCATTTCCGCGCGCGACTGTCAGACGACCTGTAAACATGGCTGCCCGAGCGGCAAACTGGTCGAAGTCGGAGGTGGAGGTTTTGGTTGATGGTTATGTCGAATACAACTCCATTATTAATGGGAACTTCTCGAGCACAGTGAAGCAGGAAACCAAAGATTTGAAAATGAATGCTATAATGGAATCGTGAGTATTTTGTTGTAACTTATGTAACCAAAAAACTAGATGTCTCAAAATAATTGTTTCTTTGGTCTGGATAAAACTTTTTCAAAGTTTATGTAAAGCAGGCCTCTGTGCGGATGGCGTTTTCGTCCATTCATCAGTTATCACCGATGTAATACGTTTTGATAGGAGTTAAAATTTAAAACGGTAAACTTATAGTGAATAATTTTTAATTTGGATTATTCAATGTGTTTATTTTGGAATTATATAGCATTTTATCCGCACATTTATTTACGATCTGTTTATTTTATGCTGGTTAAATGCATTCTAAATATAACCAGATTTAGTGTATTGAGCTGGCAAAATTAAGTAGATTAATGATTAAAATTATAGTGATCTTGTCAGATAAAAAAATATAGATACATGTGATTAGACCTATGTGGTGAGTAATTAATCATTATTTATATGTTCATGTTTATCTAGTGTAAATGCAGTTGGTGGAAATGCACCGACAGTCGACGACTGCAAGAAGAAATGGAAGGATTTGAAGGTATAAATGAGTATCAATATGCTTAACTAGTTTGAAGTTGTAATTTAAGATATTACGTTAAAACATATTAAAATTAAAATTTATTTTGTTTCATTATCGATGAAAAAAAAAAAAATTCAAGTCAAGACATGTACTTTCTACCAAGATACAAAATACATACAATTTCATTATCAACAAGTTGTTGGACATTAAGTTCTGTTAACATAATACATGGTTTTCCCAATGCAAAGTTGTAGTGAAATTATATTATTGTTTTATTGTAATTATAATAAATACTTCTGTAAATCAGAGCAGAACTGTGGGCAAGGCCATGAAACACAAAAAAGAAATGCAACAGACTGGCCGTGGAGATGTTGGAGAATCTCTTAGTGATCTTCAGGAAAAGGTGATTTTGCCATTTGAATCTAATTAAAAAATTTCAAAAAGCATTTTATTAAAGTAAACCTATTTATTTTAGCTTGATTGTGTTGAAAGCCAAAGGCATATTGAGATATTTGCGAGTGCATTTGTGAAGAACCAATACTTGTGTTATGACAGAGAGATCCTTTGAACGCTCCCAGAGTAGGGATTGGACTCTCAGTCACAATGCAGACACCATGGCCTTTAAAACAGAATGCATTGTATTAACTTTTATTTATTGGTATTCTATCAGAACCATTAAACCTAATGGAATTTTTTTTTAAAGTGTTATTACCATTGTTTGCATAATGAATTATATTCCATAATTGCATATTGCTGAGACATGTATGATGTTAAATCTCAATGTTATTATTTCTTTTGCAATAGGTACTATCCACTGTACCCAGTGTTGTAATTACTGGTCTTGCGGCTAATGACACAGGTCCCATAGGTACATTTAACTTTTCTTTTATTAATGTGTACCCTAAGTTAGTTTGTGTTGTTTGTGTAATTACATTTTCTCATCAATTATATATACGTAATATAGTGTTCTCTGTGGTTGGCTCAGTTCTTAATACCAATTTCTATATAACGTCAGTAGTAAGCACACAACTCCAGTTCAGTTCTTAATATTCTTTACCAGAATAATACTATCATAGTCTAACAGAACACACAATATCAATTATCCGTGGATAACTAAGGATCACAAAGATCAGGATCATGATCAATCAAGATCAATATGGAAAAATCCAAAATATGGTTTGGACTTAACAGAGTCAATGACTCTGCTTTCATGTGCCTCTATTCTCTGGCTCATGTACGTTAAAGAATATTCAGAAGTACGGTAATTGTAAATTTGCATGTACAAATATTCAGCTCGGTGACACAATTGCTGCTCACACCTTGACTGCCAATAACACAATGATTATAGATTTAAAAAGAGTGGGAAACAGTCACCTGACTAAACAGGTTTTAAAATTGATAAACTGTGACAAATGGTCAGTCTGGTCAAAGGGAGATAATAAACTACTCTGTCAGAGTTATTGGAAAATTCTACCTGGTTACATATATAAAAGATCATAAAATGGAATAATCATCTTTAAATGTTTAACCATTTTATGTTCGCCAAATTAAATCCATGGTCAATGATTTGCATATTGCTCTTTCAGAAAGTTCAGAAAAAGATACAACACCGGCTGGTGAAGAAGGTACTGTACTGCAGTTGTTATTGTTTTTTTATTTAAAAATTACTACTAAATAATTTATCAATAAAAAAATATACATATCGCGGTATTTGTAAACAAAATATTTGAATCTGATGGACTATGTTAAACCTTTGAGGTGCTATCAACTACAATGTTGTGAAAAAATGCAAATTTTTTGTCATAGTCCCTGACATTAAGAGATAACTTGATTATAAGTCACACATCCATAGCTATTGCATAACATGTAACTGACACAACTGTCATAATTCATATAACAAAGTAACGTTAGTAATAATTCATTACCATTATTGATTATTTTCTCATATCTTTCTTAAAGATATGCAATACTTACACATTTTTTAATTGTTATAACAGAAAGTGTTGTGCTGCAACAACAGAAGAAGAAAAAGAGAAGCAATGATGATGGTAAAATCGAACTTCTATTTTATTTATTGAATGGATTCCTTTATAGGGTCTCATTCTCAAATATGTAAGATATGCTAATTGTTAGTAGTACATGTATACATACAATAATCTAACAAACATTCATGCGTGCATCCATAAGACAATCAATATAAATACATGAATATAATTTTTATACATATACATGTTATGATTTGTACGTATAAGTCTTTAAAAATGATTGACTTTCCAAAAGCAGATGACAGATAAAAAAATATATCAGGTCCAGTAAACATATGTACCTTTCTGTTCTAAATGGCAAATACAATAAAGATAATATTAGGGAAAAAAACAAACATTTAGAAAATTACGGCAATGTCCAGATATTTTACTACAGATGAAGTAATATGTCAGTGTACTAAATAACTAAAGTAACTTTGACACATTTTGAACTTATTTTTACCATTTCATTGATTAATAATTGTTTGAATGAATATTGATTATTTTTTGCAGTGTGCCAGTGTTCCGCTGAGCTCATCCACATACAGAAGCAGCTCCTTGCAGAGGCTGTGCGTAGCAATGATCTGAACAAGGAGAGAAACTCATTGCTGGACAAAATCAGTGCAAGCTTGTCTATAATTGCAAGCAAGCAACTTGCAGACAGTTTGTTATATGAATTGTACTTTTTATCGTTTAGTGCATGTGCCTATGTATCAGACTACAGGAAACCTGTAAATCAGCTGTCAGACGCAATGATTTGAAAAGCCTCATGGTGAAAACATTATATACACTTTAAAATAATTGTTTATTATCCATTTGGCATAAAGTAATGCGTTAAGCTAATTGTTGCAGTAATAATTCCTTTATTTATTAATTAAAAAAAAGATCTAACTGGCATTAAATATGTTTACTGTGTGTGATACATTTTGTCAGACAGGCTCATTTTTTGTTATACATGTCTGTCTTACAGGTTTCGCGTTGTTTTGTGTGCGTGTGTGTGTTTGCTGCATTACATTATTAGATCCAATTATTATTGTTTTCAGTATTTCTCACTTCAGTATTGGATTTATTACATATGTTCATTTCATTGTTCAACATTAACATATTATTATGTTTGTATTTGTGATCTTTTTTTGATTGATAAACATTTTTATAATTATAAATTTTGTGTTTAAAGGTGTGTGACTGTGAAACATATTATACATGATTTACAAGGTAATCCCATTTAATTAATTGTTATCTTTCAACATTAAAGGACACTAGATTTTCCATATATGTATGTGTTATTTTTCCTCTTTATAAATAATGTATTTTTCCTTTCTTTCTGAATATGTGACCAAAATTAAACGTTATCATTATGTGAATAGGTCCCTAAATAGTTTCACTGTTGTGTGAAAAGTTGTTCAGGAAAACTGAATATATCTAAATATTTATTTACTTAGGCGTAAAAAAAATATGTTTGTTCAGGTAACATGCCCCAAAAAATTAGGGTAGGTAGGTTGGGATTTTTTTTTTTTTTTTTTTTTTTGGTAAATGGTCAACTTGAAGATTCTAAAACTGAAGAAATATTGAAAACATATCAGTAATATCCTTAAACATTGTTTATACGTGTATACTATCAAAACAAAACACTGTTTTTATCACTGACATGTTGGCTGTTGATTGTTGTGCATTTGAATGCTTATGTTAAACTTGGCGTGACTGTGATAAAAATATGTAAACAAGTTTTATGGTTAAACATGTTGTGTTTATGATATATCGGTACTTGTTGTTATCTGTTTTAAGGTAACACGTACGTGTTTGTGACATATATGTTATGATATGTTTAATATTAGAATTGTGTGTCTGTGATAGACATGTAATTTTTATTTCATTGTGAAATTTAATATGAATGTCAAAAACATAACATAATACGTACATGATTAAATTTGGCCAGTTAATCAGACATTTGTCCAATGGTATTCAATATATTGACCTCAATAAAAAATCTTCTACTGTAACTAGCATCAACTTCTTTCCAAAGATAGCTCATCCAGTGCCATTACGCACACAGACGAATAGCATAAATTTAAGGCCATTTATTATTATTTTTCAATCTCATTTCAAATCAGTTTCAAGAAGTATCAAATTGTAAAACTGTAAACCAACAATATTGAATAAATGCACAAGCAAAGAAAATGAACATAATTATCGGCTTCAGTTTTATAAAATACCGGCTAAGGTTACCAGTCTGCAAGTATTGCGTGCAGGTACATTGAACGTAATTTAAACAAAAAAGGCCCATCGTAGGTTTTTTACTACTATAGATAACAACATTTAAAAAAAACAATACAAATATTTATTTTTGTTCAATCAAAACTCAATGCAAATATCAATGCACATGATTTTATGTCACAATAACGTAGTTAATTACAATACCACTAACAATTCCGAATTACTGAAAATATGTATAAATGAAAACAATTAAACGGGACAATTTCTTAGACAGATGGACCTGTGATGTCAGAGTCCCATACCTGTTAAAAATCCTATCATTCAGAGGCAAACCTTTCACCATCTCCAATAAACAAGAGGGCCAAATGGCCCTGGGTCGCTCACCTGAGTTTCATTAGTCGAACAATTTTCCATGTGTTAGATATGTATACGGATATGGATATACTGATACGGACTGATGGAAATGCTGCCTTAATCATAATGGTTTGAAACACAGTTGGAAAGTAGATATTGAAACTGAAGCTTTTTCTTCAATATGACCAAGTGACCTAGTTTTTGACCCCACATGACCCAGATTCGAACTCGGCCGAGATACCATTGAGACAAAATTGAGAACGCATGGAGATATTTTACTGAAACTTCATACATAGATACCTTGACCTTTGACCTGTTGGCCTCAAAATTGATAGGCGTCTACCTTTCCACCCAAGTAACCAGCATACCAATTTAAATGACCGTAGGTCAAAGCGTTCTCTAGATATTGTGAGGAAACAAAATAGTGTACGGACCGACCGACCGACAGGTGCAATATATCCCCACCTCTTCGAAGGGGGGCTTATGCATATATGCAGAAATGCATATATCATGATTCCATAATTATTTATGGAATCGTGATATATGCATTTCTGAGGTTAATCCCAGCCCTGTAGTTTTCAGCTGGAAAAACCGGAGCGATTTCTTCATTACCATCTTCATTGATGACTGGTTCTGGCATAGCATTGTCTACACACAAGTTGTGTAGTCTGCAGCACGCCATACACACGTCTGCACACTTCTGGGGCTTGAACGGTAGTGCCCCACCAGTCTTGTGAAGGCATCTGTGAGAATGTAATGATGGATAGTTATCGAAACAAGCGCTATTTGTAAAACAGTTCTACCTCTCAAGGTCAAAAGCAATCTTGAAATAAATATAATTTAAACCCACTGAAGATTAAAAGCAATCTTGAAAGAAGATTTTGGTAAAGACAGGATGTACACATTTGGACATAGCGAAACTGCTGAGAAGAACAATTTCAGATAAAATAATGGATGAAATATTTTTCCACGTATACAACAGAAACTGTTAAAAAAGGCTAATTTTATATCATTAAAGGGACATAACTCATAAATGCCAGTGGTATTTTGACTGATTATCAAAATTGACTGCGATAAAATACCCACAAACATTTTCACGAAGGTAGGTGAAGATTGGATAGAGAGCGAAACATTTGTTTAACGACAGACAGACTGAACGACCTTAGCATACCAATATATCCCGCCATTTATGATGGGGCATTATTCATAAAATGCTTTCCTTGAAAAATCCATAGCATTTTGAATAAAAATTTAAAGTTCATCTCACACATTATTAAGATAAGTAAGTCCTTTATAATGAGACCAATACAGTCATGTATGTAAGGAAGTTTTTGACCAATTTTTGAAAATGATTATGATTATGAAAATGATATGCATCTACCTTAATCTGGATTTGAGTAGACCAAATGCTCTCTCAACGCATAAGCGCCCTTGTCTATGACGTCTGTTGTACAGTTGCTCCCGCTCGTTTCGTGGGTTTGATATTGGTGTCAAGAGGTACCTCTTTATAGCATACCCACTATCTCCGAGGAGGATAAGACCTTTATGGTTTTCAAGGTAGTCCTAAAACACATTAGGATCCAAACAATTTAAATGACTATAATTTGGAAGAACATAAAGGCATATTTGGGCTATTAACATAATGAGCAAGTCCACCCCGCTAAAATGTGTGCTATGAAATTAAGGCCGAAGTGTTGTTTTCTCAAAAAACAAGTATTTTAACTGTCAATTAACCATACATTTAAACTTATTTGTTAACATGTTTTAATTCCTAACTACAAACTTATTCACCTTTAGCTGACAATTCTCAAATATTGCCGCATCATGAGTAGACCCTGGCCAACGAGCAACAACATCCATGAACCTATTAAATTAAAAACAAGAAAATGCAATCAAACAATAAGACAGGTGAATTCGGCCCATAATTTTGACAAATTTCAAACTAGAGTTATCAAAATTGGCCTATGATGCCATTTTAATATAGGAAATACGTTTTCTAAGTTTGAATGAAATCCCTCAAGCCATTACTGAGAAACCAGCTTACCGATAAACTTAAACCTGTCCATATAGATCATATGTAAATTTTAAAATTGTACAAAAGCCAAAAATTTTGACAAATTTCAAAATCTAGATTTATCAACATTGGCCTATGAGTAATTGTTAATGTGGGGAATAAATGTTTTAAGTTTGAATGAAATCCCTCAAGCAATTCGTACCAAAGTAGATCTTAATCTGTATTTTATGATGCTACACATGTGTACAAAGAATTATTTGATTATGTCAAGCCATTCTTTAGTTATTGTCCGTAAACTATGTTTTTAGGGCATTGATGTCAAATAGGGTTCATAAATATATCACAATTTAGTGATTTTTTAACCAAAGTCGAACCTGACCTGTATTCTATGTTGTTACACATGTGTACCAAAAATTAATTGAAAATGTCAAGCCTTTCTTGTGTTAACAGCAGGAAACCATGAAAACCAACAGGCCGACATACCGACAAGCTGACTTCTATCAACTCTCCACGCACAAACTTTGTTTGTGGGGGTATAATAAAAACTTCAAGTCTGGTGATGAAACTGCCTGACAGTTTAATGCGTAGTAGCCCTTGCGGCACACAAAGGCCTTCTCATGGTCAGATGGCGCCAAAATTGGTACCAGTGTGCCGTCAATCGCACCAATCATGTTCGGGAACATACTCTTCCTGTAAAACAGTCGTTTTACATTGACCACACTCTGTGGCTGCGTAGGAAATCTGTAAAAATTGTCAAATATTTAAGATGAATGTATTTATTATAGGAAATATATCACAAACACATATGCAGTAAACGCTTTAACAATCGAAAAAAAACAATCATAATATTCAGTGTAACATAATAGTACATGTTGCAAATAATCTAAATTACCAAATTATTGATTTGATTGAAGACTAGTCAGAATGATAAAAAGTAATAAGTTTGTTCAATTTTCAGTCATTATGGAACATAAATAGTTAATTTGTTACTTGCTTTTACCTGCGATAATCTGATATCAAGTAAATATTCCATAAACTGTTGAAACAATTTTGTACTAAATGAACAACTACATGCAGATATTTGTCTTTGTAGTATAATACCATTAATAAATAGTAATTATTATCCACAGCATTTAATTCATGTACAATAAGAGTTAAATAAATTTATTACGATTTGTTGTTGATATATTTTTGAAGAATTTAATAAAATTGATTCCGGTACTTGTTTAATTACGAAACGAAGTTAACCTGTAGAATGATAATGTATCGTACCTTATATTGTTAATGTTGTAATTGACACTGTTTACGAATCTTCCCACTATTCGGCACACTGAACTCCTGCTGGTTCCATTAGTGTCTGCTATTTCACTGTAGAAGGCTCCCGTAGCTAAGTACCTCAAACTGAGCAGAAGCTTAAAGAACGGAGAAAAATTACGGTAACAATAATAAAAAAAACAACCTGAATTCCATATTTTTAAAGGGCCTATTCACAGATTGATGAGTTGACATTGTTTCAACTTTTTGTCGCTGATTCAAAAACTACAATAACAGTGTATACAAGTGTACACAAGGGAACAAAGTAAAACTACGGACCAAGCAAAATATGCTAAAAACTGTTTTGTTTATGAGTAATCACGATATTAAATTGATAAAATTATATAGCGTTTGTAACGCTTAACGATGGAATAATTTTGAACGTATCTGTTTTTTTTAACAATTATGTACAATAATTAATGCAGGGTGAAATATAGAAGTCGCAATGGCCGAGTGGTTACAGCAATAGGCTTTTAATCCAGAAGTCCCGGTTTCGAACACCCGGTGGAACCAATTTTTTTATATACATTTTTTTATATAATTTGTGTTATTATATTTCAGCGTTTTAGTTTCCGATGCTTAAATACAAAGATTTTCCCATGCTTAAATCAGTCAAGTTAAGACATTTAATTGCATACTTCAAAAATGTCAACATCTGTGAACAAGTCTCTTTAATGAAGAACTTTTCAGCTAGACAATGTCATTTCAAAACACAAGCTGTAATTTAACATTATCAAACTCAGTAAGTATTTCCATATAACCAGTAACTTATACATTAAATCAATGAAAAATAATATAGAAATTAAAAGAATATAGCAGATTCTACACTATGTAACACAAGATGTTATTTGATACAAGATAAAGTATATTCATTACGAAAAAGCTTTTAATTTTTTTAAATATAGTATAAAAAGAACACTTCCTTGTGTTATAATCCATACGCCGACATGGATATTACTCAGAATAGGGATAAGGATCAACATGTTAACATTTTGTGTTTTGTTGACTTAAGACTGGATGTAAAATACCGGAAGTTTCCATAAACTAGGTAAGGTTAATTACTACTATACGATGAAGTTGATGAATCGAGAAACGTACAGCTGTGTTTTTCGTTACTGATTTTACATTTGACAATATCACTTGCCTGTGTGTCGGCATGTATGGGGTGACCACCCTGCAAACCGCGGGATAAATAATGCCCGACAATTCCAAGCAATTCTTGGGCTGTAATTCTGTCCACTCTATACCGAGATACAAAATCTATATCTCGGATATTGCCAACTTGAATGCGAGGGTGAAACACCCTCGCATTCCTCCTATACCGACGCTGCATATGGGCGTATGCACAAAGTTCGGCCATATTTGTAACTCTTCACGGGCAGTTGCAAAGTCTCAATACAAATTTGCAACTAACAGGTGCGCGTTGCACTTGCGATTTTTTTATGAAATGGAATACGGGTTGCAAGTTGCAATTACATATAAAACTGCAACTGCAACTGCGCTGCAACCATTGATGAAACGGCTCCCAGTATTTTATTCTACATCCAGTGTACGGTTTTTATTTACACCTATTGAAATCGATTTGATTACTTTTTAGACAACTACACGTTTTAGACAGCGTGTATGGACATTAATACTATGTTTTATACAACGCTGAAGTGCATATTGTTGGTAAATGTAACGCCTTTTATCAGTATGTGTTTATTCTTTCAATTAGTATAATTGTATTATTGATTTTTAACTTATGCTTGTAATGTCGTGGATCATTCGATTGTCACATTTTACTGAATAAAACATTGTAATCACGAGCACGTAAAGTCGGCGACATGTGGACGAATGTTTGATAAACTTTACCGGTGTTTAGCAGATACATTACATTGCATGCAAACAAATGTTAGAAAAGTATAATAATCATTAGCTACAGTTTTAACAATTGACAGTCTAAATAAAGTAAATACAGTATGAACTGTGTTGAAATGAAATATATACTGAACCAGAAAAGAAACTTTCGCTTAGTCTGAATGTAGATATTTTTAACATTTGAATATATAAGTCTGACATTTTTTGTTTGTTGTACACGTTTGTCTGATGAATCTGCTAGAAATAACTGGTTCATTTTGCAACGAAGAATGATTTTACAATAATCACACGTATGTATATACATCATTTACGTAAGCGTGACCATTTGATATGTAATAAACTCAGAATAACAAATCAGTACAATTACTGGCATTGGCTTATGCCTAAATATAAATTGCAACCAATTTTGAAATAGTATTTAAGAAATATGAAATACGTAATCGTACCGACATCATGTATGATAGGTGTAACAATGTACTATCAACAGTACAATAACAGCAACAGTTCAGACCAGTAATATGTATCATTTCACAATGCGGTTGTTGGGATTCATGTTGGTTCTTGTTTACCTTTTCAAATTGTAAATAAACTCAAACTTTCACTTGTAACGACTGACTTTCACGGAAACGGCATCGTGCCCTTAATCACAATCAGTTTAATTTTATCATAATAACGCAATTGCATTTCGTACCTTTACATAATGTGTTTCGTGAGATTTGGTATGCTTTCAGTTATCACTTTACATGTAATCGAAAGTACAAACAGTAACGTGGCACTTTTTTAGTGCAGAAGCTGTATTTTAAACGGTGTACACATTGAAATCAATATGATAACCTCTTTTGTATTTGTTTATATGCCGTTGACAGATATTACTGCGGGTTGTTGCATTCTTAAGGGCTAGTGTGTAACTTGCACGGGCTGATCGTGATAATACGCTACTTCAAACTTTTATTGACGCCCTTAATGCAATTTTAGATAAATATTCACAACAGTATATTCGGACCAAGATCAATTGGCTGACCTAATGATAGTAATAAACATAAACAATCGAAGTTTAGCGGAAGTTGATACTGGTTACGTCACATTCACTATCGATATTTTGGACATTGTGCTATCGAGGTATTCGTAGCGCAAGTGGTAAAGAATCGGCATGGTATCGTGTTTGTAGTACTGTCAAGTTATTTTTGCTGCCCTGAGTTTGGATCACGATCTGGACATTCTTGCCGACAATTGTTCATTAAAATTGCATATAGTATCTATAACCTTTACTTTTCCATAAATCTATTTTTAGGTCCCGCCAAATTAAGTTGGTCGAAATATACATATGTAGCTATTAGTTTTATATAATTCATATTGTAATAGTATGTCAACAAAATTGAATCTAACTACCACACCTTACGAACGCAGGCCTAAGGCTTCCATAAGTATACAACTATTCATCAGTTTGACCTTGATCATTGACACAAGGACTAACTTATTAATAGGGATCATTAACTAGTAATGACCAATTTAACTACCAAGTCGACAAGTCTATTTGCGAATTTATTTCCCGGACCAGCTTTCCAAGTATTAGAATTATTTTTTTGTATAATATGTTTGACTTTGAGCTAAGACTCAATAACCCCAACATCAACAGGTTGTATCTACTAGTCATAAGTTACCTAGCTTCCATGTTTCAAAAACCTAGGCCTAAGGGTAGTGTAATTATTTTTACACTTATTGGGTATTTTCTTATATCACATTTAGACCCTAAGATCCCAAAATCGATAGGAGTCCTCTACTTACCATGACCAACCTAATTACTACTTTTTAAGAACCTAGACCAAAGGATTGCTAAGGTGTTGCCCGGGGAAGCTTTTACAATTACTGTGCATTCTTGTTTTAATCATTTGGCCAGTTTGATATTGCTTGCTGACAGACTGACCATAAAACCAATTGGGATCATCTACTAGTCATAACCAACCAACCTACCCAGTTTCAAGACATTTTACTAGCAACATATTCCAAGGGGTTTATTATAAAACAATATTCATATGCAAACAATAACCACTATAAGTTGATATTTTGCATTTTTTTTACACGATTGACAACTGTGTACTTGTCAAAACATCATATTTTTCATAATGTAGTTTATTCATTTTAGTTTTACTGTATTCATGTACAATTGTACATACGTCTGCAAAATTGAACTTCTAAATGTGTTCCGTAACAGATATTGCTATCGTAGGCGTGTTCATGTAGCTTGTTGTTATGCGTATCCGAGTTAAACGACTGAACCAAAATGCTCACGATATGCAACTACAATGCAAGAGGGTGTAATCAACATTTTAGAGTGCAACAACAACAAAAATAACAAGAACAACAACAATAATAATAATAATAATAATAATAATAATGAAACACAATAATAATGATAATAATAACAATAACAATAATAATAATAATAATAACAATAATAATAATAATAATAATATTATTATTATTATTATTATTATTATTAATTATTATTATTATTATCATTATTATTATTATTATTACTAATATTTATATTAATATTAATAATATTAATACAATTAATCATGAAACACAACCCACAACGTCTAGCCTAACCGATGTATTCGGATAATGAAGGAAATGATGAATGATATTAAAAACTGATCACTGTATTTGTATTATATCTGCTAGAACTATGAGTTGTAACCTTCATTGTAAACGTTTGTTTTAAACTTCAGTATTGATATTACTGCACACAACCGTCGGAATTACCTCGCCAAGATAACATTTTGGAAATTGAATGTGTTATATAAACGAACAATCTTGATTGCAGTCACATTATGGCAGTGTTAACGACACATCTATAAATAAGTTTTGAGTTACTGGCTTATTATCAGGAACGGTTTTGCTTCGTTCGTGCCTCGCCTATGATTGTGTTGATTTGAAACGCGATACTACATAGTAATATGATGGAAACGCGAAATCCCGATACTATGATAATGAAAACGCGACAATACAATGATGATAACGCGATACAACGATAACGAAAACGCGATAGTACGAGTACGATAATGCGACATTAAATCGTGTTTTCACCATCGTACTACCGTGTTTCACCATCGTGATGTCGTGATATCGCGTTTTCGTTATCACAGTATCGTACTGTCGCGTTATCATCATCACACAGCTGCATTATCATCATCGTACTGTCGCGTTATCATCATCGTACTGTCGCGTTATTACCATCGAACTGTCTCGTTATCGTTATCTTATTGTCGCGTTATCACCATCGTACTATGGACTTATGGTGCCCATGCACATATAAATACCTCGGATTGCCTATGGGTAGGTAGGGTCAAAGTCACTGTTACTAAAAATAGAAAACAATGGTTGGGTTCCTTAACTTAATAAGAATAAATCGTGATATTTTAATGCAACTTCATATGCGGATACCTTATACCAAGACCTCGTTTGGAACTGCATATGCATTGGGTGGGTCAAGATCAGTTTTACTAAGAATAGATTAATGGTTTCCGCTCAATGCTCGGGACCAAATTGAGTTTGTGTGATGAAACGTTACATGTAAATACCGTATATTGAGACCTGGCTTGAAATTGCATATGTGGTGGGTGGGGTGAGATCAATGTCACAATTATTAAAAAAGAAAAAAAGAAACATTTCGCCTCAATAAAAATGGAATAAATAAAAACAAATTGAGCTTTTGCAATGAAATAGCATATTAAAATAAATAATATCAAGAACTTGCACGCGTGGATGGTGTCAATGTCGGAATTTCTAAAAATACAAAGACACCCGTCTCAGCTCAATAAATTGAGAAAAAATTGGGACATTGTTATTTAACTTCATATAAAGATACCTTATGTTGAAACCTTGCTTGGGATTGCATACCGGGTGGGAGGGATCAAGACTCTGTACTAAGATAGAAAAAGTGTTTCACTTAATAACTTGCAAAAAATTGTGATTTATTTGTCTTTTGTAGGTGATTTTGTCACTCAAAACATTCTGTGCCAAATCACCACAATTGCAAACCTCCTTGATAACGCGACAGTACGATGATTATAACGCGATAGTACGATGGTTGCAACGCGACAGTATGATTATACTAACGCGACTGTACGGTGATGATAACTCGTCAGTACAATTATAATAAATCGAGAGAACTATGATGAAAATGCGACAGTACGATAATGCGATAACGAAAACGCGATATCACGACATTACGATAGTGAAAATGCGACAGTACGATGGTGAAAACGCGATAGAATATCGCATTATCATCATCGTGCTATTGTATTATCGCGTTTTCGTTATCGTAGTATCGCGTTATCACGATCGTACTATGCTATTTTCCCGATCGTAATAACGTGATTTCGCGTTTTTGTCATCTTACCACGAGTATCGCGTTTCAAATCAAAACATTCATGGGTGATTACGTTAACTGAATTCTGTACTTGTGTAGGTATGATTTGTTCTTGTGTTTTTTTTAAGAAACGGACACGCGATAACCAATTGTATTATTATAATAGACGTGACGCAATCAAATATCGTTTGTGGTTTGTTTTCGGTGAATCGATTTGTAAACGGACAATCCTAAAAGGGAACTCAAAACGATGATTATCAAGATAATTTATTTAGCCTACAGCGAAGTAATATCCAGTTTTAACAGTTTTAAAAGTAGGCCGAACCGAACCGGGGAGGTAACTTTTTAATCCAAACGCGCGTTTGGCAGGTATACATTTATATTTTAACAAATATTATAAACCCTTATTTATGTTATGTAAATTATATTTGCGTCAATTTGGTTATATTACACACATTTGTAAATAATACTAAGCCGCAGTTGTGATATTGCATCATGTAGAATTTAACTAGACCTTCGTACCCAAGAAGCATTTATGGGTGTTTTCAGTACGTGCAACATACAAGTCAGATAAATGGATTATTGTAAAGCAGCATCCCCTGGTCAACCCTTTGCTATGTCCCGTCTGCATGTGGTGTACAATCATTGTGAGAGCGTGCATCTGCAGTTGCATAAAAGTAAAATAATGTCAACTAATACACGCACGTTGCACGTGTAATATCACGCATGTACTATGTCAAGTATCTATTTGAACGCGCTGCTTTTGTAGACCGTATACAATTTTAACTGTGAAAAGTCGAGGTATATAACTGAAACTAATTATGCTGGTTTTCATTGGTCACTTTATTAAAAAAAAACAGACAACACACGGTCATTCTAATGACACACACATTCTTAATTAACAAACTTGTTTCATTTGATGTTGTCATATGCATGTACGCAAGAACGATACATATTCACAAAATATGTGACAGGCCTACCACGGTTTCATAATTTCTACATTTTCAATGACGAATACTTGAAATGTCACTGTATAACAAATCCCGGACAGTCCATTATGTATCACACAAAATACATCTACACCACTCACACTATTTATGTACAGAAATAAGTTGGTTCAGACTGAAAATGTCCATGGTTCCATTGTTTTAACAATTATTCAGTATCACATATCTACTGCTTAAATATATAATACATGCAGGAAAATCAGGTATTATAGACAAAGTACAATATTCCAAAGTATCCCGTTACGTATTTGCATCGTCATAATATGTTTCAATTAAAAAGGTGCCGAGTTCTTTTTGTTGGCGATATTGATGATGATGATGTTGATGATGATGATGATGATGATGATGATGATGATTTTGATAATGATGTTGAAGAAGAAGATGATGATGATGTTGTTGTTTTTGTTGTTGTTGTTGCTGTTGATGGTGGGTGGTGTATCATAAGTAGGCAAATTGGTAAAATAAACAAATTCTGAGTCATTGTGGCCCGAATCTATGCCCAGTTTCACATTCCGTATTAGTAAACGGGAATTCCCACACGCTATTTTAACCAGACGACGCATCGCATCATAATATAATGATTGTGTCTGAACAAGAGTCGAACGACTCAATGACACATTCATACAAGCTATTCAAATTGATATATAAAAACCCCTTTGCAGCTGTTGTACGTCTGACATAAAACAGATAACTGGGTAATTTGGGATAAATACACGGTACGCTTTGCAATTAGCATCTGATCTCTGAGTACTCGCTTGTGAATGAAACAATGCACTTGCGTGTAAGCCTGGTATTATT
The DNA here is from genome assembly GCA_027627225.1 of Congeria kusceri. NCBI lineage: Eukaryota > Metazoa > Mollusca > Bivalvia > Myida > Dreissenidae > Congeria > Congeria kusceri. Next base: position 67,163,707 of record CM051026.1, on the reverse strand, counting down.
CACGCTGAATATATTTCATCTGCAAAAGTATTACTGTTGATCGTTCATGGTAATCATGGCTTTTGATATTCGTTGTTAAACAAAGTTTGCCTATACAATTCATAGTTTCATATTCATTACAAAATATTGTTTTCCCTTGCCTCTCCCAAATAAAGTCACATATTGGCACTGCGCTTGTGTGCAGAATAACGTTACTACTGCCGACGCTATATGTTAATTAGCACCATTTAAATTATATCGATATATATATATTGCTGACCTAACATGGAGACGTATTGAAAAGATCACGCACATTTCATTATTTACCATGCAGAAGCATATTAGATTTTCTTTATAAATTCTGCACCTGAGTAAAGAATATCCAGAACATTATCTCTGCATCAGTCGAACGAGTCGTGCGCACATGTATTATTATTTCACAATGGCCGCATCTGCAAACAGCAAATTACGTGCACGTAAAGTAGCTTACTTCAGCCTACAACGGTTGTGTTACACAACTTCAGTGTATAATTCCGATTGTTTTGTAGATAGGCACGTAACTACCAATTTGGCAATCCGTAACAAATAGTGTATTCAAAATTATATGTAGTAGTTATTGCCTGTACCTATACTCTTTTTAATGCATTTTTTTTCGGTTTCCAATTTCTTCGTTAGAATCACCATGAAGCTCAAAACGGAGGTCATATGACCCAGATCGCAGTATGGACACTGAAATGGTGGACCTGAAAGAGTCAACCGAGTGAGAAACTCTGAGAATTCCATAACTTCCAAGGCCAAGTCAAAATGATACGGAGGCGTCTGCAGGCGGATAGGATTGAATATAAGCAGATTGAAAAGTATGTACACGTAAGGGCGTTACCTTATTAGGTATATAAATACTATAAGCTAATTAATAGTATCTGTGTATACATGTATATACTACAGTATGTCGTACCCTTTGGGTCAAAAGTACACATGCGCACGCCAGCTAAATATATATGTGTAACTGTTATTAATAAAATTGTAACCGTAGTGAAATTATTTTGACTGCAGTCATGAATATGCAACTGTAGTTACATTTACAAATATACCTGCAGTTATACAAACTATTACAAAGTAGTAGCAGTGTCATTGGTAATGGTACTTTTACTAGAAGCAGTAACGTAGTACGTAGCGGATTATTTTTAGTTGTAATGCGTGTTGCAATGGTAGTGGTAATTAACCATTGTAATAATTATGATAACGATCCAATATTGTTTAGGATAAATGAATTATTCAACATGCATGTCACACACATGTACAAAGTCAAATATATGTTCGATTTTTTTCTGCAATATATTACACATTACATGAGATGCTGATTTGGATTTGTCACAAACACCACAAACACATGGATAAGACATACTAATATTGAATTCATTTAAAATAAGAGTTTTTAATTTGCATGTTGCCATATGCATGTACACACGAACGAAAACTATTCGCAATCAGTGAACGCTGTACCACGTTCCAAAGTATCGATAGTGGATTTCAGTGTCGAGTACTTGAAATAACAAAACACCGGAACTGCATTATGAATAATTCGGTTTCAAGACATCTGCACAACGCATTGGATTTATGAACAGATAAATAACTAAGTTGGTTAGACTGAGAAACTCCATTGTTTCATTATTTCATTGTTTGTTCGATTATTCAACACGGTTACTGGTAACGTGTACACTACGCTGCGACAACACTTGTTGGGTTGCTGTGTTGTTTATGATGGTTGATTTGGTATCACAAATAGACATATGTGTACATGTATACTTACCTAAAATGGGTAAATTAAATGTTTCTAACAATGTATCTGGAATCTATTTACGCTTCACATCTCGCATTAGTAACCGGGAATTGCCGTTCTGAAATATCACCAATGTATGACATAATGTAGCTAATTCTTGATACCTTCGTTTGCATGCTTATTTTGCCTAGTTGCCTTAATTAAGCAGTTGTTTGTCATTGGGTGGAATTGTTGGACATATGCACGTATATATAATGAAGCCACATGTTATAAGATAGTGTATGAATGAAATTTAACTTAAAACATGACTTTGGGAGTTCGCCCATGAACAAATAATAAGCGTTGTGTCTAGCGTACTTTGATTTAGTGTTCCGTTCACTACGTAACACTATACGTGTTATATAGTTACTTGAACAGGATAAATTGACATTTAGTTTACAGCGCCAATTAAGTTCTGATGACTGCTCATGTCAAGTGGCTCGAGTAAAGTTCAACATAATACACAATTAACAGCAGCACTATGTGGTCAGTAATACAATGTACATTGTACACGTGTGAATAAGTATGTATTTCCATCTAAGTATGTTCTATAATAACTCATTACAAAATACACTTAACAATAGCACTGTGTGGTCTAACAAATTATTGATAATTCTTCGGACTGTTCATTTCAGAATCTGGTTGAGTAACATATAAGTGACTTACATTTAATTTCAAAACTACCTCAAAAATGTCATGCTTGCAGATCAATGGCGCGTTGCATATTTCAAATAGAAACATCAACATGGACACATTAACAAACGAAACCAAGCACGTATAATATTTATTTTAAATATGACGTAGTTTTTGTACGATGTCTAAGGGATCGAATACCCTTAGTGTGCTGATGCACAGAACTTAAAGTAGCCTGCTATGAGCGTTAGAAGTATCAATAGTGCTTTAATGATCAAATAACCATACCACCTACAGCATATACAGAAAGACTGTAAAAAAATTCAGTTGGTGCATTTATTGAAAAGAAATGCATGCCTACGCGTTTATTATTAAAGGAAGTGAAGAGATAAACCACACTGATCCCCCAGTAAACTCCTTACCAAAGTAAACTGAAACAAACATAGTCTAATTAAAATGTTTTAAATATCCAATGTGTACTGCAGTATACTGTACTGCTTGACACTCCATGTGTTCACTAAAAATGACGTAACTTAAATGACGTAGGTCTACTGTTTTTGTTTCTTTCTTGGAAGACTCATTGCTTACAGTCATTTCCAATTTTTTAAAAGGGCCACTCTTGAATAAAATAACAATTTAACATCGTAGCATTTTTAATATCTTAACTAATTTGAACCATGAACGTCCATTAACAAATTAAATGATATTTAATAAACGCTGCAATTATTTATTATTACAGGACTAACATGTGCGTACCTAGATCAAATTAAAAGAAACCAATGAAAGGTAGTTGGTGATACACTGTTAGTAACTGATGGTGTATGGGATATACACCCTCAGTGGCTTCATACAATACGAGAGCGCAGTACTGACAGCGTAACTAATAATACCCTTGTTTTAAAAACAATACATTTCAATCAGTAGAACAATTATAATAAGGCACAACATATTGCAGATAAATAAGATATGCATAGATTAGTGCTTGCTATTTAGTATGTAAACACTGCAAACGCTTAATTATACACAGCTTGTATTCAGAGTATAACCTGTCACTAGGTTAATACTATAATTTCAACCCGTGCCCCGCAAGATATTTGTTTAGTCTTGATCTAAACTATAACGTGCGAGTTAAATGTCAAAAGGAACACACATCTATACATTCTATCAGTTTCAGTGATGTAGGACGCCAATCGCAGAGATCAAGTTAATATTGAAAACACGTACTTACTATTTCATCGGAATTTTTATTACTATATCATAAAAATACACTATATCGATTGATAACCAGTATTTTGCTGTGCAAACAAAATAACTAAACATGATAGTTATTCTAAGTCATAACCTGTATTAGTTACACTAATGTTAGATTATATGCACACTGCTGTGCTATATAGTTCAAATTGTGTTTTCACAATTGGTTGCACTTTTTATCAATACTGAATGAACCAATTGTCTCTGACAAAGAACAGGCAATGAACCAGATAAACGGATATAACACTGGATACCAGCAACTGGATGGGCAAAGTGGAATTAACAAACCGTTATTACCACACACTCGTACAACTGACAGAGACTACGAATTTGTCTAAATGGATCAAAAGGAGACTATTGTTAAGAAAGAATTAAACAACAATGGCAATATTGAAAGTTAATCCGTATGTTGCATTAGTCCAATGACTCTTACTTGTCTTATCGAATTTATATTGCTTTGGAAATTACGGCGCATACAACTTAAGTAGCATAGTATGTTTTGTCAATCAACCAAAATATCCATATTCATTGATAGATAATTACAACTACTACAATTACGGTTTAACATGCTTATGTAACTTCGTTCGCTTTTTGTACAGTTTGAATACATTAAGAATGATAAAACCGATTGTTTGTTTGCAAAGGTAATGTCATGTTACTATCCGTAGATCGACTATTGTTTATTGTACTTAATAAGGTAGTTTGTCTTAATTGAAGCATCTACATGAGATACTGTGATGATTCGCGTATTTCTCTAAATAAATAGGATATGTATTATGTACTAAGCAATTGTTTGTGCCACAACATACGACCATATTACTATGCATACTCTGTTTTTCAGATTGTCAATGGAAATCAAGACGACACACACGGCGAACACCCTGAATACTATACAGATGAGGCAGCAGATAGCAATGGCATGGGATTTGATGCAGACCATGAGGAGATTAGCACTGACACAGGAACCGGCAAAACTGATGTAAATTGCGCCTTTCTTGTTGTTGTTTTGTTTGTATAAAGTTATCCGCGTGTACATGATGAGTACACCTCGCCTACATTAAACAGGTTATCGTGTAATAAAAATTCACATATACGGAAGTGATTGCCAGTCTATGCAAAGACACGATGCATTAGTGCTTAAAAGAGAACGAGCTCAACAGATCAGCATTTGCATCGAAGGCTTCATCTGTATTGTGTTATGTCAACATGCATGATGCAACTGGAGCCTTTTACATTAATTTAATCACTCTAAAGCATGCACAACTTTTTATTGTTACACTATATTCTTTATATAATCAGGTAACCAACAACATCAACGTAGAAAACAGAAACAGTGCCGAGAGCGAACACGATGCTTCAGGCAACGAATGCACACTACGCGTACCACAGCTTGATGCAAGTGGAATGTATGTTGACTTGAGACAAATTGCTGATTCACATGATGACAGAAAAATAAACCAGCAAGCATCTGGTTCTGCAGGAACACAATGCCAACAAAAGCCAACCGGAACCCTGTATCGCGCTCCCCAGGCATAATAAGTAAGGAGTATCTGTGATATCATTTCGAAATCCAGTCAGTGGTTTCTAACATGAAGATTTTAATATATCCATTAGGAATTATTGTCGAAATCGAACCACTGGATTCCGACATTTTTTTTTCAAAGTGTTAAATAAAGCCATAGTAGTATGAGGTAAAATTTCCCCGCCAACCAGGCGGCCATGTTTTATAACGGACCCGAACCCTTCGAGTTACTTTGGTAGAGAACCAACCAAGGAAAATTTTTGTGAAATTATTTCGAAATAAATACAGAGGTTTCTAACAAGATTTTCAACTTATTCAATATAGCCTTATACAGAAAATGACCTCACACCCTGGCGGCAATATTTTTCAACGGACCGGAGCCATTTGAGAAACTTACTTAGAAAAACACCAAAGAAATATAACTGTGAATTGTTTTGTTTTTTTAAATTCCAACCAGTGGTTTCTGACATAAGAAGATTTTCAAAGTTTTCAATATAGCCTTATAACGAAAGGTTTAGATACATTATATTTATTTTTTTTGGGGGGGGGGGGGGGGATTTGGTAACTTATAAAAACCGACCTTGCATGTTAACAATGGTTTCTCTGCTATTGATACTGCTTGTGTATGTTAAATGCTACATGTATTCATTTGTGAACTGTGATTGCGGAAACTTTGGTTGCCTAAACTATCGTTAAATACAATTTGAAAAAGTGCTCAAAGCATTTAAGTGCTAACGTTGTTCGTAAATACCGCACCACAAACAAATAATTGCACTGTTGAAAATGCTAGCCTATTCTTTTTTCCTTACACCTACAACATTGACAGAAATCCAAAACAGCACGAAGGCGGTACTCAACATCAAATATGGCTCATTGTCTCAACGTTATGGTGGTCAAAATCTATCATATTTATTATTACAAAATGCACATTATGTAGTTGTATTATTGGTATTAATAATAATAATAATATTATTATTATCATTATTATTATTATCATTATTATTATTATTAGTAGTAGTAGTAGTAGTTGTAGTAGTAGTAGTAGTAGTAGTAGTGGTTGTTGTTGTTGTTGTTGTAGTAGTAGTATAGTAATTAGTATTATTATTATTATTATTATTATTTTATAAATCGGCTAACGTTTAATATTTGCACAAAGTAACAGCATATCTAGCGGCAAAAATAACAAGCAGCCCCAAAATATTTATACAATGGGATAAATGTTAAAAGTACCATTATTGCTGTAAAATGAATATTTAACTATTTATTATGAAAGAGCTGTCGACTATATATAACATTTCAATGCATATATACATGTTTATATTACAGTCGTGTTACAAAGAAGATATGGTTATAACAAACCAATTCATTATTTCATAAATATCTTTAATTCATAAAACCAAATTATGTGATCGTATAGTGGAATATGTTTAAAACTGCACTGCAACTGAACAAAATGCATATCACGAGCCGGGCACCTGCGTCCAGTCCTAACGGCTAACAAAACTCGACTCACTAAATTAAACACCTAGCTCACGTTATATTGAAACCGTGTACAAATGATTAGCATAATCTCTCAACATACAATAATTAAATTTGATAAAATAAAACTTTCACTCAATGACGTGCCCATACGTCTAATCAACTATAATGAGTGCTTATCAAAATCTAATTTCATTCTGAATTGTGTAGCTTACAAACATGTATAATTGAACGATTCTTTAAACAATTAAGGTACACACATTTCGGAAGATACAGAGGTTTGCTGTGTAATAAAATCGTTGTTAGTAAACAATGTCGATAGTGTGTTTATTTAATAAACATTTACGTGTTCGTGTTTGTTTGTTTATGATAATAATAAGTGTAATAAAAAATTGCTTGGCACTCTAAGGTAGTTTAGTTATTTTATGTTATGTGAACTTCCGCAACATATTGAGGCCATTGCACATGTGCACACTTGGGATTACAGCGAAACATTTGAATGTGCATGTTGTTTAACACCCAGAATAACTGAGTCTTCCTGTATTGTATGACGGTTACCTGAGCTATCAAACTCACAGTGTTAGATTGCGAATTTTTAATGTCTGTTTGTATTATATATGTTAAACGTTTGTCATTCTGATTAACGTACAACCATTGAGTATTTACATTTTAGTAAAAAATAACAGTTCGTTCATTTGTTTGTGCTTTGAATCGCTTTGAATTGCTCTGCCTTTTTGTCAGTTTTTTATTAATATTTGTCTGCGTTCACTTAAGGAATTAATAACGGGTCCAAAATGAGGAATCACATTAAATAAATCATACAGAATTTATGCCATCTTGTAGTTCAGCATGTCGTATGGAATATTTAACACACTATGCAATTTTTCAATATTAGTAATCTTCTGATTAAAAAACTAACAAAATCAAGCAAACATTTATACAATTTATACAGAGATAATCTTCCTAGTCATTATGCACATGTTTACCTTTCCGCAATTAATGTTCTAATATCGACGTGTTTGTTTGCCATTTCTCTGCAAATAAAACAATGCGATCGATAAAAACCATTACCATAATATAATATAAAATATTATATCTTGTTGAAAATAAATAAATTTGTTTGCGTTTGCATGCTTTTTGCAATATACGAGTTGTGTTGTGTTTGCATTTGAGAAAGTTGCTTTTATAATTTATCTATATTTGTAATTCTTAGTGCCAATAATATATCATCTGTTTGTTATGTACGTGTGCCGGTTTAACTTTTGTTTAACATGAGGCTAAGACGCTGCATTCTATAGCATATTCTCGAAATACAACATAATATAGATGAACTATTTTCTAACTGCATTTTACAATACATCTGCCTATACCAAGATCAGTACATTGTAAGTCATTGTTACATGTATCACCTTATCTCACCATTTGATCTATAATTATCGTATTAACATTGAAACGTTTCAATACAATGGTATGTATATTGTAATAACAGTGACGGCAAAGCTTTTTTTATTTATTGTGTATTTTGTAATTAACTGACATTCACAAATCACTTTAATATGATTTGCTAATGATACATAACGAAGAAATGAAACGCAGAGATCTAACTTCGATTTCAAATCATCTCGAATGGGTTAGAACCATTAAAGAAATATTACGATTTAATAACAGCAACTGTCTTGAGGCTAGGAAAACAACTGCAGATAAATAACACCTTTAAATATGTATATGTCTTTCAAACTTGTGAAATTTATCTTCAGACTCCCAATGATTTATACCAATTAAATGTTCGATGCTACGCGTATTAACGAAAACAATAATTGTATTTTACACGCAGTATAAGGCCCAAATGAACATGAATAGCAACTCTTTTTGCATCTGTTCTTGGTAATCTACAGTTTGGAAACACCACTGAAGCACATATATTAGGTAAATAACACTTTTGTATCAATACGTGAATATTTCATGTCAATGAGTGTTTTATCGACGCCTTACATTACTGAAACACACGCCGTCAACACACTGACAATTTCACATTTATATTAAATAATCATTGGCAGCTAACTTAGTAACTTGATTATAGGCACATACAATTCAAACACAGGAGTGCCAATGTCACAAAGATACGCCCATCAAAGGAGCATTTTTATGGGTAAATATTCAATCACTAGAGAGCAAAAAACAGCCATGCGCAGATCAAAGATATGCTGTGGACGGAATTGTAAGGACTGGTTTCTAATATTCAAACGTTGACCTTGAATTGTGACCTTGACCTTTGGCCCAGGGCCCTGTTTCATGCGCGCGACACTCCGTCACAAAATGTTTATCACTTCTGCCAGGTTATTTGAAAATCCACCCATGCTGGACAAAGATGCCCAGGACTAAGTGGTAATAATTCATTTCTTATATAGGATTTTTGCCATTGAATTGTGATCTTCACCTTGGACCTAGGAACCAGATTCTTGCGCGCGGCACTCTGTCTCACCATGCTTATCACCTCTGCCAAATTATTTGAAAATCCATCAATGCAGGAAAAATATATTCTACGGACAAAGTGGTGAGGATTGATTTCTTATATGTGCCATTAGACACTGAATTGTGACCATGACCTTGAAGATAAGGACCTGATTGTTACGCGCGACAATCCGTCTTATTATGCTTATCACTTCTGCAAAATTATATGAAAACCCATCAATGCTGGACGAAGATATGCTGCGGATAAAGATCTCCCGCCGCCCGCACACTTGGGCACAAAAAGTAGTTGCAATTTTAAAAATAGTCAATGACTAGTTTATTAGAAAAACTTACATTGAGTGTATTCCTTGTATTTAAAAAATAGTATAACATCGTTTTACTTAGCTTTTAACCCTAAGCATAACCTCTATATTTTAAACACTCTCTATCTGGGATTACTTCATGTTACGTGAAACATGCAGAACAATTACAATTACGAGCATAACGGACGTACTCAAGACTGTTGCCAATGGTAATAAACTGCGAATTTTCCCATACAGGCCTTGCATGTAATGTTATATTGCTTCATCCGGGTAATTTCTTTGAGATCCTTCTAATAAAAGCGAAAACCTATCCCACAAAAGACGTATGCGAGAACCGTACATGTACAACATTCCCAACAAGGCTCAAAGGTGCATGTGCATGTGATTTGGAATTCCCATTTTTGACACATATAGAGAAACACGCAGTCAAGAGGTAGTAGACGATCACTCGCATAATTCAGTCTGAATAATGCTCTGTTAGGCCGATGCAACAGCGTCACTGCATCCTCGTCGCATAAACAGCAAACATGTATCATTTCCCGGTTGCAATATATGTATTTGCATAATTGATACGCGCATTTAGAACGTTATGTCTTTACTTTCATATACGAGATAATCTCCAGTTTACCAAACGCATATTTTCATATGAAATCAAACATACACATATGTACTAAAATATAAAGCAACACGATTTATGTTTAGTTTGTGTTTACTATTGTGTAAACCTGTGTATTGATCTGTCAACATAACAGCTTTGTTTTGTTATACATTCGCAATATTATTATATTAACATACACAGTACAGTTTTAAATATGTTTATTCGTCTAGTGAGGGTAACATCTATAATATTTAAACATACTTTTCCAGGCTTGTTGCACAATCGATCTTAATAAATACCGTTCATTCTGTATACTATATTCGAATGATATTGTAAAGCCATGGATGTAATGATATCGTGTGTTCGTTAACCTAACAAAGCATTTTAAAATCGATGTCGAAGCATTACGTTTAAAGATAAATTACCGCTACACGCTTAATTACCTTGTAGCAGATTTCAAATTCCTGGATATTATTCTTCCGCCAGTCTAATGAAGACGAGCTAAACTTATCGATTGCAAATGGCAGCCTCACTGTAAACAACACATCTACCACGTAAATGTAGTAATATAGGTCACTTAGTGAAACTGATATGAATCCTTGTAAATCCAGAGTAAACTACACAATGCTATTACACATAACGAACTGCCGGTTCGATGATTTATCAGTATTTATACTATGAATATAGTATGGTTGCGATATTCCTCTATATTCTTATTATATTATGGACTGAAGGCCACGCATACCAGTATTACGCAATACTGCCTCAAATTACTTATGTTCTTCGGAAATCGTTACATCGACCTAGTTTCTGACTGCTGCAGCTGAGATAAACACATACAGTGAGTGAAGTTAGAAATAAACAAGCATGAAACGAGCTTGTATGTATATTGAAGGTTTATTTCTGGTGTTTTGTAGGCAGTTTAATTTATATGCACACCATGCTATGTATATTTAAGCTTGATTAGTGATGTTTTGCAATAGTTAATTAATCAAGACGAGGATTATGTCATGTTTGAAAACGCATTTTACCGTTATATAATACAACTACTAACATTAAGCTACATATTTAACGCAATGAACAATAAACGGTTTGATTAATTTAATGTAATTACACCATAATGATTCTGTGAAGGCTATCATTTTTAACGTAATTTATTATTATATACTATATATATGCTGACCAAAATACCGGTATATTTTAGGTATAAAACATAACTGGTGAGATAGAATTTCCGTACTTCACACTGTAAAATATTTTTTCCGCATTCAACGGGTGGAAACAACGGACTATTTTACGTTCGTTGAGTATCGTATATTTCCGTAATTTTCGGATCGAAATTGGGAGACATTTATACACTCGACGATGCCGTTACAACATGTTATTTTCAAGTGTATGGCGTCAATGATCAACATGACATTTATTTTATCCTACCACTAAATGATTGTATAGAAGGAAACTCTGCCTGTCAGATAAACTTTTGCTTTATCCGACAGCCAAGGTTTATCTGACACCCTCATGTATATACTTTTGACGGAATACTTTTTCCAGAAATGTGAGTGACGTCATAAACAAGTAATTTTAAAGGTTACGAAATGGGGCGATATTTAACAGTTCATCTATTGGTGGAAAGAAGAAACTAAACATTCAATAATACCATATTATAATATACCTTACAATAAATACTACATTACAATAAATTAAATAGTAACACATTTGTACAGGAAAATAATCAATGACCGTAAGCTATCGTGCCAATACAGGTAGTTTCGGTTTAAAGTAACTCGCCAAAATTCACGTGCGCGCGTAATGACGCAATCACTTGTTTTACGTCATTCAGTTGAGTTTTAAGTTTACACAGTGTTGGAATTTAAAAAGAGCAATAAGAATACAATATTTAGTGTTCTGTGTTTATGGATGGATTATGAAAATAAGATTTATATCAAAAAGTGTATCCATGGAATTTATGGCTCGACCTGAACCGACGAGATTAATCCCATTTCAATTTTCTATAACTTATAAGTCGAGTGTATTCCGATACCTGGCTGGATAGTTGTGGGTGGAGAACAGAAATGCCAACATAAGGTGTTAGATCTAGTGAAGTGGATGCAGTTTTCGATTACTTTACTGTTTAAAGGAAATTTACATAAAGGGTTATTTCCTTGATAAATAAACCGTTTGTTTGTTGGTTGAGCAAAGAAAGTCTATCCACAAAGAATTACCCGCTTACACCAACTGCTTTAAAAGGAAAAGAAGGATGATGTTGTTTGCACTTTTATCGATCATGCCATGTGCGAATTAACAACTCATTATGGAAGCTAGAACCTCTGTAAAACAAGACTGCACGACGATTTTATCAATAAAAAACTCGGGTGAGTAGTGTATTTCATTTTAAATTTTATGCTGTGTCAATCTGGAAAAATTGAGTCACACGAGTTGTTGGTATGTTTTGAAGATAATAACAATGTTATATAATAAACATCTCGGCGAAGATAAATCCTGCATACACGTTTGGAAAGTTAAAATTGCCAGCCATTTTGGTCTTTTGTTGTTGAACAGTTTGGTCTAGACACGGAAATGCATTTAATTAAAACCTTCTTTTATCTACTGTAGCCTGTAGCATTTGGCATGTTGATCAAATTTCAATCGAAGCATATATCGATATTTTATCTTGTTACCCTGCGTTTTAAATTGAATTGTTTAGGACTATTTCGAGTTGCGGAAACATCAGGAAATAGATTCCATATTACTACGCAAGGTTAGATTTAGTAAATTTAATGCGTTTGTGAGTATTGTTTCAAATAATTAAACGTTAATACTGTGTTTGTTAAACATAAAATAAATAAATAGGAATATGGTAGGATAAATAGAATATTGTATTAGTGTCTTTTTGTACTTGAAAATATCCAACTCGTTTCCGAAAGGCTTACACGGCTCGGCAAGCCTCGCCGTGTAAACCTTTCTTCAACTCGTCGGATAAATTCAAGTACACAAAGATACTAACCTAATATTCTCTAAATGCGCGTTCTTTGGAGCGATACAAGCCACCGGAACACCACAGACATGTAATATTCTCTGCATTTCAGTCAAATACAGTAATTATTCAATATGTCATTCGATCACATGTACCTCTATACTGCATTTACAAGTACACATTAAATTAGTATTAGTGTAAGTCGTAGTTTACACAAATTTTAGTATTTTTAGCCAAAACCTTTTCATACATTAAGATATTGTTTTACGTACAGATTTATTATTATATTTGACGAGCTATGTGTATAAAATGTTTTAATAGCATTACAGAAGAAATATAAAGTCCGAATTGTTAAACAAAGCTCTTCGTATATAGTCCTCAGAGAATTATGTTTGCATCAGTATCAAGGCTCGTGTTTTATTTTATCATCATTTCATAATGGCCGCCTCTGCTTCCAGAGAATAACGTACACGTAATATTGTTCAGTACGGTACAACAGTCATATTTTATAAGCAGTCAAGTATACCTAAGTAAACTGTTTGGGCGCATAGTCCGACAGCCACCTCTGCGACACCAAAGATCCGCACAGTCAGTTTGATAGCGTTATCAATGCAATTGCTATTTTAAGTGTAAGTTTAATGTCATTTCAAATATAGTGTTCATATTAATAAACAAGCAAAAGAAGAATGGTCGAGAGGTATGCGCTGAAGATTTTAAGTGACGACGAGCCGGGTTCTAGTCTGATCTGGAAACATTTTAGTAAACGTTTATTTTGTATTTCAATGTATGAGTGATACGCTTAAATATTCAGTGATGAATTTTGTTTCGTGTTTTTAGGGTTATTTTTTGTCATTGCTGTTGCTTTTTTTTTCATTTAACAATTGTATGAGTAAAATAACTATGAAAAAGCACGCACTTCACTTGATGTTTGGTCTCAGGGTCATCAAATATACTATATTAAAATTTGAAAAAAAAATCTGTTTCACCAGCAGGACTCCGATTCATGTAAATTGGTTTAAAAATGCGGCGCCGCGCTTTTACCACGCATTTATTCATGTCGATAGTAGTAAACACATACGAATACAAACATTCACTGTACCAGTGCGTTGAGTTATCAAGTTATTGCAGTTACTTCACGAATATAATATTTAGCTATTTTCGGCGTTAATCATTATTAATCTAGATTATGGTCACGTCTCAATGCGCAATGTTTATGCATAATTATCGTCGAAATTTCGTGTACCAACTTTGTTTAAAGTGCGATATATCTGCAGACAATAATACTCCAAAATATCGCGTTGTCACCGTCTTGTACAGAGGGAAATTTAACTAGGATGAAATGTCAATTGGTTTCATATGATGACATGACACTTCATGTACTTTCAATAACAGTATCACTTGAGTTAAGTGATTAATATCTTTTCAGTCTATCTTGTGATTGTTTGGCTAGAAGTGGATTTATTTCTTCGTTCAGTTGTATTAGCAATTCAGATATTACATTCCGCTCACGGATTGTTGCAGACAATATTCCTGGTGCACGAACAGCATTTTCGGTTGTCAAATAATAATAGTTTTCTTCACATATTTAGTTCATTTTAACGTAATTTTCAGTTTTTTAAATGCCTAATACAACAAGAACTCCGCGAATCGGATGTGTTGCTAAGGGGACATAACTCATGTACGAATTTTCAATTCCGTCGAACCCGAGCTTAACCTTCATTTATGCCTACTAACACCTCGGTAGTGTCATAACGATGCACAAAAAAAACATCAAGTCTGCACAAGCCTTATTTGAACTGTCTTTTTAAAACGGGGCATAACTCAATTACGACAATAGCAAGTATGCCAAAAACCGAACTTGACTTTCCTTGTACGCTACAAACACTTCTCTAAAGTTTTATAATGATTGCACAAAACTTCTTTAAGTTGTCGTGTGCACAAGCCTTATATGAACTATTTTCTTTTAAAAGGGCATAGCTTCAGTGTTGTAAGAGCAGCTATGCCGAAAATCGAAATTAGCCTTCGTTGTATGCCTACTTACACATTCCTATAGTTTCATAATGCGCACACACTTTGGAACTTATTATCTGCACGAACTGAAAGGGGCCACCGCCGCCGCCAAAGCCGCCAAAAATAACCCTTATATGTCGCCTCTTCAGGCTACGCAATAAAACAAGTGTTTCGTCGGTTATCGTATAACATGTTGATTTGTGTTATCATGTATGTTATTTACCTATGGCAGATACAATTGTTCTGCGTTGTAAAAAAGAATAATGTGCCCAATTGTATTTGTGTAATGGCTTATTGTAAGCGGAACAAACACGTTCAATGGCTAATGAAGATATATTATATTTGCACCAAATCGCTTTGTCATTATGTGTTGTGCGAAAAAAAGAGATTCATTTTATAAAAAGGTGGTTTGAATAAACCAGAAACAATGCTGCATAGATCTACGTATAACTAAATTACGTTATGCACAGTGCAACGGTCAACATCACGTAATTTGATTTTGCATCACTATCAAAAAATTAACTTGATACAAAAGTGCACGAACTAGATTTTTTCAGCAAAACTTTTAAGCATACAAAGATAGCAACTACATAAGCTATGCAAGTTCACTTATGAATAATGTGCTTATATTCTATTCTTTTGTTTCAAGAACTAACTAACTAACTAACTAACTAACTAACTATCTTACTTACTAACTTACTTACTTACTTACTTACATACGTACTTACTTACGTACTTAATTACTTACTTACTTACTTACAAACCATATGCATATGTATCTAACTAACTTACTACCTAACTAACTAAACAAACAAACAAACAAACAGTAAACCAAAGCAAACACAAATACTTTAATTAAAGAAAATCTCAGACAAAAAGGCAATAAGCACAACATTTATCAGTTTGACTACATAACCTTTACCTGTTCACATGTTAAACAGCGTACAGGCTGGCAATTACTGGCATCCGAAACAGTTGAATTGTATTCCAGGGCCATAAACACATTTACTGATTTTCTATAAAACTAGGAGGAAGAACAAATTAAGGTAATTTGTGAAAACAAGTAAATACTTTGAAGGTTTAAACAAAATGTCAATATAAACTACTTTACATATAGCATTTAATATATCCAACGCTTTCAGTCTAACGCACTTTTAAAGGTTTGTTGTTCGTATCTGCCATAGTGACAATGGACGTAACCCTACAACTTAAATATACAAGCGCAATGGTTGCGCATACGTCATACACGTATTATATTGGTAATTGTGCACAAAGGAGATAACATACGCACATAATTGATCTAATGGGTACACTCAATTACGGTGAATGTAAACCCGGTTTTGATTGGATAAATCGTCAGTTGTTTTATATCATGTACAAACTACACATCGCTTTATAAAGTGTGATGGCTAAAATAGTGGATTTGTTAAATTAGAAATATTGTAAATATTTGTGTTGTAAAAACTCTTTTGGCTATAATTGCGTTAAACAACTATGTTCTTAAAATAGACGTAACGCAATCAAATATCTTTTGTGGTCTGTTTTCAGTAAATCGATATGTAGCTTAATGAAACGGTAAATTGGTGCAAATAGGACTGGACACGCTGGTTAACGCCTATAAGCTGAATATCGCCTATAACTAATGTGATCTACAACGAATTTGTATCCGGTTTCAACGGTGGTGAGAGCCGAACTGGGGAGGTAAACATTACTTTGTTAAACCATACGTACGTTCCTCATGAATATTTTAAATCATATTATATTACCTGCGTAATGTTCCCATTAAATTATATTTGCTTCTGTTATCTACACCAATATCAAACTTAACAGGCCGTTCATAACCATAATAAATTTATAATTGTAATCAAATATTTATTAAAACAAAGCCTTTTCATCAATAGCATTGTTCTAGGTGTGCAGAAAAAAATACAACTTTAAATACGTTCTCAATCGAAAATAAACTTCACGAAAAACTACAACCAACATGTCAGCGCGAACTTCAAAGTAGTATTTATTTTCGTACAAGCGGAACACTTATTTACGCCGGAAAACCAGATAATCTAAAAATAAGACTGTTATCATTTAATGGAAACCCGATAAATAAAACGCTATTATTAGTAACAAAAATGAACCTAAAATAACTCATATATTGTTAATACAAGCAGTATTGTGTAAAGAAATTAACCATTCAAGAATGCTGCAAAACAATGTAGTTGTAGCATGTGCATGTATTTCGTATTTAAAATAACAAAATACGTTTGACTTTGTTGCGGTTTAATTCATGGAATATTTAGTGGAAAAGCATCATTTGAAGGTAAATAGCTGTAAAGTGTCAAAATGAAATGTGAAAAAAATAAACAACCAAACGGTATGTTACAGGGACAACATTTACACAAACAATATACTAATTATCAAAAATGCATTTAGAATATATTTGTTAACTTAATCGACAATAGACTTAGATCATGAACACACTCGGTTCGAAACTTCTCGGGTACGAACACATTCAAATTTATTCAACTTCGTACGTATGCAGGATATCAACCTTATGTTCAATCAAATAAATACTCTAATTTAATAAGGGAGAAAGTAAAGTTGTTGTTAAACTTACAGGGGGCACATCTAGAGAGGTGAAAAGAAAACACTAAGGACGGATTTCTGCACAAGTTAACATGCCCGTCAATAAATGTGTTCTTTTTAACCCTACCTAAAATGTGAATAAAGCAGAAAGAAAAGAAAGCAAGATCAGGATGCAGACGATTTGGGTTATGATAAACTTGTTTGTATTTGATGTTACAATCGACACATATCTAGATATTGTTAAGATCAGCTTATTTATTTTAAGTGTACACATATTAAATGTATAATTTTAACGCATATTTGGCCAAACATCGGCAAATATGTTATAATTTAGTGAGTTCAATGCCTATTAAATGTACGAATCCTGGTTTCTACACATTTTTAACATAATGCTTATTTTTATATATAAATTTATCAACTGCTTATTATTTTAATATGAACATCGACGCCTGTGCGTCTATAAACTTGCTTACATATAGTTACTGAATTATTCCGTTGAATATCTCATGTTTCAATGTCTCATGGTTACATTGTGTGTTGATGTAGCCTTGTAAAAATGTACCTGCCAACAATATTGATCTTTCTTTGTTACAGTAATTTTCTGCTTATAAAGGACCCAATCCACCGAAGAAAGAACCATGACTTCGATGTTGTGTGTAGTTGCTTTTGGTTTATCAAGTGAGTGCTTTATAAATCCACTTTATTTACGATTATACATAAGACACAATGAATGCATTAATTCATTTAGTCTCATAACAATTTTCTGCGTCTAGCTATAACGAGTCGTTCTGACAGTCCATAAGGTAAATACTGAAAACAATCACACACAACACAATTTAAATATATTTTATTCAAAATTTAAGAATATGCACATTGTTATATATTTTAATTATGTTACTCCAAAGTAACATAATATTTAGTTTTTGCTTTTCCTGAAAGCACCTTTAAAGGACTGAACAGTACTTGAAAAGGACTTTGAACTGAACTTCCCTTTGTGTCAGCCAGAAAATGTTGTGAAATTGTGCTTATCTGCATAGTTCATGTTTCTGTTGTACAATGTATTTTTTTTTTAATGTTACGAATACATCTCTGTCCCCGTTTCAGTATGTATTATTTAATTAACCATAGTGCAATTTGCTGTACGCTTTTGAATTATTATTGCGTATTGAGACATGCTTGTTATCAATGTATTTCAGCTGCGAAGGAAGGGTGCGTATTAGAACACGCCTGCATATATAAATGTCTAGCCTGTTCTTGTCTGTGCAATGTTTACCATAAACCTATCCTGCATTTATATATGTTTGCTAGTGTCATTTAAAACAAATTGGTATGTAGGTACATGCTCTGTGTACATTAAAACAGACATACAGATAAACGTGTTATCGCATTAATATTAAGTTGCAAACATGTGTAAAGTATTTTATTATAAGTAACATATTAAACAACACTAATCACACAACTTTAAAATTTAGAAATATAAACGATGCCACACGTACGGTGTATTGATTTGGTTAACCAAGAGTAAATGCAAAGTGATGTTCGATCCGTAAAAATTCATAGACAATA
The DNA here is from genome assembly GCA_027627225.1 of Congeria kusceri. Lineage (NCBI taxonomy): Eukaryota > Metazoa > Mollusca > Bivalvia > Myida > Dreissenidae > Congeria > Congeria kusceri. The sequence continues at coordinate 67,144,522 of CM051026.1, read as the reverse complement.
CTGAACTCATTTATCTAAACCTGTATGAAAGGTCTATATCAGAATGCCAAGGCGAACTCGTTTGTTTAGATATCACCTTTTCTTTTATAACATATCACAAGTTAATGCTGAATTTGGCAAACGTGCACTACACGCACACTGTTATACAATGTCGCTTTCTATGGACTTGAAAGATAACACAAACGTTTACAATGCTTAAAGAGGAACAGGCAAACTACCCTCGATATTCTTAACTTTGCTGCTTACATTCTAAATGTTTTATGGGCTATACATCGGACGGAAACGCAATATAATTGCATCGTTTTTATTCACCCCTCTTCTTGTTATCATTAGATGTATGATTGGTGGGCAAACAATGTGCATGTGCTCTTTTAATAACCACTTACCTGTAGTCATTTTCATTTCACTGTATCACCTTTTTATATTATAAATGCATAATTTCAAATGCACATGTTCAATTACTGTGTAATAATATTGTGAATAAGCGTAAGTAACATGTATCTAATATCGATTTGATTCGAAGGAAAAGTAACTGTTCCAATATATAAAAACACATTTTCACGTAAAAATAAAAAAATGCGATCAGTAGTGGTTATAAAATAATATAAGGATTATGAGGGATTTAAACGAACGATGTTACATTTCTATATTTCAGTTTCCTTATACATGTATTTCTTTTCATTAATTTGTTTCGCATGATATAATCCTTCTTCGACATAATTCTACTGTTACAACATTTTCGTAACATGTGTTTATTATTGTATCTAGCATCTTGTATGGACATGTATACTTAACCAAAATGCAAGAAAGGAACATGACACATTGTCACGGTTACGTAAGAGATATACACACATACATACTATCGATTAATGTAAAATCGTTATTCTATGCAAAATTAACCAATTAATCCCAGTAGTTTTATAAGAGAAACTAATACAACAAACAGAAGATTTCAGTCAAATCTATGCAAACGTTAAAACCAATTATACATTAAAACTTTGCGACAGTTTCCTTTGTTGATTCAGAATAATTTATATATCAAAAAAGATCATTGATAAAGGACCTTGTGCTGCTATTAGAAGTTCTCTCCTGCTGAGACAGATGTAGATTCACTTTGTTTATATTATTAGTATAATCGATCATTTATAATGGCTTTTGACTGTTTATACATGACACAAAATTGCTTCTATACACGGTTGATATTATTTAATTAGCATTAAATACTATAGGGTATTTATATAATGCTAGTGTAGCGTATATGTTAATTATGTATATGTTTTGCCAAGTGCATGTTTTATCCCATTGCAGTGCAAGTTCCTGTTCTGGCCGGTGTCCACATGGAGGTTAAAGGGAAGGTTCAAGATGGAGCCAACGTCACTCTAGAGTGCAGGACAAACGCCACTCTAGAGTGTGGGAATAACGCCACTGACCTTACGTTTTCCTTCCAAAGCACACTGGAAAATAGTTTCATTCTAAATCTCGCTGAATGCGAGTTCAGGATGCCTGCCTGCTTTTTCTTAAATGAAACATCATTGGCAATGTACAGTATTTCTCTGACCAACCACGGTGGCATATTGACAATACTTAACATGTCAGCTAAACAACATGGCATTTATAAGTGCTTCAAAACTTATTGCCCAGAAGAAGATACTCTATCTATTCCGATAGCGACAGCTGCAGGAGGTACTCATATAAGAAAGAAATTGTTTAAATGGAGTTGGTTGTTTTACATTGCTTAATATTACCAACGATTACATGTACAGAAATAGTAAATGTATAAGTTTATGACTTGTTTAATATGATACTGTTGAGAAGCAATGCAAGAATGTACAGAATTATCAAATGTTTAATCCGGTAAATTATTGCATTCATGCATGGAAATACACTATTGTAACATACAAGAAATATACATTTGAAATATAATATTTTAGTATAACTTTTTTAGTATTGCACATACCTGAATCAAAAGCAATACGATGCTGTATTTAATTAACTACGAACATGTGTTGCAAATTAAATGTCTTATTCTCTATTTTTATAGCACCCTACGAATCGAGCAAAGACAATAAAAACACTCTTGCCTTGATTGTTACAATTGCCGTTGGTGTTCCAGTTGCTGTGTTCGTCATCATACTAGTATGTTATCGGTGGCGACACACACACAGTAAGATTAAAAGTTTGTATTAATAAACGTATGATTTAATATCAGCCAAGATGAACATGTCTTATCGATTCAGATTGTAGACTGCAACCCTAATTGTATCTAAATGCTGAGAATATGAAGTAACACTGATGACTACATAGTGTGCGCTTTGTTGTGAAATGTGTATTACGAAATTTAGAGGCAAAACATTATGTTTTACTGTTTCTGTTTATATATTTCAAAAAAGTGTCTGATATTGTATTATTATACAACAAAGGTCCTAATGGAACAGACAATCGCACTAACCAAACGACTGCTGAAGAAAGGCCCATACATGTAAGTAGCAGATATAAGAGTTTTTAGAGGTATAATTTTACACGCTGTTGAGGGACGTGGGCCGGTTAAAAACAGGAACGTAATTTAACTTAATTACACTTGCACTACAATGGATATAAACAATGTTACTTATGTTCACATATATTCAGTTCGTTACAAACATTGAAACTTAGGTACACGTACACTACATTGAATAAAAGCAATGTTACTTAGGTACACATACATTACATTTGATAGATAAATTGTAACTTATGTGCACATAAATTACAGTACAGTAGGCAGTAGACTTTAACGCACGTACTCATATATTGAATTTAATAGATACAATGTAACTTGCTTAGTATACATACACATTACATTCGATAAATACAAAGTAACTTAGGTATAGTCCATTTTCCGAACAGTCAAAACTTGGATAATTTCACGGTGGTTGAATGCGTTATTTATATCTTCGGCCAGCATTCGTGATTTCCCGATAGTGTGCTTCGGGTATTGGTAGAAAATAGTACCTATGACATATGGTACGTATATCGGGCTTTTCAATATAGCAGTAATTAATTACAAAAAAATATTAGAGAGCGAATAGCTTAGGTATATTGGTCTTCACGCCAATCTATATTTTTCTTGTTCGAGTCCGGTCATAAACTAAAATATTTTAAGCAAATATGTGATATTTTAATTGTTAAATTGAATTTTTTATTAACATTATATGTTCTACTTACGGATATTTGTTGGGTCTTTTCCCATTCTTTTTTTTGTCTATCGTACTTTTGTATTATTTTCTAACGTTCGTTCAAATGAAGTATTCATAGCTTAACAATTTAACAACAGATAAGCGATTTTTCGTCTTCGTCGGCCGTGTCCGTCTCTTTGGTGTTTTTAATAGTATAATTTTCGTGGAAATCATGATTTAGTATAAGCAATTGTGTTGAAACAATGTACAATGTTAAAAAAACTTGCTTAATTAAAGAAATAAAAAGTATACCGGTCTGGGATTTGAACACGAGCCGCTCGGTTTACAACCGATGTACCTCGTCTTCATAACACTCGGCCATTCCGACGGATGTTCACTACAGAATTGCTAATGTTACTCATCATGTATTTTGAATAATCAAAACCCGTAAATACGACGGAAAACTACGACGAAAGTTAAATTTCAAAAATAACACATCCAACCACCAAAACCGTGAAATTATTCACATTTTGACTGTTCAGAAAAAAAATGGGGTATACACATCGAAACCTGTAATTACAACACGTTCGCCACACGATATTCGTATAGTCTTGATCTGAACAATAACAAGCGCCCTTAAACAGTGAAAAGGAACAAACATGAATAAATCCTATCATGTTCAGTGATATAGGACGTCAATCGCAGTTAATACTGACGCATGACTTACTATTTCATCGAAATTATTATTACTGTATTATAACAATACAAAATATCGATTTATAACCAGTATTTTGTTGTGCAAAACACAACAAAGCATGATACTTATTCTAAGTCATGACCTGCATCAGTTACACTAATGTTACATTATTTGCACACTGCTGAGTGAGCTATTGCAAGTTGTGTTTTTACAATTGTTTGCACATTGTATCAATGCAGAATGAATCAAATGTCTCAGACGAAGAACAAGCAATGAACCATACAAACAGATATAATACTGGAGACCACCAACCGGATGGGCAAAATGGAGTTAACACACCGTTATCACCACACACTGATGATAATGGAGACCAGCAACTGTATGGGCAAAATGGAGTTAACATACCGTTATTATCACACACTGATCCACCTGAAGGAAACGAGGAACTTGTCACAATGGATCAAACGGAGACTAGTGTTAAGAGAGAATTTAATAGCAATCTTGAAACTTTATCAGTATGTAACATAAGGCCTATGAATCTTACCTGTCTTTTATTTAATTTATATTGCTTTAATTATGAAATTACAGCCCATACAAGTTTTTTCAATCAATCAGAATATTCACATTCATTGATAGATATTTACAACTGGAACAACAACGGTTTACCATGCTCATGAAACTTCGTTAGCTTTTTATATAAAGTTTAAATACATTAGAATTATAAAACCCGTTGAATGTTTCAAAGGTAATGTCACGTTACATTCGCAGATCGACTCTTGTTTATTGTACTGGATAAGGTAGTTTGTCTTCATTGTAGCATCTACATGAGACACTGTGATGATTCGCGTATTTCTTAAAAAAAGAAATCTTTTCTGTCATTAGCATTTTGTCCATTAGTATATTTACAGCTATTTGTATATGACGCAACATACGTCTATATTACTATGCCTGTCCTGTGTTTAAGATGGTCAATGAAAATCAAGACGAAACACACAGCGAACAAACTGAAAAATATACAGCTTAGGCAGCATATAGCAATGCCACGGGATTTGAAGCAGACCACGAGGAGATAAGCAATGACGCATACAATGGCAAAGCCGATGTAAATTACTCGTTTATTTGTTGTTTTTGTTTTGTTTGTATTAAGTTACCAGCGTGTACACATCACCTACAGTAGACAGGTTTATCGTGTAATGAACATGCGCACTATACCAAGTGGTTGGCAGTCTATGCAAAGACATGACGCAGTAATGCTTAAAATAAAAAGAGCTCAGCAGATCAACATTGATATCGATGGTTTTTTTGTGTATTGTGTTTTGTCGACTTGTATAATACAGACGTTTTTTATGCTTGGCACGACATTTTTGAGCGCTCGGCACACCTCATCCTTTTTTAAGCCTCGTGTGATAAACCCCATCTTTATCCAACATGCACCAAATTGTATCTGTATATATCAGGTAACCAGCACCAACAACGTAAACAACAGCAACAAAGCCGAGAACGAACAAGATGCGCCAGACAAAGAATCCACACAACGCTTATCACATCCTAATGAAAATGAACTATCTGTTGACCTAAGACAAGCTGCTGCTTCCCATGATGACACTCGAACCAACCAGCAAGCAGCCGCTTCTGCAGGAACACCAAACCAACGCAGGGAAAACGAGACCCGTTTTCGCTCCAGAACCATATCGAGTAAGTAGTGTCTATTAAATTATTTCGAAATCCAGTCAATAAGTTCTAAAACAAAAATTAGTTTTAAATCTAGCCATTATAAATTATTTTCGAAATCGAACCACTGGATTCTGACATTTTTTGCAGTTTTCATTCTTGCCATATAAGGTATAATTGACCCGCCTCTCTGGCGGCCATGTTTTATAACGGACCCGAACTATTCGAATTACTATTGTAGAGAACCAACCAAATAACATGTTTGTGAAATTATTTCGAAATCAATTCAGAGGTTTCTAACAAGAAGATTTTCAAATTGTTCATTAAAGTCATATAAAGAACATGAACTCGTCCCCTGGCGGCCATGTTTAAACGGACCGGAACCTTTTGAGAAACTTACTTAGAAAAACAGCCAATAAATATTGTTGTGAATTGTTTTTCAAATTCCAACCCGTGGTTTCTGACAAGAAGATTTTCAAAGTTGTTTAATATATCTTTATAACGAAAGTTTGAATACCTTTTTTAGGAGGAATTTGGTAATTTTTAACAACCGACCTAACATGTTAAACATGGTTTCTCGGCTACTGATACTGCTCGTGTGTCATGTATGCTGCATATGACATATATTAATTTGTGAGCTGTGCTTGCGAAAAATTTGGTTGCCAAAACTATCGTTAAATTAAATTTAGAAAGTGCTAAGAGCGCTTTAGTGCTGACGTTGTTTTGGAAATACCACATAATAAACATAGTTGCACTGTAGAAAACGCTAGCCTTATTCCAACTTCACTTCAAATATTGACAGAAATCCAATACAGCATGAAGACGACTCCCACAACCAAAGATGACTCATCGGCTCAATAGGCATGGTGGTCAAAATGTATAATCTTTATTATTACAAAATTCGCATTATGCAGTTTTGTTATTGGTATAAGTAGTATTAATATTATATTATTATATATTTATATTACTATAATTACTATTATTATTATTACTAGTAGTAGTAGTAGTTGTTATAGTAGTAGTGGTAGTGGTATTAGTAGTTGTAGTGGTAGTAGTAGTAGTAGTAGTAGTTGAAGTAGTAGTAGTAGGGTAAGTAATAGTAGTGGTAGAAGTTGTACAAACTTACAACATATCTAGCGGCAAAAGTAACAAACTACCCCAACTATTTATAATATATTGCGATCTAAAATGGAAAACATGTTAAAAAGTACCACAATTCCTGTAAAATGAGTATTGAACTATTTTATAACGAAACATTTGTCGACTATACATACCATTTAAGTACATATATACATGTTATAAATTAAGGCTGTATGAACAGTTGTGTTATACAACCGTTATTAGTAAAGACTGTCGATAGCGTTATTATTTAATAAACATTTGCGCCTTCGTTTCGTTATATGTGTTTTGTTTATTGTAAATATAAGTGTCATAAAAATTGCACGTATGCACTTTAAGGTAGCTTACTAATTTTTCTGTCAGATAAACGTCTGTAACATATTAAGGCCAATGCACCTGTGAACACTGGGTATTCCAGCGAAACATTTGAATGTGTATGTTGTTTATCTCCCATATTAACTGTGTCTTCCTGTATTGTATGACGGTGACCTGAACTATCAAGAATACAGTGCTTGATTTAGAATTTCTTTACCAAAAAGCCATATACATATGTTTGGATTGCATATGTTCAACGTTTTTTATTATGATTGGCATTCGACTATTGAGTATTTACATTTTAGTAAAAATAACTTTAGTTAAATTAGCTCATTATGTTTTGCTTTGCATTGCTATGTTTTGTTCGTTGTTGTGATTGAATTAATATTAATATATATATTTAAAGAAACATATTAAAGAAAGCATACATGATTAATGTCATACTATAGTTCAGGATGTCGTTTGGAATTTCATTATTAATGATTAAAATACCAGAAGCATTTATAAAGAGAGAAGTGTATAATCATAAGGTACATTTTTTTATTTTAAATGTTCATGATTTGTTTGATGAAAATAGTGCATACAGATTGTGATCATGTATACATTTAAAATGTGTATGGTTCTGTTTTACTCCTGCCATGTCACAACATATAGTGAGGCCTTTGCACTTGGGATGTTTAACAATTCATGTTTTCACTTTGATGAGTTTGTTTGTCATTTCACTGTTAATAAAACGACGCGATCAATACAAACCTGTATCATTACAAAATTGAATAAAATCGAATTTCTATGTTTACTTGGCCAATTAGAATATATGAGTTATTGTTGTTTGTTTGCTTTTGAACTAGTTGATTTTAATAATTTAACTATTAACTGTTCTTTGTGATAGGATCAGTCCTAATAAAATGTCATATGTATATTGTGTACGGGTCGGTTTAGCCTTTGATAAAAATGAGGGGCTTAATCATTTACTGAGAATCGGAGGAATCGTGACTTTCTGATTTGAATTACGCTGCATGCGTCTTTATTTATAAATGTCCTGCATTTCATGTACCTGTATCTATTTGTCCATTTTACCTGCAGGAGGTTCGCCTAAGTAATCGGATCAAAGTTACAACATAGCTGATTTTATTCGCCGGCTGTCCGTCTTTCTTTATCCACAATAAATCAACGACAGCAGCAACAAATTAACACATATAATACAACCACATAGAATCTCAAAAGTTAACTTCTAGTTTCATACATGTGTATTGTCTGTGCCATTAGGTGGTACTTTACATTTTATGTATTCGTTTGGTTTGTTTTGTATTTACACATTGATTTTCTCATTTTAAATGTCCACGATTTGTTTTATGAAAATAGTGCATACAAAAGGTGGTCAAACTCAAATATAAAGTGCTTATTGTTCTTATTTACTCCTACCAAGTAAATTCTTAGCTCGACGTGTCGAAGAAAAAAAGTCGAGTTACTGTCGTCGCGCTGTCGTCTGCGTCAGCGTCTGCGTAAGTTATGTTTTGTTTGGTTAAGTTTGTTGGTTAATTTTTTTTTTTCAAAGTCCATTTTTTAACTATCAAAGGTATCCATTTGAAACGTTCAATACTTGTTCACTACCAAAAAGGTACTCCATTACAACAAGGATGGGATTTGCATTCCAATAGTTATTTGCCCTATTTTGGACTTACAACTAAGCTTGTTAATCTTTTGGTAAATACAAAATTTTACAATAACTATCCAAGACGTTATATTGAAACTCAAAGCACTTCTTTATGGTGCTAAAAGCATTCTGCATACAGGTGCAGGTAACTATTTGAAATATTTTATTGGAGTAATTACCCTTTTTATAATTGCAAATTTCCCTTTAGGTTAAAGTTTTCAATATATATTAGAGGCATTGACTTGAAATTCAAAATACTCCATGACAGTGATAAACTTATACTATAAGCAAAAGCCTAGAGCATTATCAAATATGAGAAAGTCGAGAGTCCAGCACCGACATAACGACATCTTATTGGTTTGAATGGGTTATTGTAAGACAGCAATTCGTCACATAGTGAACAAATAATATTATATTTGTCAAAAAATGTTGTTTTTTTCATCCATTTTTTTATGAAAACAATATTCATTTTGGAATAATATTAAACATATATAAAAACTAGTTCAGAATAACAAACCTGCAAAATTACTGGCATTGACTAATGCCAAAATATAAATTACAACCATTAAGGCAATAGTATTTAAGAAATATTTATGAAATATGAAATACGCATTCGTACCTACATCATGTCTTAGAGGTGTAGCAATGTAATATGAACAGTACAATCGACAGGTCAGACCAGTAATACATATCATTTTACATTGCGATCGTCGGGGTTCAAGTTGGTTCTTGTTTGCCTTATCAAATTCTAAAATAAACTAAAACTTTCACTTGTACTGAATGACTTTCACGGAAACGGCATTGTGCCCTTAATCACAAACAGTTGGATTTTATAATAAAAACGAAATTGCATTTCGAGCGTATACGACGTGTTTCATGAGTTTTGATATGCGTTAAATTGGCACTTTAACTGTAATTGAAAGAACAAACAGTACTTTCATCAATAGCTGTATTTTAAATGGTGTAAAAATTGAAATCAATAAGATAACCTGTATTGTATTTGTCTTCTATTTCGTTGACAGATACTACAGTGGATTGCATTCTCACTATCGAGTGCGTAATTTGTACGGACGGACGGGTTGGTCGTGATTATGTGTTACCTTACATTTGTATTGCTCCCTTTAATGCAATTGAAGATAAATATTCACTACAGTATATTTGGACCACGATACATTTGCTTACCTTATTATAGTTATAAAATATAAACAACCGAAGTTGAGCTGCCACAATACTGGTAACTTTACATTTAACATCGATATTTCGACAATGTGCTATCGAGGTATTTGTAGCTTAGTGGTAAAAAGAGTCGGCATGGTGTCGTGTTTGTAATTCTGCTGACCTGAGTTTGAATCAAGATCTGGACATTCCTGCCTACAATTTATCATTAAAATGGCATATATTACCTATAAGCTTTACTTTTGTATTAATCTATTTTTAGGTCAGCCAACTTAAGTTGATCATACTATATACATCATCATGTAGCTGTTTGTATTATATAATTCATATTGTAATAGTGTGTCAACAAACAGTGAATCTAACTACCATACTTAACGAATATGGTGATAATGCGACAGAAAGATGATAATAACAAGACAGTAAGATACTGCGATAACGAAAACGCGATATCACGACATTACGATGGTGAAAACGCGACAGTACTATGGTAAAAACGCGATCGAATATCGCAGTATCGGCATCGTGCTATCGTATTATAACGTGTTCGTTATCGTAGTATCGCGTCATCACCATCGGACTGTCGCATTTTCACCATCGTAGTAACTATCGAGTATCGCGTTTCAAATCAACACACTCATAGGTGATGGCCCTAACGGAATTCCGTAGTTTTGTCGGAATGATTTGTTCTTGTTTGTTTCAAGAAACGGACATGCGATAAACAGCTGTAAAATAAAAATATACGTAACGCAATCAAATATCGTTTGATGAATATTTTCGGTGAATCGATTTGCAATTTTGTGAAACGGAAAATTCAAAAAGAAAACTCGAAACGCTGATTATCAAGATAACTAATTTTGCCTACAGCGGAGTAGTATCCAGTTTCAACCATTTCAAAAGTAGGGAGAACCGAACCGGGGATGTAACATAACTTTTTAAACCAAAAGCGCGTTTGTCAGTAGTACATGCATATTTTAACAAATATTAATCCTGTATTGCTGTTATTGAAATTATATGTGCATAAATTGGGTTATATAACACGCATATTTAATAATACTAAGCCGCAGCTGTAATATTGCATCATGTAGAGTTTAACTAGAACGAACTTTCGTACCCAGAAAGCATTTACGGGTGGTTTTCAGTACGTGCAACAAACACGTCAGATAAATGGATTTTTGTAAACAGCAGCTCCTGGTAAATCCTGTGCAATGTCCCTTTTGCATAATGGTGTGCAATAATTGACAGATCGTGCATCTTCAGTTGCATAAAAGTCAAATAATGTGCACTGCGTGTAAATATCACGCATGTAATACGTGAAGTATCTATTTTAACGCGCTGGTCGTGTAGACAGCATACAACTTTAAATGTGGGAAGTCGAGGTATATAACTGAAACTAAGTATGCTGGTTTTGATTGGTCACTCTATTTGAAAAGATTCAAAACATGGACATTCAAATGATACTTAAGTTTTTTATTAACAAACATTGCTTTTTATTTGATGTTGACATATGCATACACGCATGAACGATACATATTCACCACGTCTGTGACAGGCGTACCAAGTCTTGAGGTACATTTCAAAAGCCTCGTGCCGAATTCTTGTTGTCATTTGTATTTCTTATGATGATGATGATGATGATCATGATGATGATGATGATGATGAGGGTGATGAGTATGATAATGATGATGATGATGATGATAATGATAATGATAATGATGATGATGATGATGATGATGATTGTGATAGTGATGGTGATGATTATGATGATGATGATGATGATGATGATGATGATGATGATGTTCATCGTCGTCATGATATTGTTGTTGTTGTTGTTGTTGATGATTGTGGATGTTGTTTCAGAAGTAGGCATATTTGTATAATATAGTCACAAATTAACGCTGCTCTTGTGTGCAGAATTATGTGACTACTACTGACGCCATATGTTAATTAACATCATTTAAATTTGTTGATAGATAATGCCTTTGCTTGTCTAACATTGAAAAGAATTAAAAAGATCTAGCATATTTCATTACTTACGTTGCAGAAGCATCTGAAATTTTCTTTATAATCTCTGCACCGGAGTAAAGAATATCCAAAACATTATCTCCGCATCTGTCGAACGAATCGTGCGCACACGTGAAGTATTATTTCACAATGGCCGCATCTGCTAACAGCATATTACGTACACGTTAAGTAGCTCACTTCAGTCTACAGCTGTTGTTTCACAAAACTATGTAAAACTATAAACAATTGTAAGTCTTTATATGTAATGCATATTGGGTAGTTATTTACTGGATATTTAGGTCTTTTCGCATTCTTTTTTTTGTCTATCGTACTTTTGTATTATTTTCTAACGTTCGTTCAAATGAAGTATTCATAGCTTAACAATTTAACAACAGATAAGCGATTTTTCGTCTTCGTCGGCCGTGTCCGTCTCTTTGGTGTTTTTAATAGTATAATTTTCGTGGAAATCATGATTTAGTATAAGCAATTGTGTTGAAACAATGTACAATGTTAAAAAAACTTGCTTAATTAAAGAAATAAAAAGTATACCGGTCTGGGATTTGAACACGAGCCGCTCGGTTTACAACCGATGTACCTCGTCTTCATACCACTCGGCCATTCCGACGGATGTTCACTACAGAATTGCTAATGTTACTCATCATGTATTTTGACTAATCAAAACCCGTAAATACGACGGAAAACTACGACGAAAGTTAAATTTCAAAAATAACACATCCAACCACCAAAACCGTGAAATTATTCACATTTTGACTGTTCAGAAAAAAAATGGGGTATACACATACACATCGAAACCTGTAATTACAACACGTTCGCCACACGATATTCGTATAGTCTTGATCTGAACAATAACAAGCGCCCTTAAACAGTGAAAAGGAACAAACATGAATAAATCCTATCATGTTAAGTGATATAGGACGCCAATCGCAGTTAATACTGACGCATGACTTACTATTTCATCGAAATTATTATTACTGTATTATAACAATACAAAATATCGATTTATAACCAGTATTTTGTTGTGCAAAACACAACAAAGCATGATACTTATTCTAAGTCATGACCTGCATCAGTTACACTAATGTTACATTATTTGCACACTGCTGAGTGAGCTATTGCAAGTTGTGTTTTTACAATTGTTTGCACATTGTATCAATGCAGAATGAATCAAATGTCTCAGACGAAGAACAAGCAATGAACCATACAAACAGATATAATACTGGAGACCACCAACCGGATGGGCAAAATGGAGTTAACACACCGTTATCACCACACACTGATGATAATGGAGACCAGCAACTGTATGGGCAAAATGGAGTTAACACACCGTTATTATCACACACTGATCCACCTGAAGGAAACGAGGAACTTGTCACAATGGATCAAACGGAGACTAGTGTTAAGAGAGAATTTAATAGCAATCTTGAAAGTTTATCAGTATGTAACATAAGGCCTATGAATCTTACCTGTCTTTTATCTAATTTATATTGCTTTAATTATGAAATTACAGCCCATACAAGTTTTTTCAATCAATCAGAATATTCACATTCATTGATAGATATTTACAACTGGAACAACAACGGTTTACCATGCTCATGTAACTTCGTTAGCTTTTTATATAAAGTTTAAATACATTAGAATTATAAAACCCGTTGAATGTTTCAAAGGTAATGTCACGTTACATTCGCAGATCGACTCTTGTTTATTGTACTGGATAAGGTAGTTTGTCTTCATTGAAGCATCTACATGAGACACTGTGATGATTCGCGTATTTCTTAATTGAAATCTTTTCTGTCATTAGCATTTTGTCCATTAGTATATTTACAGCTATTTGTATATGACGCAACATACGTCTATATTACTATGCCTGTCCTGTGTTTAAGATGGTCAATGAAAATCAAGACGAAACACACAGCGAACAAACTGAAAAATATACAGCTGAGGCAGCATATAGCAATGCAACGGGATTTGAAGCAGACCACGAGGAGATAAGCAATGACGCATACAATGGCAAAGCCGATGTAAATTACTCGTTTATTTGTTGTTTTTGTTTTGTTTGTATTAAGTTACCAGCGTGTACACATCACCTACAGTAGACAGGTTTATCGTGTAATGAACATGCGCACTATACCAAGTGGTTGGCAGTCTATGCAAAGACATGACGCAGTAATGCTTAAAATAAAAATAGCTCAGCAGATCAACATTGATATCGATGGTTTTTTCGTGTATTGTGTTTTGTCGACTTGTATAATACAGACGTTTTTTATGCTTGGCACGACATTTTTGAGCGCTCGGCACACCTCATCCTTTTTTAAGCCTCGTGTGATAAACCCCATCTTTATCCAACATGCACCAAATTGTATCTGTATATATCAGGTAACCAGCACCAACAACGTAAACAACAGCAACAAAGCCGAGAACGAACAAGATGCGCCAGACAAAGAATCCACACAACGCTTATCACATCCTAATGAAAATGAACTATCTGTTGACCTAAGACAAGCTGCTGCTTCCCATGATGACACTCGAACCAACCAGCAAGCAGCCGCTTCTGCAGGAACACCAAACCAACGCAGGGAAAACGAGACCCGTTTTCGCTCCAGAACCATATCGAGTAAGTAGTGTCTGTTAAATTATTTCGAAATCCAGTCAATAAGTTCTAAAACAAAAATTAGTTTTAAATCTAGCCATTATAAATTATTTTCGAAATCGAACCACTGGATTCTGACATTTTTTGCAGTTTTCATTCTTGCCATATAAGGTATAATTGACCCGCCTCTCTGGCGGCCATGTTTTATAACGGACCCGAACTATTCGAATTACTATTGTAGAGAACCAACCAAATAACATGTTTGTGAAATTATTTCGAAATCAATTCAGAGGTTTCTAACAAGAAGATTTTCAAATTGTTCATTAAAGTCATATAAAGAACATGAACTCGTCCCCTGGCGGCCATGTTTAAACGGACCGGAACCTTTTGAGAAACTTACTTAGAAAAACAGCCAATAAATATTGTTGTGAATTGTTTTTCAAATTCCAACCCGTGGTTTCTGACAAGAAGATTTTCAAAGTTGTTTAATATATCTTTATAACGAAAGTTTGAATACCTTTTTTAGGAGGAATTTGGTAATTTTTAACAACCGACCTAACATGTTAAACATGGTTTCTCGGCTACTGATACTGCTCGTGTGTCATGTATGCTGCATATGACATATATTAATTTGTGAGCTGTGCTTGCGAAAAATTTGGTTGCCAAAACTATCGTTAAATTAAATTTAGAAAGTGCTAAGAGCGCTTTAGTGCTGACGTTGTTTTGGAAATACCACATAATAAACATAGTTGCACTGTAGAAAACGCTAGCCTTATTCCAACTTCACTTCAAATATTGACAGAAATCCAATACAGCATGAAGACGACTCCAACAACCAAAGATGACTCATCGGCTCAATAGGCATGGTGGTCAAAATGTATAATCTTTATTATTACAAAATTCGCATTATGCAGTTTTGTTATTGGTATAAGTAGTATTAATATTATATTATTATATATTTATATTACTATAATTACTATTATTATTATTACTAGTAGTAGTAGTAGTTGTTATAGTAGTAGTGGTAGTGGTATTAGTAGTTGTAGTGGTAGTAGTAGTAGTAGTAGTAGTTGAAGTAGTAGTAGTAGGGTAAGTAATAGTAGTGGTAGAAGTTGTACAAACTTACAACATATCTAGCGGCAAAAGTAACAAACTACCCCAACTATTTATAATATATTGCGATCTAAAATGGAAAACATGTTAAAAAGTACCACAATTCCTGTAAAATGAGTATTGAACTATTTTATAACGAAACATTTGTCGACTATACATACCATTTAAGTACATATATACATGTTATAAATTAAGGCTGTATGAACAGTTGTGTTATACAACCGTTATTAGTAAAGACTGTCGATAGCGTTATTATTTAATAAACATTTGCGCCTTCGTTTCGTTATATGTGTTTTGTTTATTGTAAATATAAGTGTCATAAAAATTGCACGTATGCACTTTAAGGTAGCTTACTAATTTTTCTGTCAGATAAACGTCTGTAACATATTAAGGCCAATGCACCTGTGAACACTGGGTATTCCAGCGAAACATTTGAATGTGTATGTTGTTTATCTCCCATATTAACTGTGTCTTCCTGTATTGTATGACGGTGACCTGAACTATCAAGAATACAGTGCTTGATTTAGAATTTCTTTACCAAAAAGCCATATACATATGTTTGGATTGCATATGTTCAACGTTTTTTATTATGATTGGCATTCGACTATTGAGTATTTACATTTTAGTAAAAATAACTTTAGTTAAATTAGCTCATTATGTTTTGCTTTGCATTGCTATGTTTTGTTCGTTGTTGTGATTGAATTAATATTAATATATATATTTAAAGAAACATATTAAAGAAAGCATACATGATTAATGTCATACTATAGTTCAGGATGTCGTTTGGAATTTCATTATTAATGATTAAAATACCAGAAGCATTTATAAAGAGAGAAGTGTATAATCATAAGGTACATTTTTTTATTTTAAATGTTCATGATTTGTTTGATGAAAATAGTGCATACAGATTGTGATCATGTATACATTTAAAATGTGTATGGTTCTGTTTTACTCCTGCCATGTCACAACATATAGTGAGGCCTTTGCACTTGGGATGTTTAACAATTCATGTTTTCACTTTGATGAGTTTGTTTGTCATTTCACTGTTAATAAAACGACGCGATCAATACAAACCTGTATCATTACAAAATTGAATAAAATCGAATTTCTATGTTTACTTGGCCAATTAGAATATATGAGTTATTGTTGTTTGTTTGCTTTTGAACTAGTTGATTTTAATAATTTAACTATTAACTGTTCTTTGTGATAGGATCAGTCCTAATAAAATGTCATATGTATATTGTGTACGGGTCGGTTTAGCCTTTGATAAAAATGAGGGGCTTAATCATTTACTGAGAATCGGAGGAATCGTGACTTTCTGATTTGAATTACGCTGCATGCGTCTTTATTTATAAATGTCCTGCATTTCATGTACCTGTATCTATTTGTCCATTTTACCTGCAGGAGGTTCGCCTAAGTAATCGGATCAAAGTTACAACATAGCTGATTTTATTCGCCGGCTGTCCGTCTTTCTTTATCCACAATAAATCAACGACAGCAGCAACAAATTAACACATATAATACAACCACATAGAATCTCAAAAGTTAACTTCTAGTTTCATACATGTGTATTGTCTGTGCCATTAGGTGGTACTTTACATTTTATGTATTCGTTTGGTTTGTTTTGTATTTACACATTGATTTTCTCATTTTAAATGTCCACGATTTGTTTTATGAAAATAGTGCATACAAAAGGTGGTCAAACTCAAATATAAAGTGCTTATTGTTCTTATTTACTCCTACCAAGTAAATTCTTAGCTCGACGTGTCGAAGAAAAAAAGTCGAGTTACTGTCGTCGCGCTGTCGTCTGCGTCAGCGTCTGCGTAAGTTATGTTTTGTTTGGTTAAGTTTGTTGGTTAATTTTTTTTTTTCAAAGTCCATTTTTTAACTATCAAAGGTATCCATTTGAAACGTTCAATACTTGTTCACTACCAAAAAGGTACTCCATTACAACAAGGATGGGATTTGCATTCCAATAGTTATTTGCCCTATTTTGGACTTACAATTAAGCTTGTTAATCTTTTGGTAAATACAAAATTTTACAATAACTATCCAAGACGTTATATTGAAACTCAAAGCACTTCTTTATGGTGCTAAAAGCATTCTGCATACAGGTGCAGGTAACTATTTGAAATATTTTATTGGAGTAATTACCCTTTTTATAATTGCAAATTTCCCTTTAGGTTAAAGTTTTCAATATATATTAGAGGCATTGACTTGAAATTCAAAATACTCCATGACAGTGATAAACTTATACTATAAGCAAAAGCCTAGAGCATTATCAAATATGAGAAAGTCGAGAGTCCAGCACCGACATAACGACATCTTATTGGTTTGAATGGGTTATTGTAAGACAGCAATTCGTCACATAGTGAACAAATAATATTATATTTGTCAAAAAATGTTGTTTTTTTCATCCATTTTTTTATGAAAACAATATTCATTTTGGAATAATATTAAACATATATAAAAACTAGTTCAGAATAACAAACCTGCAAAATTACTGGCATTGACTAATGCCAAAATATAAATTACAACCATTAAGGCAATAGTATTTAAGAAATATTTATGAAATATGAAATACGCATTCGTACCTACATCATGTCTTAGAGGTGTAGCAATGTAATATGAACAGTACAATCGACAGGTCAGACCAGTAATACATATCATTTTACATTGCGATCGTCGGGGTTCAAGTTGGTTCTTGTTTGCCTTATCAAATTCTAAAATAAACTAAAACTTTCACTTGTACTGAATGACTTTCACGGAAACGGCATTGTGCCCTTAATCACAAACAGTTGGATTTTATAATAAAAACGAAATTGCATTTCGAGCGTATACGACGTGTTTCATGAGTTTTGATATGCGTTAAATTGGCACTTTAACTGTAATTGAAAGAACAAACAGTACTTTCATCAATAGCTGTATTTTAAATGGTGTAAAAATTGAAATCAATAAGATAACCTGTATTGTATTTGTCTTCTATTTCGTTGACAGATACTACAGTGGATTGCATTCTCACTATCGAGTGCGTAATTTGTACGGACGGACGGGTTGGTCGTGATTATGTGTTACCTTACATTTGTATTGCTCCCTTTAATGCAATTGAAGATAAATATTCACTACAGTATATTTGGACCACGATACATTTGCTTACCTTATTATAGTTATAAAATATAAACAACCGAAGTTGAGCTGCCACAATACTGGTAACTTTACATTTAACATCGATATTTCGACAATGTGCTATCGAGGTATTTGTAGCTTAGTGGTAAAAAGAGTCGGCATGGTGTCGTGTTTGTAATTCTGCTGACCTGAGTTTGAATCAAGATCTGGACATTCCTGCCTACAATTTATCATTAAAATGGCATATATTACCTATAAGCTTTACTTTTGTATTAATCTATTTTTAGGTCAGCCAACTTAAGTTGATCATACTATATACATCATCATGTAGCTGTTTGTATTATATAATTCATATTGTAATAGTGTGTCAACAAACAGTGAATCTAACTACCATACTTAACGAATATGGTGATAATGCGACAGAAAGATGATAATAACAAGACAGTAAGATACTGCGATAACGAAAACGCGATATCACGACATTACGATGGTGAAAACGCGACAGTACTATGGTAAAAACGCGATCGAATATCGCAGTATCGGCATCGTGCTATCGTATTATAACGTGTTCGTTATCGTAGTATCGCGTCATCACCATCGGACTGTCGCATTTTCACCATCGTAGTAACTATCGAGTATCGCGTTTCAAATCAACACACTCATAGGTGATGGCCCTAACGGAATTCCGTAGTTTTGTCGGAATGATTTGTTCTTGTTTGTTTCAAGAAACGGACATGCGATAAACAGCTGTAAAATAAAAATATACGTAACGCAATCAAATATCGTTTGATGAATATTTTCGGTGAATCGATTTGCAATTTTGTGAAACGGAAAATTCAAAAAGAAAACTCGAAACGCTGATTATCAAGATAACTAATTTTGCCTACAGCGGAGTAGTATCCAGTTTCAACCATTTCAAAAGTAGGGAGAACCGAACCGGGGATGTAACATAACTTTTTAAACCAAAAGCGCGTTTGTCAGTAGTACATGCATATTTTAACAAATATTAATCCTGTATTGCTGTTATTGAAATTATATGTGCATAAATTGGGTTATATAACACGCATATTTAATAATACTAAGCCGCAGCTGTAATATTGCATCATGTAGAGTTTAACTAGAACGAACTTTCGTACCCAGAAAGCATTTACGGGTGGTTTTCAGTACGTGCAACAAACACGTCAGATAAATGGATTTTTGTAAACAGCAGCTCCTGGTAAATCCTGTGCAATGTCCCTTTTGCATAATGGTGTGCAATAATTGACAGATCGTGCATCTTCAGTTGCATAAAAGTCAAATAATGTGCACTGCGTGTAAATATCACGCATGTAATACGTGAAGTATCTATTTTAACGCGCTGGTCGTGTAGACAGCATACAACTTTAAATGTGGGAAGTCGAGGTATATAACTGAAACTAAGTATGCTGGTTTTGATTGGTCACTCTATTTGAAAAGATTCAAAACATGGACATTCAAATGATACTTAAGTTTTTTATTAACAAACATTGCTTTTTATTTGATGTTGACATATGCATACACGCATGAACGATACATATTCACCACGTCTGTGACAGGCGTACCAAGTCTTGAGGTACATTTCAAAAGCCTCGTGCCGAATTCTTGTTGTCATTTGTATTTCTTATGATGATGATGATGATGATCATGATGATGATGATGATGATGAGGGTGATGAGTATGATAATGATGATGATGATGATGATAATGATAATGATAATGATGATGATGATGATGATGATGATTGTGATAGTGATGGTGATGATTATGATGATGATGATGATGATGATGATGATGATGATGATGTTCATCGTCGTCATGATATTGTTGTTGTTGTTGTTGTTGATGATTGTGGATGTTGTTTCAGAAGTAGGCATATTTGTATAATATAGTCACAAATTAACGCTGCTCTTGTGTGCAGAATTATGTGACTACTACTGACGCCATATGTTAATTAACATCATTTAAATTTGTTGATAGATAATGCCTTTGCTTGTCTAACATTGAAAAGAATTAAAAAGATCTAGCATATTTCATTACTTACGTTGCAGAAGCATCTGAAATTTTCTTTATAATCTCTGCACCGGAGTAAAGAATATCCAAAACATTATCTCCGCATCTGTCGAACGAATCGTGCGCACACGTGAAGTATTATTTCACAATGGCCGCATCTGCTAACAGCATATTACGTACACGTTAAGTAGCTCACTTCAGTCTACAGCTGTTGTTTCACAAAACTATGTAAAACTATAAACAATTGTAAGTCTTTATATGTAATGCATATTGGGTAGTTATTTACTGGATATTTAGGTCTTTTCGCATTCTTTTTTTTGTCTATCGTACTTTTGTATTATTTTCTAACGTTCGTTCAAATGAAGTATTCATAGCTTAACAATTTAACAACAGATAAGCGATTTTTCGTCTTCGTCGGCCGTGTCCGTCTCTTTGGTGTTTTTAATAGTATAATTTTCGTGGAAATCATGATTTAGTATAAGCAATTGTGTTGAAACAATGTACAATGTTAAAAAAACTTGCTTAATTAAAGAAATAAAAAGTATACCGGTCTGGGATTTGAACACGAGCCGCTCGGTTTACAACCGATGTACCTCGTCTTCATACCACTCGGCCATTCCGACGGATGTTCACTACAGAATTGCTAATGTTACTCATCATGTATTTTGACTAATCAAAACCCGTAAATACGACGGAAAACTACGACGAAAGTTAAATTTCAAAAATAACACATCCAACCACCAAAACCGTGAAATTATTCACATTTTGACTGTTCAGAAAAAAAATGGGGTATACACATACACATCGAAACCTGTAATTACAACACGTTCGCCACACGATATTCGTATAGTCTTGATCTGAACAATAACAAGCGCCCTTAAACAGTGAAAAGGAACAAACATGAATAAATCCTATCATGTTAAGTGATATAGGACGCCAATCGCAGTTAATACTGACGCATGACTTACTATTTCATCGAAATTATTATTACTGTATTATAACAATACAAAATATCGATTTATAACCAGTATTTTGTTGTGCAAAACACAACAAAGCATGATACTTATTCTAAGTCATGACCTGCATCAGTTACACTAATGTTACATTATTTGCACACTGCTGAGTGAGCTATTGCAAGTTGTGTTTTTACAATTGTTTGCACATTGTATCAATGCAGAATGAATCAAATGTCTCAGACGAAGAACAAGCAATGAACCATACAAACAGATATAATACTGGAGACCACCAACCGGATGGGCAAAATGGAGTTAACACACCGTTATCACCACACACTGATGATAATGGAGACCAGCAACTGTATGGGCAAAATGGAGTTAACACACCGTTATTATCACACACTGATCCACCTGAAGGAAACGAGGAACTTGTCACAATGGATCAAACGGAGACTAGTGTTAAGAGAGAATTTAATAGCAATCTTGAAAGTTTATCAGTATGTAACATAAGGCCTATGAATCTTACCTGTCTTTTATCTAATTTATATTGCTTTAATTATGAAATTACAGCCCATACAAGTTTTTTCAATCAATCAGAATATTCACATTCATTGATAGATATTTACAACTGGAACAACAACGGTTTACCATGCTCATGTAACTTCGTTAGCTTTTTATATAAAGTTTAAATACATTAGAATTATAAAACCCGTTGAATGTTTCAAAGGTAATGTCACGTTACATTCGCAGATCGACTCTTGTTTATTGTACTGGATAAGGTAGTTTGTCTTCATTGAAGCATCTACATGAGACACTGTGATGATTCGCGTATTTCTTAATTGAAATCTTTTCTGTCATTAGCATTTTGTCCATTAGTATATTTACAGCTATTTGTATATGACGCAACATACGTCTATATTACTATGCCTGTCCTGTGTTTAAGATGGTCAATGAAAATCAAGACGAAACACACAGCGAACAAACTGAAAAATATACAGCTGAGGCAGCATATAGCAATGCAACGGGATTTGAAGCAGACCACGAGGAGATAAGCAATGACGCATACAATGGCAAAGCCGATGTAAATTACTCGTTTATTTGTTGTTTTTGTTTTGTTTGTATTAAGTTACCAGCGTGTACACATCACCTACAGTAGACAGGTTTATCGTGTAATGAACATGCGCACTATACCAAGTGGTTGGCAGTCTATGCAAAGACATGACGCAGTAATGCTTAAAATAAAAATAGCTCAGCAGATCAACATTGATATCGATGGTTTTTTCGTGTATTGTGTTTTGTCGACTTGTATAATACAGACGTTTTTTATGCTTGGCACGACATTTTTGAGCGCTCGGCACACCTCATCCTTTTTTAAGCCTCGTGTGATAAACCCCATCTTTATCCAACATGCACCAAATTGTATCTGTATATATCAGGTAACCAGCACCAACAACGTAAACAACAGCAACAAAGCCGAGAACGAACAAGATGCGCCAGACAAAGAATCCACACAACGCTTATCACATCCTAATGAAAATGAACTATCTGTTGACCTAAGACAAGCTGCTGCTTCCCATGATGACACTCGAACCAACCAGCAAGCAGCCGCTTCTGCAGGAACACCAAACCAACGCAGGGAAAACGAGACCCGTTTTCGCTCCAGAACCATATCGAGTAAGTAGTGTCTGTTAAATTATTTCGAAATCCAGTCAATAAGTTCTAAAACAAAAATTAGTTTTAAATCTAGCCATTATAAATTATTTTCGAAATCGAACCACTGGATTCTGACATTTTTTGCAGTTTTCATTCTTGCCATATAAGGTATAATTGACCCGCCTCTCTGGCGGCCATGTTTTATAACGGACCCGAACTATTCGAATTACTATTGTAGAGAACCAACCAAGTAACATGTTTGTGAAATTATTTCGAAATCAATTCAGAGGTTTCTAACAAGAAGATTTTCAAATTGTTCATTAAAGTCATATAAAGAACATGAACTCGTCCCCTGGCGGCCATGTTTAAACGGACCGGAACCTTTTGAGAAACTTACTTAGAAAAACAGCCAATAAATATTGTTGTGAATTGTTTTTCAAATTCCAACCCGTGGTTTCTGACAAGAAGATTTTCAAAGTTGTTTAATATATCTTTATAACGAAAGTTTGAATACCTTTTTTAGGAGGAATTTGGTAATTTTTAACAACCGACCTAACATGTTAAACATGGTTTCTCGGCTACTGATACTGCTCGTGTGTCATGTATGCTGCATATGACATGTATTAATTTGTGAGCTGTGCTTGCGAAAAATTTGGTTGCCAAAACTATCGTTAAATTAAATTTAGAAAGTGCTAAGAGCGCTTTAGTGCTGACGTTGTTTTGGAAATACCACATAATAAACATAGTTGCACTGTAGAAAACGCTAGCCTTATTCCAACTTCACTTCAAATATTGACAGAAATCCAATACAGAATGAAGACGACTCCCACAACCAAAGATGACTCATCGGCTCAATAGGCATGGTGGTCAAAATGTATAATCTTTATTATTACAAAATTCGCATTATGCAGTTTTGTTATTGGTATAAGTAGTATTAATATTATATTATTATATATTTATATTACTATAATTACTATTATTATTATTACTAGTAGTAGTAGTAGTTGTTATAGTAGTAGTGGTAGTGGTATTAGTAGTTGTAGTGGTAGTAGTAGTAGTAGTAGTAGTTGAAGTAGTAGTAGTAGGCTAAGTAATAGTAGTGGTAGAAGTTGTACAAACTTACAACATATCTAGCGGCAAAAGTAACAAACTACCCCAACTATTTATAATATATTGCGATCTAAAATGGAAAACATGTTAAAAAGTACCACAATTCCTGTAAAATGAGTATTGAACTATTTTATAACGAAACATTTGTCGACTATACATACCATTTAAGTACATATATACATGTTATAAATTAAGGCTGTATGAACAGTTGTGTTATACAACCGTTATTAGTAAAGACTGTCGATAGCGTTATTATTTAATAAACATTTGCGCCTTCGTTTCGTTATATGTGTTTTGTTTATTGTAAATATAAGTGTCATAAAAATTGCACGTATGCACTTTAAGGTAGCTTACTTATTTTTCTTTCAGATAAACGTCTGTAACATATTAAGGCCATTGCATCTGTGAACACTGGGTATTCCAGCGAAACATTTGAATGTGTATGTTGTTTATCTCCCAGATTAACTGTGTCTTCCTGCATTGTATGACGGTGACCTGAACTATCAAGAATACAGTGCTTGATTTAGAATTTCTTTACCAAAAAGCCATATACATATGTTTGGATTGCATATGTTCAACGTTTTTTATTATGATTGGCATTCGACTATTGAGTATTTACATTTTAGTAAAAATAACTTTAGTTAAATTAGCTCATTATGTTTTGCTTTGCATTGCTATGTTTTGTTCGTTGTTGTGATTGAATTAATATTAATATATATATTTAAAGAAACATATTAAAGAAAGCATACATGATTAATGTCATACTATAGTTCAGGATGTCGTTTGGAATTTCATTATTAATGATTAAAATACCAGAAGCATTTATAAAGAGAGAAGTGTATAATCATAAGGTACATTTTTTTATTTTAAATGTTCATGATTTGTTTGATGAAAATAGTGCATACAGATTGTGATCATGTATACATTTAAAATGTGTATGGTTCTGTTTTACTCCTGCCATGTCACAACATATAGTGAGGCCTTTGCACTTGGGATGTTTAACAATTCATGTTTTCACTTTGATGAGTTTGTTTGTCATTTCACTGTTAATAAAACGACGCGATCAATACAAACCTGTATCATTACAAAATTGAATAAAATCGAATTTCTATGTTTACTTGGCCAATTAGAATATATGAGTTATTGTTGTTTGTTTGCTTTTGAACTAATTGATTTTAATAATTTAACTATTAACTGTTCTTTGTGATAGGATCAGTCCTAATAAAATGTCATATGTATATTGTGTACGGGTCGGTTTAGCCTTTGATAAAAATGAGGGGCTTAATCATTTACTGAGAATCGGAGGAATCGTGACTTTCTGATTTGAATTACGCTGCATGCGTCTTTATTTATAAATGTCCTGCATTTCATGTACCTGTATCTATTTGTCCATTTTACCTGCAGGAGGTTCGCCTAAGTAATCGGATCAAAGTTACAACATAGCTGATTTTATTCGGCGGCTGTCCGTCTTTCTTTATCCACAATAAATCAACGACAGCAGCAACAAATTAACACATATAATACAACCACATAGAATCTCGTATACAAAAGTTAACTTCTAGTTTCATACATGTGTATTGTCTGTGCCATTAGGTGGTACTTTACATTTTATGTATTCGTTTGGTTTGTTTTGTATTTACACATTGATTTTCTCATTTTAAATGTCCACGATTTGTTTTATGAAAATAGTGCATACAAAAGGTGGTCAAACTCAAATATAAAGTGCTTATTGTTCTAATTTACTCCTACCAAGTAAATTCTTAGCTCGACGTGTCGAAGAAAAAAAGTCGAGTTACTGTCGTCGCGCTGTCGTCTGCGTCAGCGTCTGCGTAAGTTATGTTTTGTTTGGTTAAGTTTGTTGGTTAATTTTTTTTTTTCAAAGTCCATTTTTTAACTATCAAAGGTATCCATTTGAAACGCTCAATACTTGTTCACTACCAAAAAGGTACTCCATTACAACAAGGATGGGATTTGCATTCCAATAGTTATTTGCCCTATTTTGGACTTACAACTAAGCTTGTTAATCTTTTGGTAAATACAAAATTTTACAATAACTATCCAAGACGTTATATTGAAACTCAAAGCACTTCTTTATGGTGCTAAAAGCATTCTGCATACAGGTGCAGGTAACTATTTGAAATATTTTATTGGAGTAATTACCCTTTTTATAATTGCAAATTTCCCTTTAGGTTAAAGTTTTCAATATATATTAGAGGCATTGACTTGAAATTCAAAATACTCCATGACAGTGATAAACTTATACTATAAGCAAAAGCCTAGAGCATTATCAAATATGAGAAAGTCGAGAGTCCAGCACCGACATAACGACATCTTATTGGTTTGAATGGGTTATTGTAAGACAGCAATTCGTAACATAGTGAACAAATAATATTATATTTGTCAAAAAATGTTGTTTTTTTCATCCATTTTTTTATGAAAACAATATTCATTTTGGAATAATATTAAACATATATAAAAACTAGTTCAGAATAACAAACCTGCAAAATTACTGGCATTGACTAATGCCAAAATATAAATTACAACCATTAAGGCAATAGTATTTAAGAAATATTTATGAAATATGAAATACGCATTCGTACCTACATCATGTCTTAGAGGTGTAGCAATGTAATATGAACAGTACAATCGACAGGTCAGACCAGTAATACATATCATTTTACATTGCGATCGTCGGGGTTCAAGTTGGTTCTTGTTTGCCTTATCAAATTCTAAAATAAACTAAAACTTTCACTTGTACTGAATGACTTTCACGGAAACGGCATTGTGCCCTTAATCACAAACAGTTGGATTTTATAATAAAAACGAAATTGCATTTCGAGCGTATACGACGTGTTTCATGAGTTTTGATATGCGTTAAATTGGCACTTTAACTGTAATTGAAAGAACAAACAGTACTTTCATGCAATAGCTGTATTTTAAATGGTGTAAAAATTGAAATCAATAAGATAACCTGTATTGTATTTGTCTTCTATTTCGTTGACAGATACTACAGTGGATTGCATTCTCACTGTCGAGTGCGTAATTTGTACGGACGGACGGGTTGGTCGTGATTATGTGTTACCTTAAATTTGTATTGCTCCCTTTAATGCAATTGAAGATAAATATTCACTACAGTATATTTGGACCACGATACATTTGCTTACCTTATTATAGTTATAAAATATAAACAACCGAAGTTGAGCTGCCACAATACTGGTAACTTTACATTTAACATCGATATTTTCGACAATGTGCTATCGAGGTATTTGTAGCTTAGTGGTAAAAAGAGTCGGCATGGTGTCGTGTTTGTAATTCTGCTGACCTGAGTTTGAATCAAGATCTGGACATTCCTGCCTACAATTTATCATTAAAATGGCATATATTACCTATAAGCTTTACTTTTGTATTAATCTATTTTTAGGTCAGCCAACTTAAGTTGATCATACTATATACATCATCATGTAGCTGTTTGTATTATATAATTCATATTGTAATAGTGTGTCAACAAACAGTGAATCTAACTACCATACTTAACGAATATGGTGATAATGCGACAGAAAGATGATAATAACAAGACAGTAAGATACTGCGATAACGAAAACGCGATATCACGACATTACGATGGTGAAAACGCGACAGTACTATGGTAAAAACGCGATCGAATATCGCAGTATCGGCATCGTGCTATCGTATTATAACGTGTTCGTTATCGTAGTATCGCGTCATCACCATCGGACTGTCGCATTTTCACCATCGTAGTAACTATCGAGTATCGCGTTTCAAATCAACACACTCATAGGTGATGGCCCTAACGGAATTCCGTAGTTTTGTCGGAATGATTTGTTCTTGTTTGTTTCAAGAAACGGACATGCGATAAACAGCTGTAAAATAAAAATATACGTAACGCAATCAAATATCGTTTGATGAATATTTTCGGTGAATCGATTTGCAATTTTGTGAAACGGAAAATTCAAAAAGAAAACTCGAAACGCTGATTATCAAGATAACTAATTTTGCCTACAGCGGAGTAGTATCCAGTTTCAACCATTTCAAAAGTAGGGAGAACCGAACCGTGGATGTAACATAACTTTTTAAACCAAAAGCGCGTTTGTCAGTAGTACATGCATATTTTAACAAATATTAATCCTGTATTGCTGTTATTGAAATTATATGTGCATAAATTGGGTTATATAACACGCATATTTAATAATACTAAGCCGCAGCTGTAATATTGCATCATGTAGAGTTTAACTAGAACGAACTTTCGTACCCAGAAAGCATTTACGGGTGGTTTTCAGTACGTGCAACAAACACGTCAGATAAATGGATTTTTGTAAACAGCAGCTCCTGGTAAATCCTGTGCAATGTCCCTTTTGCATAATGGTGTGCAATAATTGACAGATCGTGCATCTTCAGTTGCATAAAAGTCAAATAATGTGCACTACGTGTAAATATCACGCATGTAATACGTGAAGTATCTATTTTAACGCGCTGGTCGTGTAGACAGCATACAACTTTAAATGTGGGAAGTCGAGGTATATAACTGAAACTAAGTATGCTGGTTTTGATTGGTCACTCTATTTGAAAAGATTCAAAACATGGACATTCAAATGATACTTAAGTTTTTTATTAACAAACATTGCTTTTTATTTGATGTTGACATATGCATACACGCATGAACGATACATATTCACCACGTCTGTGACAGGCGTACCAAGTCTTGAGGTACATTTCAAAAGCCTCGTGCCGAATTCTTGTTGTCATTTGTATTTCTTATGATGATGATGATGATGATCATGATGATCATGATGATGATGAGGGTGATGAGTATGATAATGATGATGATGATGATGATAATGATAATGATAATGATGATGATGATGATGATGATGATTGTGATAGTGATGGTGATGATTATGATGATGATGATGATGATGATGATGATGATGATGATGATGATGATGATGTTCATCGTCGTCATGATATTGTTGTTGTTGTTGTTGTTGATGATTGTGGATGTTGTTTCAGAAGTAGGCATATTTGTATAATATAGTCACAAATTAACGCTGCTCTTGTGTGCAGAATTATGTGACTACTACTGACGCCATATGTTAATTAACATCATTTAAATTTGTTGATAGATAATGCCTTTGCTTGTCTAACATTGAAAAGAATTAAAAAGATCTAGCATATTTCATTACTTACGTTGCAGAAGCATCTGAAATTTTCTTTATAATCTCTGCACCGGAGTAAAGAATATCCAAAACATTATCTCCGCATCTGTCGAACGAATCGTGCGCACACGTGAAGTATTATTTCACAATGGCCGCATCTGCTAACAGCATATTACGTACACGTTAAGTAGCTCACTTCAGTCTACAGCTGTTGTTTCACAAAACTATGTAAAACTATAAACAATTGTAAGTCTTTATATGTAATGCATATTGGGTAGTTATTTACTGGATATTTAGGATCAATACCGAACTAATACAATACGGATCAATTTAGTATAGTTTACAAGTTTTTGAGTTAAATACTTCATGTGTATGCTTGCATTTCAATTTACGAACTTGATTGCTTCATTTCAGCGTCACTCGCAGCTCGTTTTGGAGGGCAAAGACAGACGCTAATTAAGAATACATTTACCAACGCTGCAACAGATAATTCAGATATTGTGTTTAGTATACAAGTAAATGACTTAGACATATTGAGCATTAAAGAAGTAATTTCCTTTGAATTAATGATATACATATATCTGCATTAACTATCTGACAATTGCTTAATTAAATGGCTTCTCCGTGGGCTTAATGCTATTTATGTTGTATCATAGCGTTTTCAAATAATAACACCATACTTACACGTCGTGCACTAGATTCATGCTAGGTTTTTAGTTGTTTCGCATTCTGAGATGCAAACAGCATCATATTCTATTCTATCTAAGTCTAATTAGTACATCAAATATAATTATAAAACGTTTATTTATGCAAATCATCAAGACTTAATTGTTCTCAACAAAATACAGCTAAAACAATGCATTATACAGTGGTCACATTATAGTGCCAAAAAGGCATATATACAATACAAAAAAGACAGTAAAAAACGACGTCTATTGAAAGCAAACAATTGCATACACTCGATCAATACACTATGTCAATTAAAGAGACTATGTCATCGAAAAGGGCTTCAAGGGGGCAATTCGTTTGAAAAATCTGAAATGTATATAGTAATACTAGGATATAACAACGGTTAAAACAAGGTATATATATTGGGAAAAAGGTGTACGCATTATGGTATAAAAATCAATTTACAGTATAAGTTGTGCTTGTTTGGCCCTTTTCCTGTGTACATTTTGAAGTCAGCCGTATATGCAATTTGTATAACCATTGTTTATACACGACTCCTTACCAAACGTGATAGCGCAGTTGGTAAAAGCACTGTCTAGTGTCATTTCTTCGTATGGCTCCCAAGTCGAGAGTTTAATATCCGTTTTCCGGCTTTTTTGCTAATTTGTTTTTTAATCAAATATCGTATTGTGTAGAATATAATTTTATTTATTTAATGCACATGTCTTATTAAAGCGCATTTCAAACAATTAAAATAATTTATAGTGCAACAAAACGACGAATTTTCGTTGACATAGTCCCTATAATGAATAATAATAATAATAATAATAATAATAATAATAATAATAAAATAATAATAATAATAATAATAGTAATAATAATAATAATAACAACAACAATAATAATAATAATAATAATAAAAAAAAAAAAATAATAATAATAATCAAAAATACACAAACATGCAAACATTATTTACAGTGTAATCTAGATTAACATTTTACACCGGACTTATCCAGTCATAGGCATTCCTTGATTAATGTTTGTTGCTTAGAAAAGTACATGTAATATGTAGTTTATCAAACCTTTGAATCACCGTGTGATATTAATGCTGAAACTAATACAATACACATGTATTGATACACGCTTGCAATGGGACATATACCATGCTATCATTACCCCACCATATGTAAACTCGCTACAATTTATTATGATAAATAGTTATTAGATTCTTGCTACAGGTACAAATCTCACAAAGTGTTCATCAACGCTATCGCAAAACGCCTACAACCCCGAGAACTGGATATATGAAGGCCAAGTCAGGGAAACACTGTTAAACAAAACATGAGTTTGTATCGCATAAAATAACTTTTAAAAATGACACTGTGCATCAATATTGAGACACGGATCTTGTTGTAATAATCACTTTTGCAAATGTTGCTAATTGAACAGAATGATTAGGACACGGGAAATAAACTACAGGGCTCTCACTGGGGGAGTTGAGACAAGGTTGTTTAGGAGTCAGACTTTTTAAGAATACACACATATTATATCAATTATTTCTACAATTTAATCTAAAGCTGGACGTCAGAATATACTTATATAACAGCAATAATATCATATTTACAAAAAATATGCAATATATTTTTCAAACTATATACAATTCTTATAGTACAATGTAGGGTCCATATGAAATCAAAATTATTCCGTCCCATTCATTAAACTTAAAATAAATATAATAAACATATTGACTTAACTAAACAAAATATATATCCATTATGATGCATGTTCTCTAAGAAAAGTAGTAGGTTAATTTTATATTTAATTACTTCAGCTAAACTAAAACCGTAAAATTATATTTTACATTCCTATGTCAAATTAACGTTCATTATTTAGATGTGATTATGGTTACATACACACGCTCTAAACTCAGTTTGCTAATGCTAGAATAGCAATACGTGTCATTTTTTGAATGCGAATATTTTATCAAATCCATGTACGGTGTTATCAGTTTTCATAGAGGATATTTGTTTAATGCAGTGCACGATCGTATTGTATTTCATGAGTGATCATATAAACAATATGTTCAAGATGTGAACATATCTAGTTTCTATGACAACGAATGCAATTAAATACGTTCTTTAACTTTATTAAACAAATGTTCTTTTGATTTCATGCTTTTGAACGATAAATAAAAAAAATTGCTCGAGATATGCTGAAGCGTCACAAGTTTTGTGTATAATGTCGTCATAAATATGACTTCATTATGATTCCAAAATTGTCGATCGCTGTTGTGGTGGGAAAATAGTGCCACTCTTACTGCGTAGCTTTCGTTTCATTATATTTGTATTGAATTGCATTATGTTTGTTTTTATTCTTTCAAACGGCAGATGTTTACACTGGCGGTTACGGTATTCATATAAATGAACATTAAAACAAAGTTAAAAGTAGTTTCAAATAACCAAGAGTGAAATGACCAAACGTTATAATTTTTACTCGACCTGATATTCTCCAGTCATTCACCGAATAGCTTGACAAAAATATTGATATTACCCCAGTGATGAGTTTCCAACAAAAACACATCAATGTCCCGATGCTCACCATCTGTAAGATGTATCGCCTCTGTAACTGCAGTTATTGATTTTTCAGTCTTTCAAAATGGTTTAGTGCCTTTTCGGCAACATAACACAATGATGATACATTCATTGAATACATTAAATCTGCTTTAAACAGACTATTATAACATAAGCAAGTATGCAAATTTAGTAGATATAGTAATACATTAATCATAAAGTGTTCATGCAGATATAAGTAGAAAAAAAAACAAGTGAACAGTTTTGATAATTAATATGTTATTTGCTTTTGTGATATACTGTGATAAGTTTGTTTTAAATCATTTAATTTCTTGCATAGACAATTGTATTTATATATTATAAGCTTTTGTATAATGCTATCAAAGTATTATTTATATTTAACTTTTTTTATTGTGAACATTGATGTGATATCATCGTATGTCATACAGCACTACATCTCAATGACCACGGTACAATAAGAGTTTTCTTTAACTCTTTTTTTCAGTAACCCTTGGCATATACTGTTGATTGACATGGCTATAAATATATATCATTTGTTGTATGTTGTATTATGTTACTTGATATGTAAATTGTACAATTTATGTTCAAATATGTGAACATCTATTTTCTAAATCTTTTTGTGTAATTCGTGGCATATAATGTTATTTGACATGGCTATAAATATATATAATTTTTTGTATGTTTTAATATATTAATTGATATGTTAATTGTACATTTTATTGTCAAATATGTTCAAATCTATTTATGTCCAGTAATATTTTTTATTCAACTTCATTTGAATCAAGCCTGGCATACCCTCCTAGGCCTTGACTCATTTATCATTGATTTATTTGGGTGCCATATTTAGGGTCTACGTATATTATCGTTTACCATTAAATGAGAAATGCTGCTTGCTATAACATAGCGGTCATTTATCCTTATAGTATTAACACCTAAATGAAATCGAAGCCATGATAAATGAAATGTAGAGTGACCAGATATCTTCCTTGCCCTTTTTTCAGTACTATAAATATTGTGTAAAATATTCCAAGGAACAGACAGTTATCCATCTCATTATATATATCTTGTTTCTATTGGTTTCGGAAAATGTAATGTGAATTTATTTTTTAACATGTTTTTGAAGTTGCTAGGAAAAAAAGATAAAAATATTAACAAACCAACACTATTTACCCATTATATATAACCTGTTTTAACCTGTAATACATGCCATTATTGCTATTTAAATTTTATATACTGTTGTAAGAAATTGCCCTCTGTATGGCCTTTTTGATTGCATGGCCCTTTAAAGGCCCCTGTTCACAGATTGGGCAATTGACACATATCTTTTTGTCACAGAATCAAACAATAAAATAATAGTATATATAAAGGAGCGAAGAAACACTATGGACAGAGAAATATATTATAAATACTGTTTTGTTAATGAGTAATGGGAAATCATCAGTGAAAATTGATAAAATTATAAAGCGGGTGTAACGCTAAACGATGGAATAATTTGGAGTGTTTCTGTTGTTTACGTTAAAATTACTGGATCTATTACATAAACTAAAACAAGGCAGATAAATATAAACAAGTCGGAATGGCCTAGTGGGGCCAATTTTTTGTCTCGACAATATTGCTGAGCTTTTTAGTTTCGATGCTTAAATATGTCAAGTTAAGACAATACATGGCATACTTAAACATAACAAAAACACTTGAACAAGTCCTTTAAATGATAAAGTATTTAATTTATTAATGTAATGTCAATATCATCTGTATATAATTCATATTGATTTGAAATCAATGAATGTCACTTTCAATGTTTTGCTCAAATAACTGTATAAGCTTGAACTAGTTCGGATAATGATCAAATTTTGGCTTCATTTTGTCTAAAGATGAGAGTAACTAATGACAATTTTTAATTTACCGACGTGTCCAGAACTAATACCAGTTATCATTCGTGGAAGAATTTCGTCGTACTTATCCGCATTCTGAAACTATATGTAAAGTACATAATACTGATTCATTTTTATATACTTAAAGCACTAGCGTGCTTTACAGTAAGCATTGCGCTAGGTAGCATGTATTGACGCATGCGCTACATTTGTCATTGCCAACCGAGGCCGAACATTGTTTGATCACCTTACAAAAGTTATGGAATATCATTACTACAATCAAAAATTGAACCAGCCCACCGAAATACTTGCTCAAGGACGTGAGCTATATCAATTGAATTTCGAACATTTCCAGTAATAGTGTATTTGTATTTGTCGTTGTTTTATACTTATATCCTGTATTTCTAAACCCATTGTCCTGTCAGCGGGTTTAATTGCACAATCCGTACATATTACACCGGCAGCAGAGGTTTCGGTCGTAGTTCTTTCCTCTTCCACAATACCGCTCAGTACATCATTCCCCTCGGCATCGTTTCCCAGAGCTTCCTGCAACTGTACCTTCACGAAATTGTCTCAGTTACACAACATGTGTAAATCCGTTACGAAAAGTGCTATATAGACAAAGAATATCGGAAGAAAGAAACCCACGGATTACGCAATCCAGTTGGTATATTTCAGTGTGAGATCTAAAATCGCCCTATTTCCTGCGACAGTATAAAGCTAGTATTAATGAAAAATGCATTGTATAGGCGTGCGAAGCATGCTTTATATGGATAACATAATGTAATTTTGAAATGGTCAATTAACGAACGTGTTGGTACTGTACGTCACAAACGGCAAAAACAACATAACTGCATGTGTACATAATCGGGTTAATGCACTATTAACTAATATAGATTCAGGTCAATCAGGCGAATAAATCATGTAATGTATAACATAAACATGCATAAATGGACATTGAAATATTAACTTCTCGCCAGTTATTTTTTAATGGACAACAGAGACGATATAAATTTGTAACGCACATCCTCGCAGATGTATAACTTTTTTACACATTACCTCTGGCCATGTGCTTTGGTAAATATTGTCTATCATTATGTTCGCACTTTCCAATCATATTACGCATCGTTTGATTTCTACTTACATTTTCATAGGAACATTTCCTAGGGGTAAATTTTTGTCATCATTTTATCATGGAATTGCAAGCTGGAAGCGCTGGCTATGCGCTTTAGCATGTCCCTTTCTCCATACAGTTCATGTGCACGTTGTTGCCAACTAACACCATCACTGTGACAGACTTCCTGTTCAAATATAAAGGTAATGTTTAAATAATTTATCAATCCGCGAAGACATGCGTTACATATTAATATGTTTTCTTTTGCCGACGCTACCTCTGTCTATGTGCAGCATATGGGGAAAAAATGTTAACTTCAGATCATCTTTAAACACTAGCATATGTCCATAGATTTTTGTTCCAAATATTTATTGTCGTTTACAAAAATATGAATATGTGTTTTACTACTATATTTTGTTGTTTCGTGTAGTAAAGCCTATATAGCTTACACTCACAACAGTACACCTTACGTTTATTTGCACGCTTCACAGTATCAAGCTAAACTACTTATGTTTAAAACGAACATGCTTCAAAAACAGTTAACTAAATCAATGGTGGATACTGACTGAAAAAATCATTTTATTTGAAGAAAGAGCACACAAATAAATATCCTTTGCGGTATATTTGTCATTTAAAGATGGAAATGCTCAATGTAGATACTTATATTAGTTGAATAACGCCAGATGACGATTGATCATCTTGTATGGCAATAGAGTCCTAACAGACGTCATTAAATTGAAGCCTCAAAACTTCTAATCAGGATGTTAACAACTATTATGACTTTCCACTTGAGTATATTAATTTTATTGATTTCTACTTAATTTCTCATATGTTACATTATGGCCACTTGCCATTTCAATGTCAGCAGTCGCATAAGCCTTAAATTCCTTGTCCCTGAGAACGTATGGCTGATCCATCACGTCGTTACTTCGACGGTTTACCTGCAAACAGGAATATATAGTGCGTAGTGACGAAACTCGTTGTTAATGCATATGCATATACAATAACTGTGATTATCTCTGATGCAAATATGCAAGCAATACGTTTTGAATAAAATTGCTATACAATACATCTCCCGAACGCAATTCAAAGATGTAAACAAAGCAAATATCAGAACGTGTATGAGGAAATGATAAGCCTTTCTCAAATATTTGTTCCTTAAATATACCATGTGTACGTATATATTTCACTATTATCAATCGCGCTGATTGATAATAGTGAAATATATACGTATCCATGGTTAAACATTTACCTCTACCATGTATGCTTACAATTAAATAAGCTACATGTATTGTCATGTATATAGTTTGAAAATATAATGCTTCATATCGCGTTTGATGAAGTATTACATACCTCTGACTTCTGTGGTATACATTCTTCTTTTTTTAGTTAACTCTGCAAGAAAACAAATAAATATAGTACGTTGTAATGATTTTCGAACGATCGTCGTTGGCAATATTGTTGCTCAAAACTTCATGGGATGTATATTTAAAGTTAATACAGACTATTATTATTTACCTATTTATATCATCCAATCGGATGTCGCGATTCGTACCACGTGACCGTCCAATATTTCACCATATTGGACGCGCGTGCGTCCAATACGTTTCATATTGAACGGTCCGAGGCTAACATAGGTAATGTCATTATACTCCTAAATTCTCCCTGATTAAAATTCAATACAAAATGTTGGCAATAACGCGACTGTGCGATAACACCGTTAAATAATAATTCAAAACGTTTAAAACGTGATTATGCTATTTTTGCGGCCTATCTACAGACGCGTATATTTTTTAAGTATATTAATGAAGTCAACGCGAGGGCATTTCCGCGATATTAATGGTTAAATGTAAACTATTACGTGTTAATGGCAAAATAAAAAATACAGCTATATAAATAGGTATATAATCAAACGCTTATTTAACAGCGTCTTGTACAATAAGATAATACATTTTGACTCGTACACAGCAACATCCTCAAAATGTATTTACCGATCGGCCGTCCTATATGGTCCTATATGGTACGTCAGCTGTGTATTCGACCAAATATATCATCGTATTGTACAGTACGTTGTTAAATAACCTAACAGTATCAAGTTAATACAGTTCATAATGTGCGACTGCGTATTTCTACGCCATATATATGACTGATAACATATAGATATGTGGTTAAAGTGTGTATGTACGATCTTCCATATCAATTGTTTAAAAAAAGCAGATGGACGTACAATAAAACTTGAAAGCAAACAGGAAAACATACGAAGGGATCACTTCAATAAGAAATAAATCAACGGGAACTAGTGTCGACTTTTGCATCGTGTATTAGTGTTGTGTAACCTAAACCAACTGACAAGTCAACGTATATGCATGTATTCAAGTTCCCGCTAGACAGACACAAACTTTTTGATGGTTAAAAACTAGCTTATTTTGCATTTAAAGGCAATGTTTGTTTTTAACTTTCATTTCATTTGAAATAGAAATATATGTTAAGCAACTTTATTTTGTTAATTGTTTTATGCTAACTATAAATGTTATAGGATCGTACATACACACTTTTCATTTTGTAATTGGATAGCGTTTAAGTTTCCTAGTACATGCATATCTGTTATGTATATGGACCTATATGTCATTATCAAATACCGAAAATGCATTAACGATTTCGTTAGTTTGATTTTGTGTATTTAAATGTAGACTCTTACTTACTTGGGCTATCGTGTTTCTTCAAGCATTTAAAGTATATAATCACCACGAAACCAAACAAGACAGCTATACCCAGTACTGACCCAAGTATAATGCTTGTTTGGCTACAGAGGTGTGCGTCTTCAAAGCTTAGCTGAGCTGTCCAATCAGTTGTCGAGTCTGTCAAAACAAAACCTGAATAGCCATACAAAAACAGAAATATATATATGTATAGTCTAAAGTTTAGGCAACTACACGTAGCGAAAAAGAAATATCATCGACAACACATCCTACTACTTCAACTACTATAGCTACGGCTTCTGCTACTGCTGCCACTACTTCTACTACTGATTTTACTACTACTACTACTACTACTACTACTACTACTACTACTACTACTACTACTACTACTACTACAACTACTACTACTACTACTACTGCTACTTCTACTACTACTACTGCTACTTCTACAACTACTGCTACTACTACTACTACTACTACTACTACTGCTATTACTACTACTACTACTACTACTACTTCTACTACTACTACTACTACTACTACTACTACTACTACTACTACTACTACTACTACTACAACTACTACTACTATTAAATACAACTACTATTACTAGTAGACGTACTGCTGATACAACTGAGATAATACTAAAAATCTTAAACTATAACATGTACTAACCGTTGCACGAAATATTCCGACTGACATTTTGTTTTCATTGTACAATTATTTGCAAAAGTATGTTCCGCAATGTTCGTTTGTGAAAGTTAATATTGTCAGTTTACATTTCTGTGTACTATTATCTTCTTTTTTGAAGATTGCTTCATTAGCTGGAGATTAACATCGAACTGGCATTCTGCTAATCTTTCAGTATCTGTAGAATTTTCGTATTTGAACTCAATCACTATTCCTAAACCTTCGCTGTCACATTCTATTAGCACCTGTTTTCCGTACGTTATATGGCTGCCTACAGGTATCGTAATAACTAATCCTTGAGAACCAAGGCAATTACCTGAGATTAATTATTAATTATTACTTACATTCACGAAACACACATTTGAATCATTATGTTTTAAATTTTAAATTTAAATCTTATTAGTTGTTATCAATTGAAATCGAATCAAAATACACACAAAAAACCGCATTGAAATCGGTAAAATAATAACGTTTTGGTATTTTTTTTACGGTCTAGTATCCTCTAAGCTCGGTCAGTTAGTAAAAACACATCATGCATTAAATAAAACACCAAACGCGTTTACTCACATAGCAACATGAAACCACAAAATGCTGTCAAAAACAGCGCATCGGTAAATACTGCCATCCTTCTATGGGGTTGTTGATCTGTGGAACAGAGTACACTTGTTATTTCTTAAAAATACATAAATAAGCAAAAAACCAATCTTTGCTATGTGCTTTGCTAGTCTTGGGAATAACCATTTTCATAAGGTGACATTGACTTTAGGACAGTGGCTGCTAAGATGTAGCCTGAACGAGACATGCCGCTATATAATAATTTTACCAATTTTCCATGCTTCTTAGTCAAGAAGAATCACAAAACGAACTGACCGGGTATATTCCATTTCTCTTTATGGTTATTAAGCTTCCTATAACAAGTTAGTGCATTTCACACAGTAGTTTCTGAAACATAGCCTGGGCATTAATGATGCACAATGAACTAACGTCTGCAAAATACAAAGATGCATTACTCCAGGAAAAGCCATAAGAGCGGAACTTTCTACACAACTCCATTTGGTAATGAAACTTTTATTTCAAGGTTCATAAAAGTATGGTCATGGTAAAGAAATTTGCACTTTATACTGTAACGTTTCTCTAGCCGATCTTCTGAAAGCAACTATGGCATACACAATTTCATAATAAACAAACAATTAAACCTATATATATATACTTTTCCTCAAGCTACCTTGCTATTTGATTAGAAAAGTTATTATTCCTAAAATGATTGGTATCGAACACTTTACTAATTATAATAAAATATTATCAAACAAAAATTTACAAAACCCTGACAATTACCCAATGTCTCTGCAACGATACATATGTATGGTGTTTCACCTACTTATACTCGTCTTGTTGTCCGCTACGTTGCCAAACTCTATTGGTATTTTAAATATCATATTCGAATAAGACTCAAGCAATCATGTGTCAAGCAGCAATCATGTGGGACATTGAGGGTTCGAGCCTCACATATAGCTCATACATTGAACCTCGTAGCCCAGGTTCGGAACCAAAGCCATGCTCTGGTATTACACTTCCAATCAAGCAATCATGTGGGACATTGAGGGTTCGAGCCTCACATATAGCTCATACATTGAACCTCGTAGCCCAGGTTTGGAACCAAAGCCATGCTCTGGTATTACACTTCCAATAAAGCAATCATGTGTGAACCGGCAATGATGTGGAATAGTCAGTTTTCGAACCATATACAGTTTATACTGCAGACCGTGGTTCAGAGTCTTGCTTCAGTTTATATCATGGTGTAATAGCGACCCGGGCAATTGAGGTGAAGGAATCCTGCTAACATGACCAATATGTCGCAAGAAGAAGATTGCCAGCCTCAGAGCACCCAAAGTGTCTAGGTAGTGACCAACAGTATAAATTATTTACCTCATATTTATGATATGTTATCCCTTCGAAGATATGAGCAGCTCTCACTTAATTCAACATCACTCGTTCTTTTATACTACCAACACACCCGGGCAACTTAACTTGTAAAAACTACTCATGCTTTACATACATGGCTTTCACCTAATTACTAATACGATTATCTAACTAAATGTTTAACAAATATAATCTCTCATAATTATATTTAAATGAGTGCCTTATGTCATAGTCCTTGGTATTTGTCAGTTGCGGCCAAAGAAATCAATACATACAATTGCATAAATCCACACAGCACATATTTGAGTTATCTATATATATATACAGTAGCCTTGCTTCCGTTTCCCAATGCCAAATCAGCCGCACATATTTTATAGTATTGATCTTAGCCAGTATTGCCCATATAGCTGGTGTAACGCCAAATGGTAGATTTTTTAATCCCCGCGAAACGAAAGGGGGTTACAGGAATGCCGTTCGTCCGTCTGTCCCTTACGTTTGTATTTCCGCTCCATATCTCCTATACCCTTTAAATGATTTTTATGAAACTTGGCTCAACTGTTTAGGTCATTGAGACGATGTGCAGGAGGCACAGGCCTTTAACGCCAGCTCAAGGTCAAGGTCACACTTAAATTTCGTGTCCGCTCCATATCTCTTATGCCTTTTGAAGGATTTTCATGGTCAATGTCACACTTGAAGGTTACATTTTTGATCCTCCATTTTTGTGTCCGTTTTTCGTGTCCGCTCCATTATATCCCCTATACCCTTTGAAGGATTTTCATGAAAATTGGATCAAATGTTTATGAGTCAGGAACAGGTTCCAGCGTTGTTTTTGAAATACATTAACATCTAACATTCCGTATGAGTAGTCTGGATTTAAAATAGTTTCCGATGAAGTAACGCACTTTCAAGCAGACGACGCATAGCATCAGTTTGTCTGAGCAAGCGTGGTGCTGGAATTACATTTGTTGTATTGGATTTTCATTGTCAGGCTTGTCATGTGCAACTATTTTCTCGTAAATCTTACTAGAATAAAAGCCAAAGCCAACACTGTTTGTGTATGCGTTTAATACATCGTTAAACTGAAACATGCTATGCTTAAATCTGATGACTAAGAGCAATCGCTTGTGGATGGAACAAAGCATGTGTCTGCATGTCTGGCGTAACGGATCGATTCGTGCATCTAGAAGACAAATATCGTTATAATATTTGTACTGATTGAAAAGCACGCATGCAGGACATAATTTTTAATAATATTGGTCAAACAAAGATACCTTAAATAATTAAATATTAAATAAGAAAAAAACTTATTTGAACTTCAATTTTTAGCGTGCTTTGCTCCTGGAAAACTTGACTTTCCCAATTATAGCTGGTAGATAATTACGAGCACGCATGCGGGGCATGATTTGTTATATGCTTGGTAAAACAAACAAAATGCATTATATAAATATATTAAATACGAAAGTAAATGTTGTACTTGAACTTGAAATTGTAGCGTGCCTTACTCTTGAAAAAGTTGACGTTTAAATTTAGCGTCATTATATATTATTAATTACTGATTTCAGAGCACGCATGCGGGACATGTTTGTTATATTCTTGGTAAAACAAAAAACAACAACATAAAATAAACATATTAAATAAAAAGTTAATGTAGTATTTGAACATGAATTTTTAGCGTGCTTTCCTTTTGGAAAATTAACTTTTAAATTTAGTGTTATTATTTGTAGACAATTAGATTGTTAAGATATAATTGATAAAGGTTCGAATGCCTTATTTTAGTCTGTAGAATACACTTATCCAATCAGTAATACAAATTCAAGCATAATTAATTATTAAAATTTTGTACAGGCTTTTATACATGTAATGGCAACAACTCAATGTACTTATTCAACTTTATATTTTTACAAATTGTATAGCAAACAAAATACGTTCAACAAGTATTCGAGTATATATGTAGGTCTCCATATAACAAAATAGTTATGTAACCAAGGTTTAAAATATTGTGCGCAATGCATACATTAAGATAAGTCCAGTAAACGCCAGGTGAAACCCGCAGAATTCCCGCTTTCGTAACGATCCTTTAGTCAATATTCGTGAAGCGACGTCACGAATGTTCGCGACGATCGCGACAGATAGCTTGCCGTCCCATCGCGAGATTTCGCGACGAATATGCCGAGAAATTTCTTCGCGATTCGCGACGATTGTACAGGTACAATTTAGATGTAGAGTTTTACGTTCTTTTCACAACATTCTTCATGTTAAATGCAGCGATGTAAATTATATAGTCTTAATATTACGGATAATTAACGTATAATTATATAACAAAGCACTATTATTTAAACAGTATTAGTCTAAGAAAACGCAAATAGAAGGCACAATGAATTTCATCGTGATATATGTGTTTAAGTTAGACTTGCTTTCCGGACAACAATCTTTCAAATGTACTAAAAGTTATGAACCACGGATTATTATTACAATTAATTGATGTCGATTTAAAAGAGCTATTAATCCATCTTAAAAACACAGACATCTGTTTTAATGGTTATGTACATGTGTATATGAGGCTGGTGTGAATATTATAAA
The DNA here is from genome assembly GCA_027627225.1 of Congeria kusceri. Taxonomy (NCBI): domain Eukaryota; kingdom Metazoa; phylum Mollusca; class Bivalvia; order Myida; family Dreissenidae; genus Congeria; species Congeria kusceri. Next base: position 67,100,835 of record CM051026.1, on the reverse strand, counting down.
AGTGCTTTGTCATCGGAACTCTTATAGTCGTTATTATTTAAAACATTCCTTCTTTTAAAATATCCATTGTGTTTATTTATTTGTATGTATGTAGTCATCACCACACACCAGCATATCCATTTGTATCATATTTTAAATTATCATGTAGACGCAAATTTCCACAACGTTTACGTAGCGGCGGTAGCTTAGTGGTTAGCATGTCGGACTAGCATTCTGAAGGACCGGGGTTCGATTCCCGTTTCTGTATTTGTTTTCATGGTTTCATTTTAATATGCATTCGTATGATTACTTATTGTTAACTCACCTTTAAACAAAATAAAGGTACATCACACGAAAACCATCACACCGGTTATTGTAGCCACTTCTATCTTTTTGCAAAAAGAACCAATAATTACTTCTACTGAAAGCCGGCTGGGGTGGTTGTAATATATACTGTGTTTTCACAAGTTGTGTATAGAGGCGTCTAATGTGTTAACTTACGTGTCAGAATAGCAAAATGTCTGATCGTGTCATAATTGATTAAAACTGAATTGTTTTCATTTATCTTCTGTATTTTCGGATTAATCTTATTTGATATTGCAGTGGTAGTTAATGTTCACAACCCTGATGTACATGTAGCTAAATAATTATTATCTACACAAGAATAACGTGCATAGAAACAGTGTTTTCAATATTTATATCAAAATGCTATAAGTACATGTTGTTTTAAGGATGGCAACGAAATTACCGGTTGTCCGATTATTAAGGCGGTAAACCTGTTATATATGTAATATTTTGTTATTCGCGTTCAATATTTAATACTTTGTTGTTCGCGTTCAAACCCGGGATTCTGATCAAGAAAATATACATCATAAAATTGCATCCGCTGCTGTCAATATCCAACCCGCAGGAACACGTTGCGCGATATTGCCTGATCTGCAATAGCATTCCTAAATTGATCAGTAGTGGTGGTGAAAAACATAAAGAGGGCAAACACCTGTTGCAACTTGCATATTTTGTTTTTCATTCTAACTGTATACTTGCTAAAGAACAAAATAATCGTTGTTATCAAACTACTCAATAAACAACACAAAACGAAGTACCGGCGGAGAATAGTAAAATAAAGTTCTCATTACACTTGCAAATATTTCTCAAAGTATGTAAGAATCGAAATAATATATATATATTAGTATGTTTAAATACCAATTAACAAATCGTTGTCGTTCTGATGCGAGGCTATCGAGGGCGTGGTGTAATTCCTTTGTATGATAACTCAAAATCGTTGTTTATTTGAGCATTAACATCAATAATGCGAAAAGTATTTCTTAAATTAACACTGTATAGTTTCTCATGTATTTGCGTTTACAACATATTCTTGTCAATAAGCACATAATTACATGTCGTTTTATATTAATCCTGTTTCTGTTGTTGATAATGTGTGAAGCACAACACACGATCATCCGTTTAACGTTTATAATGAATATATATATATATATATATATATGTATTATATTTGTTAGTGTTGTACCTATACATTAGGTTATAAATAAATTATTATTTCCACAAAAATTCCGCAAAAGTGTTTTCATAAATACTGTATATTTGTATTTACAGATCTTCTCCAACAATGTTGAAACCTGTTTTGTTACTAACCTTGCTGAGAAAAAGTCATGAGTCGTCAACTTAATACTTTGTGTTTAATCTTCACACATGTATGTCTGCAACTGTAAGCACCAAAAGGATTCATGTATTATTTTATCACTGCTTGCATCAATTGGTTTAATACCAGATACATATTTGTATAGCGAAGTAAACTAAGCACAACACAGCACAAGTTATGTGGTACCAATTTGAGTACGAGTTGTAGCTATTGGAAAGCAACGTTACCAGTGATTGAAGCTTAAAACACTTCAACAGCAACTCACAGCATCTAGGAAAGTGGCTGCATTATATTGTTCTATAGTTCATAAAATGTAATCGAACGCAATCTTTACGTCATGTGTCATGGTGTTTTTCGTAAATTCGTGTGACAAATGTCAAAATTACATTAGTACATTAAACACATAATGGATATTTTGCTCTAAGATATTTCAACTGCATTTAAAAGCAGCAGCATCAGAGGCAGAAGTATTGCTAATAATAGTAGCAGTAGTAGTAGTAGTAGTTGTTGTTGTTTTTGTAGTAGTAGCAGTAGTAGTAGTAGTAGTAGTAGTAGTAGTAGTAGTAGTAGTAGTAGTAGTAGTAGTAGTAGTAGTAGTAGTAGTAGTAGTAGTAGTAGTAGTAGTAGTAATAATAGTAATAGTAGTAGTTGTAGCAGTAGTAGTAGTAGTACTAGCAGTAGCAGTAGCAGTAGCAGTAGCAGTAGCAGTAGCTGTAGCAGTAGCAGTAGAAGTAGCAGTAGCAGTACTATGGGTTACCTCTGGGCGCAACACAATGCACGTGCATTTGCAACAACCGAATCGTGTGCAATATATCGGAAAGTGCACAGAATATTAGGAAAAGTGGCCAATGGAAATGTGCTACTTTAAGAAATGTGGTTTCCAGCAATACTGCAAACGCCTCATATCAAGATTTTCATCAGAACATCAGAACAATACACCATTGTAAATAAAATTTTGGATTTACGTGTCAAACCTACGTGCTGTACTTCGGAATACGCTGCCATACATTATTTTGGCATTGCATATTTTAAATAGAACATTATAAATATATCTAATGACTATATACAGCTAAAGCAAAATAATTTACTGCAACATAAATTGATATTTGCAGATAATATAATTATAAATATTAACGCATGCTTGTAGTAAAATCATGGCATATTTGAGTAAAATCATGGCATGTCAATCGTGAATGTATAATATCAAATCAGACCGTGTTAAAGAGATATACAAAATCGATCGTTGCAATATATGATAATACATGCCAATAATAACGAGTGAATAAACAGCTTGATAACAGAAGATAAATGAGTGTATAACTTTTCGTTTTTAAAGGTATAGAGATGTTTTCCTGTTAAGGTGAACACTGATACAATCTGTACTCTATTACCAACTGAAACTAGGGGCTATACAGGCTATAATGAACAATTTTAAATCGAATGGCCTGTTCATTTATTCACAAAGCTATTTCTTTCTGAATGTGAACGGTATTAAATTGATGGGTGTAATAGTTGCACAAGTTGCTGGTTACAGCGGTAAGATTTACGGGATTGTTGTAATAAGTGGTGAGAGTATTTTGCCAAACGGGTAAGCTTATAACGTGTTAACACTGTATATAACACACTATCATTTGTATAACGTAAGTCAAGCTTCAGAGATGCGAGCCTGCCACCTCACGACATGTAGCCTGGTGTTCAGGCAATGCGTCTATTGACATGGTAGTGGCTTGTTTATATATGTGAATACCATGAGCAATCACTTATAGATAATTACGTGGCTGACATTAGACATGGAACTGATGATAATGCGTGTATGTATCGCAGCCTTAGGCAACACTAAAACATTAACCGTTTTCTATTGCCAAACATGTATGATCTTATCGCCATAACTCATGATTACATAACTTGCATTGTGAAATGATATAGAATGTATAGGTTTCTTTCAAAAATATTGATTTTCTCAATTAATATGTAAAGTACAATCACAGCGAATACGATCGTTTTTTTTTTTCATTATTTTGTGATATGAACAGTTTTATAATATATGTTAGGATATGAACAGTATAATAGTCGAAATGGCAAACTATAATGTCAAATTTTAAGTGAAGTTTTCAAAGTATTAATTGTTTTTTTTTTCAGTGTCTACAATACGTATCGACGTTAAAGTGTTATGTTCATCGACTTTGGAAGTTTCCTGCAGTGGTGGTAGTGTTAGTATCGATGTTTGGACTTTTTACGGGACTCCAGCTTCTATGGTGGAAATAATATACAGTGAAGGTGGATGTCATGTTTATTACGTTACCAGTATTGAATCTGTTCGATGTGGGTGTATACATGGAACGAGGGTCGTTTGCAATATATCTGGTGATAG
>CM051026.1:66944125-67096625 GCA_027627225.1 Congeria kusceri | reverse complement strand
GAAAATGTATTAATATTGCATTTATTGATTATAGTAAATTACACAATCGTTCATTATATAATCATGAAAGTCTGCTATCTCTAAAATATATTATTGGTTTCTGGAAATACTCAATATACGTACGTGTGTTGTTATCTAAACAATAAAAATATAAAAATACATTTATGTACTACCCATTATTGTTGAACCCAAGTGCCGAAAAAATTACACAACTGGACATCAGAGTTATTTCTTCGCGTCATATTTTTAACTCGGCAAACATGCTTATGGGGAGATTTGGTACAATATATGTATATAATTGTCTTCCAATTAATACGTTAAATTTTGTAAACTTCACAACATCAAACCGAACTGTCTTCATTACCAAGCAGTTTGTACACTCTGTCTCTAGATTTTGAAGACAAATCAGTTATCATGGAACAACACATAGTAAAGATGGCAAATATTATTAGACCGTATTTTATTGTAGTTCTATTAGAATTTAATATTTAGTATTTTTATAACAATGTGGCTTTTATCTAATTTACACATACTGTTATGTGGATCATGTATCATAACGAGCCTTTATATTCCTATAGATAATCTGACTCAAATGCTAGTTTATTTTTGGTATGAAACACAATTGTCCAGATATAATTCTCGTATTTCACAATGTAAAATAGTTTTCCGTATTCAACGGCTAGAATAACTGGACGTTAACGTTCGTTGGGTATCGTATATTGCCGTAGGATTCCGTGCGACACTTGGGGAAAACGCCTCGTTCTATTTATAGACACGATGACTACGTTACAACATGTTGATTTGAATGATGGCATTGATGTACATGCCATGCATTCATGAGTATTATATTGCACTGGTTTTTTTATCATTTTGTTTGTTTCGATGCAGTATCTGGTGGTGTTTTGATCGTAAGGGAGATATATAATAAATGGAATACTACATGACTGTTTGTTCCGGTGGGTTGTATCGCTCTCGTTAATTGTGTCCACTTGTCTTGCGGGCTCTGTGGAATACAGCGTTACATAATCAACTCGAGCGATACAAGCCACCGGAACACCACAGTCATGTACTATTCCCTATTTATACGATGTGGAGGAGAGAAGTATGTACCTGAAATATGTCATCATGTCTGTACCAGGCAATTGAACTATAGTTTGATTCAATAGTTACCTGATATATTTGCAGACAGAGATATAATAGACTCGTTGTCATCGCCGTGGTCACTGTTGTAATCTGCAAATAACATTGTTTTCAAATGCAACGTGCCCAATTGATTTACAAATACATATACTATTGCAAGATTTGATACGTTTAATTTTGAAGTGAAAAACTTTTACATGGGATATTTACGTTTTCGTGTATCCTCGTTTAATTTATATATTTTGTCAAACTGAAGAAAGACATAATACAGGGAAACTTAAACGAATGCATACGTTTAAATTAACTGCAAATGTTAGTTTGCATTACCGTTAATCGATAACCGTTTATTTAATATCAATATATAAGTCCGCACTATGATTAAAATCATATAATTAAATATACATTAGAATCGGATGACGGTCAGTAGAAAGGACACGGTCTGACGACATTTTAGTCAACCAACCTAAGTCTTGCATACATGATTTCGAAATGAAAGTGGATTACTATATCTAGCCTCGGAAATGTACTATTTATCTTGTATCCCAGCTTGCAGTTATTTCACATATAACGACGTTAACATTATTTTAGAGACAATTTTGTGAAAAATACGCCCAAAACAACAATTTGTGGAAGAAACAAGTGTCATATATGTTGAATGTGTTTGTAATACTGTCGAAACACTACAACACATTGACACCAAATACTGTCAGACGCCTTGAAAGCAATCATATATATCTGAGATTTTTTTTGAAAATTCGGAATTGGTTTAGAAAACGGCAGGAGATCGTGTACTTTAGTACTATTGAGTCCCGCTCTTTATTTCAATAATTGGTTCTTATGCCGATGCGGGCTAGTAGTGGTTTTGTAGGTGGTTGCAGAGTTGATGGTGTTGCTTATCATGCTGATTGATGTAATCTTACTTACAATATCATCGTACCAGTTTATTCAATACAAATATATATTAAACAACTAAAATCTGTATCCGATGTCGATAGTTTTTCGTGAAATTTGGGAGAAAATGTACACAAGTTACTTTTATATGCTGTATGTATTGAAATGCAAATGAATTATTTTTTTGCAAATATTTGCACAATATTTTTTATTAAAAATATGAAAATACATTTTTTGAGAAAATCATCCGAATTTGATTTTGAAAGGACAAATATAACTTTGCAAGTTAAACAGGTTAATATTTTTCAAATTTACATATTAACTGAAATCAAATTCTGAGAATTAACAAAAAATCACGAGGAAGACAAACATAGCTTTTTCATTTAATCGCAACGTGAGACATAAACCATAATTTGGCGTACTAATAACAATATAAGATATTATAGGATTCACAAAGATAACCATAAATGTTAAATTCAAAATTAAGCATTTAGTACAAGGTTTGGTCAGAAATATCTAAATTGCATATTAATTGTTCAACGATCATTAACAGAAAAAAAGGAGCCATGTATAAAATTGAGTCGACGATTTTGCAGATAATTTAATGTACGTTTTTAACAGATTGAACTAGCGGTTTTGCTTTGCAACACATACAATTGGTCAAATAGATAATTATTCGGAATAACCGGCGGTTAGGTTTTCATTCGTTACAAGGAAATACTGGACCTGGACTTCATGCAGGGCGTTCCACATGTTGATTTCAAGCGCATGCGCACTAGTAAACGGACGTTCCTAGCGAAGGTTGACAGTGCACGTGTAAACAAAAGTTATAATGTAAATACTTACGAGAAACAATTGAACATTTCCGGCGTCACGGAAACGTTCTAATGCAACACGTTTGTTTAACGTGACGGCAAGGGTTTTAATCAAATATGCCGGTTCTTTGTTCCGGTCATCGACCAGTTATGATAACGACATTTCACTTAAACTAATTTTTTAACTTACTGCGAACAGTAAATTGTTATTATTATTATTATTATTATTATTATTTGTATTATTATTATTATTATACGACCGTTGTATTAAAGACCAATAATTGCAAGTTGATAAACAGTTATATGAAATCGGCAAATTCGGTGTTTTGCAGACCAGAATGTTACATATGACAACTTTCTTCAAAGAGAGCACTAACAAATAAGAACAATTATACATTCAACAGGATCTGGTACGTTTTACATTTCTTTACCTGTAACTTTGATATGGTGTACATATATTATTTATTGCGCTATGTTCACAAAAGTAGTACTCTAAACTGCACCAAATGCTATGTAAATTAAAATAAATTAGTAAAACACTGAAGGTTGTAACACATGTGGTAAAATAACACATGCAATCTAAATACGATAGTTAAAACCAAAATAAACATACCATCTGCTCGTCCAACGGATAATGCCATTATGTTCTCTTCATCCTCTCCATGTTCTTCTTTTTCATCGTCTGCATTGTCTTCCCCATCCATGTCATCGTTTAGATCGCCATCGCCTCCATCGCCATCGTTGATTGTATCCTCTTCATCGCCAGTATTGATTTCAAGGTCAATTTCGCCATCGTTGATTTCCTCGTCTAGATCGTCATGAATGTTGTCGTCGTCTACATCACCATCATTGATGTCCACGCCTGCATCGCATTGAATGTTTTCATCTTCTGCATTGCAATAACTATTTTCAATGTTTACATCACAATCATTATTTTCGTCGTCTACATAGACATCGTCGTTTTCATGGCGTGCATTGCCATCATTCTTTTCATCGCATACATTGCCATTATTGTTTTTATCGCCTCTATAGGCAACGTCGTTTTTGTTTTCTCTATCTATATCGTTATTTTCAGCGCATATATCGCTATTATCATCGTATCCATCGTTATCATAGTTTTCAAGGTCTACATCACCGTCATTATTTTCATCGCACGCAGCGCAATCATCGTTTCATCTTCTGCATCACCATTAATGTTTTCGCCGTAAACATCGCCATCATCGTTTTTATCGCCTTCATCGTCATCATTGTTTCTATTGCTATCATTGTTTTCTCGCCGCCAACACTGTTTTCCTCGCCTTCATCGCCATGATTGTTTTCAAAGCAGCCATCACCATCGTCGTTTTCATGGCGTCCATCGGCATCGTTGTCTTCATGGCCTCCATCGCTATCATTGTTTTTCTCGCCTGAATTTCCATCATAGTTTCCTCGTCTTCGTCGCCACGATTGTTTTCAAGATCTACATCGCCAACGTCGCTTCCATCCCTTCTATCGCTATTATTGTTTTCCACATGTACATCGACATCAGTGTTTTCCTCGTCTAAATCGGCATCGTCGTTTTCAATCGTGTACATCGCAATCGTTGTTTTCATCGCCTTCATCACCTTCGTCGTTTTTATCGCTCTCATCACCATCTTCGATTACAATCGCCCCCATCGCCATCGTCGTTTTCATCGCCAACATCGAACATAATTGTTTTCATCCTCGGTATTGCCATTATTTGTGTTAGCGCCACAATCGCTTTTGTCGTCAACATCGACGTCGTCGTCTACATCGCCATCGTCTTTTTCATCATCCGCATCGCCATCAACGTTTTGTTTGCCTCTATCGCCATTATTGTTTTCATCGCCTACATCGTCATCATTGTATTTATTGCCTACCTCGCCATCATTGTTTATATCGCCCTACGTCACCATCGTCGCTTTCTTCGTCAACTAGGCCATTATCTTTAATTGGAGAAATATTTTACGATTTGGTGAAAAGACATAATTAATTATATGTTTACAGCTAAGTAAAATGTATTTTCAACATCTCCTTTAACATTACAGAAACGGTAATAGAAAACTAAACATTAAAGCAGATATTTTCCAAACATCGTTCTTATTCGAAGCGGAACTAAAACTTAAAAACGAAACATTAAAGGGAACATAATGAGATCCAGGGCTGAATCGAAAATGGCGAAAACAAGTTATTTTTCAACGTTCAAATGTTGTTATCATTCATAAACCATCAATTTATTAATGAACCTAAAAAATGTTGCAATTTATAAGATGTCCTACATCCGTAACGATACGGGTTGATTTAAAACCGCTATACAGCTATACAGTAATAAAGACGCAAATAACAGCGAGGAAGGAACTAACATTTCATTTTACTCAATGCTGAGTCCCTTGCTGGAAAAAGTCTCAAGGCCCTAAAAGTCTAAATGAATAATTTTAAAAATCTAGAAGGCCCTAAACGTCTAAATGAATAATCTTAAAAGTCTAGAAGGCCCTAAACGTCTAAATGAATAATCTTAAAAGTCTAGATATAACGCCAAGTATTATATGCAAACCGTTTGATGCCTTCGTGGGTTTGACCTTAAATTACGGATGCGAAATATGGAGATTTGACAAGTTAATGATTAGAACGTATACATCTCACATTTTGTAAAATGTTATTAAGTATCACACCATCTAGCAGCAGTATGGGAGTCTATGGTGAACTAGGAAGATATCCACTTCATATAAACAGATATGTACGCATAATAAAGTTCTGGTATAGAAATTGTTCAATCAAATAACATTATTATAGCACAATTGTATGACAGTTTAAAAACATGAAACATCGTAAACACAACTGGGCGTTAAATGTAAAGAAACGGCAGGAAAAATTATGGTTTTTCATATGTATGGGGACAACCCGTCTTCTGTTAATCTTGAGACGTTCCATATTGTTCTTAAGTCTACAGTAATAGATGTTTTAAACAATCCTAGTTCAATGCAGTGAATAATAGTAACTCATTAATGGCGTAAAAACTTCTAAATGCACGTTAGAATTTGAATTTTATCTCGATTGTTTGCCTCGAAAATTGCGCATTTGTCTTTCGAAATAACGATATCTTCTCACAAATTAGCTATTGAAACAGGTAGACATAACAAGATAGAAACATCTCAGCGTTACTGTACACAATGTCATACTAGAGATATTTAAGAAGAGTACCATTTTATCATTGTACGTCCAGCCTTCAAATCGCGTAGAAAGGAATACATTAAACCTTACTATTATAATAGACCAAGTGTGCTTAAATTTAATAAATTAACTCCAAACAAAAGTTAAATAAAAAACTTTAGCCGGTTTATCTGTAGAGCTTTTAACTTACATTCAAGTATGAATAGATAATATATCACTCGGTGACTCTAAATTATTAAGCCTATCAACATTGTTAACAAGTCCTGGATACTATTGCTGTGCTTTCATTTGTTACTCCCTTAAACGATGTATTAAATATTATGATTAACTGATAATAATTTGTTTTCAGGTTGACATTGTCATAAATATGTACGTGGGTGACCTATTCTTTATTCTCTATTTAATTTTGCTCTGTTATCCATCCATTTTACATACTTATTACCACAATTTTAATTTAGTATATATATTATATGCTCAATCTCATTAAAATCATCTCCAGTCTGACGCTGCTATACTATACGCCTAACAGCGACAACTAATGGAGCGAACGTTAGGATTTGATTTTAATGAGATTTATTATATTCTGTAATCTTAAGTAATTTATGTAAAATACATGATTCAGGTTTTTAATTTATGAATTTTCTGTAAATGACAAAAAACTGTAAAGTTTACGTCAATAAAACATTCTGTTTGTCTGTCTGTCTGATTTCATATCGGATCTGGAAAAACAAACAAAAAATATGTCAAATGGTGAACGAGAAAGTTTAGAAGGCCCCTATTACGCTTACAGAAGCAGCTTTCGTTTTTAAACACTTCTCAAAGTAATAAAAAGAATTATCAGGATTCTCAGCAGACGTCTTTTAAGTTTTCTTGGAAGCAAATGGGAGTGTGTGTCGGCAGAGGCTTTATTCCTGGTTACATGGAAGCAAACATTAATGCTGTGAACGTTCTATGTATTTATACATATTTATACTATTTATAAAAAAATACTGGGTGCAAAGCCAACCGGTTATATATACATAAATATTGATAAAATCATTATCATTATCAAAGTGGATTTTTAAAAGGTAGACTTATAGGTAAACATACAATAATGTATGATATAAAGCTAGTTTGTCTCATTATCCTCGTCCTTTATTAATAAAACACTGCATTTCTTCAACTTTGGAAACATATAAAGTGATGGTTCGATGTTTTCAATCAAAATAGTAAGGCGACATTGTAATTGTGGATTTGAGTTCGATGTTGTCCCCATAGGAACAGATTGTCGTTAAGGAGACCTACTTAATTGCAATTTACTTTTATGCTCTAAAATTATATATATTAACGATACGATCAAGTTTTAAAATAAAATAAATAACTCTTAATATAGATGAACATAAACTTTTACAATTTGCGAACGTCAGTACACTCATCTTCGATTGTGCAGCGATTCACTTATAGAAACTTTAGAAGCATTATGAAACTTCAGTATTTGTTCAGGAGTGCGTGTTATGTCTGATAAAACGAAGTTGTTTTATACACAATTAACCAGTATATATATTTTTTATTTTGTGAATTTTCTAAAGTAACGAACGGTGAATCTAAGGTTAAACAAGAAATTATTATAGAAAATATCAGGATGGTGGTTTAAATATGAATGACTTATCTTCATATATTAAGTCTTTAAAGATATTATGGATCATGATTATACAAGAGGGAAATGAAAATGTATTAATATTGCATTTATTGATTATAGTAAATTACACAATCGTTCATTATATAATCATGAAAGTCTGCTATCTTAAATATATATTGGTTTCTGGAAATACTCAATATACGTACGTGTGTTGTTATCTAAACAAATAAAAATATAAAAATACATTTATGTACTACCCATTATTGTTGAACCCAAGTGCGAAAAAATTACACAACTGGACATCAGAGTTATTTCTTCGCGTCATATTTTTAACTCGGCAAACATGCTATGGGAGATTTGGTACAATATATTATATAATTGTCTTCCAATTAATACGTTAAATTTTGTAAACTTCACAACATCAAACCGAACTGTCTTCATTACCAAGCAGTTGTACACTCTGTCTCTAGATTTTGAAGACAAATCAGTTATCATGGAACAACACATAGTAAAGATGGCAAATATTATTAGACCGTATTTTATTGTAGTTCTATTAGAATTTAATATTTGTATTTTATAACAATGTGGCTTTATCTAATTTACACATACTGTTATGTGGATCATGTATCATAACGAGCCTTTTATATTCCTATAGATAATCTGACTCAAATGCTAGTTTATTTTTGGTATGAAACACAATTGTCCAGATATAATTCTCGTATTTCACAATGTAAAATAGTTTTCCGTATTCAACGGCTAGAATAACTGGACGTTAACGTTCGTTGGGTATCGTATATTGCCGTAGGATTCCGTGCGACACTGGGAAACGCCTCGTTCTATTTATAGACACGATGACTACGTTACAACATGTGATTTGAATGATGGCATTGATGTACATGCCATGCATTCATGAGTATTATATTGCACTGGTTTTTTTATCATTTTGTTTGTTTCGATGCAGTATCTGGTGGTGTTTTGATCGTAAGGAGATATATAATAAATGGAATACTACATGACTGTTTGTTCCGGTGGGTTGTATCGCTCTCGTTAATTGTGTCCACTTGTCTTGCGGGCTTGTGGAATACAGCGTTACATAATCAACTCGAGCGATACAAGCCACCGGAACACCACAGTCATGTACTATTCCCTATTTATACGATGTGGAGGAGAGAAGTATGTACCTGAATATGTCATCATGTCTGTACCAGGCAATTGAACTATAGTTTGATTCAAATAGTTACCTGATATATTTGCAGACAGAGATATAATAGACTCGTTGTCATCGCCGTGGTCACTGTTGTAATCTGCAAATAACATTGTTTTCAAAATGCAACGTGCCCAAATTGATTTACAAATACATATACTATTGCAAGATTGATACGTTTAATTTTGAAGTGAAAAACTTTTACATGGATATTTACGTTTTCGTGTATCCTCGTTTAATTTATATATTTTGTCAAACTGAAGAAAGACATAATACAGGGAAACTTAAACGAATGCATACGTTTAAATTAACTGCAAATGTTAGTTTGCATTACCGTTAATCGATAACCGTTTATTTAATATCAATATATAAGTCCGCACTATGATTAAAATCATATAATTAAATATACATTAGAATCGGATGACGGTCAGTAGAAGGACACGGTCTGACGACATTTTAGTCAACCAACCTAAGTCTTGCATACATGATTTCGAAAATGAAAGTGGATTACTATATCTAGCCTCGGAAATGTACTATTTATCTTGTATCCCAGCTTGCAGTTATTTCACATATAACGACGTTAACATTATTTTAGAGACAATTTGTGAAAAATACGCCCAAAACAACAATTTGTGGAAGAAAACAAGTGTCATATATGTTGAATGTGTTTGTAATACTGTCGAACACTACAACACATTGACACCAAATACTGTCAGACGCCTTGAAAGCAATCATATATATCTGAGATTTTTTTTGAAAATTCGGAATTGTTTTAGAAAACGGCAGGAGATCGTGTACTTTAGTACTATTGAGTCCGCTCTTTATTTCAATAATTGGTTCTTATGCCGATGCGGGCTAGTAGTGGTTTTGTAGGTGGTTGCAGAGTTGATGGTGTTGTTCTTATCATGCTGATTGATGTAATCTTACTTACAATATCATCGTACCAGTTTATTCAATACAAATATATATTAAACAACTAAAATTCTGTATCCGATGTCGATAGTTTTCGTGAAATTTGGGAGAAAATGTACACAAGTTACTTTATATGCTGTATGTATTGAAATGCAAATGAATTATTTTTTTGCAAATATTTGCACAATATTTTTTTATTAAAAATATGAAAATACATTTTTTGAGAAAATCATCCGAATTTGATTTTGAAAGGACAAATATAACTTTGCAAGTTAAACAGGTTAATATTTTTCATATTTACATATTAAACTGAAATCAAATTCTGAGAATTAAAAAAAAATCACGAGGAAGACAAACATAGCTTTTTCATTTAATCGCAACGTGAGACATAAACCATAATTTGGCGTACTAATAACAATATAAGATATTATAGGATTCACAAAGATAACCATAAATGTTAAATTCAAAATTAAGCATTTAGTACAAGGTTTGGTCAGAAATATCTAAATTGCATATTAATTGTTCAACGATCATTACAGAAAAAAAGGAGCATGTATAAAATTGAGTCGACGATTTTGCAGATAATTTAATGTACGTTTTTAACAGATTGAACTAGCGGTTTTGCTTTGCAACACATACAATTGGTCAAATAGATAATTATTCGGAATAACCGGCGGTTAGGTTTTTCATTCGTTACAAGGAAATACTGGACCGGACTTCATGCAGGGCGTTCCACATGTTGATTTCAAGCGCATGCGCACTAGTAAACGGACGTTCCTAGCGAAGGTTGACAGTGCACGTGTAAACAAAAGTTATAATGTAAATACTTACGAGAAACAATTGAACATTTCGGCGTTCACGGAAACGTTCTAATGCAACACGTTTGTTTAACGTGACGGCAAGGGTTTTAATCAAATATGCCGGTTCTTTGTTCCGGTCATCGACCAGTTATGATAACGACATTTCACTTAAACTAATTTTTTAACTTACTGCGAACAGTAAATTGTTATTATTATTATTATTATTATTATTATTTGTATTATTATTATTATTATACGACCGTTGTATTAAAGACCAATAATTGCAAGTTGATAAACCAGTTATATGAAATCGGCAAATTCGGTGTTTTGCAGACCAGAATGTTACATATGACAACTTTCTTCAAAGAGAGCACTAACAAATAAGAACAATTATACATTCAACAGGATCTGGTACGTTTTTACATTTCTTTACCTGTAACTTTGATATGGTGTACATATATTATTTATTGCGCTATGTTCACAAAAGTAGTACACTAAACTGCACCAAATGCTATGTAAATTAAAATAAATTAGTAAAACACTGAAGGTTGTAACACATGTGGGGTAAAATAACACATGCAATCTAAATACGATAGTTAAAACCAAAATAACATACCATCTGCTCGTCCAACGGATAATGCCATTATGTTCTCTTCATCCTCTCCATGTTCTTCATTTTCATCGTCTGCATTGTCTTCCCCATCCATGTCATCGTTTAGATCGCCATCGCCTCCATCGCCATCGTTGATTGTATCCTCTTCATCGCCAGTATTGATTTCAAGGTCAATTTCGCCATCGTTGATTTCCTCGTCTAGATCGTCATGAATGTTGTCGTCGTCTACATCACCATCATTGATGTCCACGCCTGCATCGCATTGAATGTTTTCATCTTCTGCATTGCAATAACTATTTTCAATGTTTACATCACAATCATTATTTTCGTCGTCTACATAGACATCGTCGTTTTCATGGCGTGCATTGCCATCATTCTTTTCATCGCATACATTGCCATTATTGTTTTTATCGCCTCTATAGGCAACGTCGTTTTTGTTTTCTCTATCTATATCGTTATTTTCAGCGCATATATCGCTATTATCATCGTATCCATCGTTATCATAGTTTTCAAGGTCTACATCACCGTCATTATTTTCATCGCACGCAGCGCAATCATCGTTTTCATCTTCTGCATCACCATTAATGTTTTCGCCGTAAACATCGCCATCATCGTTTTTATCGCCTTCATCGTCATCATTGTTTCTATTGCTATCATTGTTTTCTTCGCCGCCAACACTGTTTTCCTCGCCTTCATCGCCATGATTGTTTTCAAAGCAGCCATCACCATCGTCGTTTTCATGGCGTCCATCGGCATCGTTGTCTTCATGGCCTCCATCGCTATCATTGTTTTTCTCGCCTGAATTTCCATCATAGTTTTCCTCGTCTTCGTCGCCACGATTGTTTTCAAGATCTACATCGCCAACGTCGCTTCCATCCCTTCTATCGCTATTATTGTTTTCCACATGTACATCGACATCAGTGTTTTCCTCGTCTAAATCGGCATCGTCGTTTTCATCGTGTACATCGCAATCGTTGTTTTCATCGCCTTCATCACCTTCGTCGTTTTTATCGCTCTCATCACCATCTTCGATTACATCGCCCCCATCGCCATCGTCGTTTTCATCGCCAACATCGACATAATTGTTTTCATCCTCGGTATTGCCATTATTTGTGTTAGCGCCACAATCGCTTTTGTCGTCAACATCGACGTCGTCGTCTACATCGCCATCGTCTTTTTCATCATCCGCATCGCCATCAACGTTTTGTTTGCCTCTATCGCCATTATTGTTTTCATCGCCTACATCGTCATCATTGTATTTATTGCCTACCTCGCCATCATTGTTTATATCGCCTACGTCACCATCGTCGCTTTCTTCGTCAACTAGGCCATTATCTTTAATTGGAAAATATTTTACGATTTGGTGAAAAGACATAATTAATTATATGTTTACAGCTAAGTAAAATGTATTTTCAACATCTCCTTTAACATTACAGAAACGGTAATAGAAAACTAAACATTAAAGCAGATATTTTCCAAACATCGTTCTTATTTCGAAGCGGAACTAAAACTTAAAAACGAAACATTAAAGGGAAACATAATGAGATCCAGGGCTGAATCGAAAATGGCGAAACAAGTTATTTTTCAACGTTCAAATGTTGTTATCATTCATAAACCATCAATTTATTAATGAACCTAAAAATGTTGCAATTTATAAGATGTCCTACATCCGTAACGATACGGGTTGATTTAAAAACCGCTATACAGCTATACAGTAATAAAGACGCAAATAACAGCGAGGAAGGAACTAACATTTCATTTTTACTCAATGCTGAGTCCCTTGCTGGAAAAAGTCTCAAGGCCCTAAAAGTCTAAATGAATAATTTTAAAAATCTAGAAGGCCCTAAACGTCTAAATGAATAATCTTAAAAGTCTAGAAGGCCCTAAACGTCTAAATGAATAATCTTAAAAGTCTAGATATAACGCCAAGTATTATATGCAAACCGTTTGATGCCTTCGTGGGTTTGACCTTAAATTACGGATGCGAAATATGGAGATTTGACAAGTTTAATGAATTAGAACGTATACATCTCACATTTTGTAAAATGTTATTAAGTATCACACCATCTAGCAGCAGTATGGGAGTCTATGGTGAACTAGGAAGATATCCACTTCATATAAACAGATATGTACGCATAATAAAGTTCTGGTATAAAATTGTTCAATCAAATAACATTATTATAGCACAATTGTATGACAGTTTAAAAACATGAAACATCGTAAACACAACTGGGCGTTAAATGTAAAGAAACGGCAGGAAAATTATGGTTTTTCATATGTATGGGACAACCCGTCTTCTGTTAATCTTGAGACGTTCCATATTGTTCTTAAGTCTACAGTAATAGATGTTTTAAACAATCCTAGTTCAATGCAGTGAATAATAGTAACTCATTAATGGCGTAAAAACTTTCTAAATGCACGTTAGAATTTGAATTTTATCTCGATTGTTTGCCTCGAAAATTGCGCATTTGTCTTTCGAAATAACGATATCTTCTCACAAATTAGCTATTGAAACAGGTAGACATAACAAGATAGAAACATCTCAGCGTTACTGTACACAATGTCATACTAGAGATATTTAAGAAGAGTACCATTTTATCATTGTACGTCCAGCCTTCAAATCGCGTAGAAAGGAATACATTAAACCTTACTATTATAATAGACCAAGTGTGCTTAAATTTATTAAATTAACCCCAAACAAAAGTTAAATAAAAAACTTTAGCCGGTTTATCTGTAGAGCTTTTAACTTACATTCAAGTATGAATAGATGATATATCACTCGGTGACTCTAAATTATTAAGCCTATCAACATTGTTAAAAAGTCCTGGATACTATTGCTGTGCTTTCATTTGTTACTCCTTAAAACGATGTATTAAATATTATGATTAACTGATAATAATTTGTTTTCAGGTTGACATTGTCATAAATATGTAAGTGTGATCTATTCTTTATTCTCTATTTAATTTTGCTCTGTTATCCATCCATTTTACATACTTATTACCACAATTTTAATTTAGTATATATATTATATGCTCAATCTCATTAAAATCATCTCCAGTCTGACGCTGCTATACTATACGCCTAACAGCGACAACTAATGGTGCGAACGTTAGGATTTGATTTTAATGAGATTGATTATATTCTGTAATCTTAAGTAATTTATGTAAAATACATGTTTCAGGTTTTTAATTTATGAATTTATGTAAATGACAAAAAACTGTAAAGTTTACGTCAATAAAACATTCTATTTGTCTGTCTGTCTGATTTTCATATCGGATCTGGAAAAAACAAACAAAAATATGTCAAATGGTGAACGAGAAAGTTTAGAAGGCCCTATTACGCTTACAGAAGCAGCTTTCGTTTTTAAACACTTCTCAAAGTAATAAAAAGAATTATCAGGATTCTCAGCAGACGTCTTTTAAGTTTTCTTGGAAGCAAATGGGAGTGTGTGTCGGCAGAGGCTTTATTCCTGGTTACATGGAAGCAAACATTAATGCTGTGAACGTTCTATGTATTTATACATAGTTATACTATTTATAAAAAAATACTGGGTGCAAAGCCAACCGGTTATATATACATAAATATTGATAAATCATTATCATTATCAAACTGGATTTTTAAAAGGTAGACTTATAGGTAAACATACAATAATGTATGATATAAAGCTAGTTTGTCTCATTATCCTCGTCCTTTATTAATAAAACACTGCATTTCTTCAACTTTGGAAAACATATAAAGTGATGGTTCGATGTTTTCAATCAAAATAGTAAGGCGACATTGTAAATTGCGGAATTGAGTTCGATGTTGTCCCCATAGGAACAGATTGTCGTTAAGGAGACCTACGTAATTGCAATTTACTTTTATGCGCTAAAATTATATATATTAACGATACGATCAAGTTTTAAACTAAAATAAATAACTCTTAATATAGATGAACATAAACTTTTACAATTTGCGAACGTCAGTACACTCATCTTCGATTGTGCCAGCGATTCACTTATAGAAACTTTAGAAGCATTATGAAACTTCAGTATTTGTTCAGGAGTGCGTGTTATGTCTGATAAAACGAAGTTGTTTTAAACACAATTAACCAGATATATATTTTTTATTTTGTGAATTTTCTAAAGTAACGAACGGTGAATCTAAGGTTAAACAAGAAATTCTTATAGAAAAATATCAGGATGGTGGTTTAAATATGAATGACGTATCTTCATATATTAAGTCTTTAAAGATATTGTGGATCATGATTATTACAAGAGGAAAAGGAAAATGTGTTAATATTGCATTTATTGATTTTAATAAATTATACAATGGTTGATTATATAATCATGAAAGTCTGCTATCTTAAATATATATTGGTTTCTGGAAATACTCAATATACGTACGTGTGTTGTTATCTAAACAATAAAAATATAAAAATACATTTGTGTACTACCCATTATTGTTGAACCCAAGTGCGAAAAAATTACACAACTGGACATCAGAGTTATTTCTTCGCGTCATATTTTTAACTCGGCAAACATGCTATTGGAGATTTGGTACAATATATTATATAATTGTCTTCCTATGAATACGTTAAATGTTGTAAACTTCACAACTTCAAACCGAACTGTCTTCATTACCAAGCAGTTGTACACTCTATCTCTAGGTTTTTGAAGACAAATCAGTTATCATGGAACAACACATACTTTAAACCCTTTATACCACCATACTTACAGAGCATTTGACCATTCTCTAGAGGAATCCAACCCATGTAATCAATTTTAAAGGAAAATGGTTTAATACCGCCACGCAAATCTAGGTAGTGTAACAGTTTTGAAACTATTTAAAACAGTGAGTGGCCGATTATTCTGTTGTTTTTTAATAAAAAAAATGGTTCTCATTTACTGTGGCTGTAATACAGTTGTGTTCACATAATATTAGAAACTAACAGACGTTTATTTAAAATAAATTATATATATAATGAATGTACAGAAGCAATAGTTTTAATGTTTGGGATTGTCCAATTGTACAAACGTAATATTAGTCTAGTCCCTAGAAGAATTTTGTGCGCATTTTTTGTCCAGGCAGTTTCTCAGCATACTACTGTAAAGGAGTGCCCACAGTTCAATTTTAGCGAGCGTGGACAGGTGGCACAATACAGGTTACCATGTAAACCAAGATGGCGTCTAAAAGAAGTGCTAGTTTTGTTTTAATAACACGTTGTCTCATTGTAACTGTCATAAATATTTAATGCCAATAGTTTGAATTTTCAAAGCAAATTAAAACTCAGAGACCTTTCAAACAAGGTTATGGTCAAGGTCACTAAAGGTCAATGTAAAGGTTATTTTAAGGTCAAATTCTTAAAATTGCTTTGGAAATTCGTTTTTTACCTTAAATCGTATTTTATGAAGAGATATTAATGAAAGTGCACCAAATGCATATTTCTTCAAGCAGGCCTCAATTTCCATTATAAAAATGGCATTTGAACGTCAGTAGCATTATTTATAGTTTACAGGACTTGGATTGATCAGACCATTATTAGAAATAACGAGCGATTTAGTCAAGAAGTCTCTAATGGAACGGATGAAGCTTACATTATTAGTAGTGTCAAGTAGGAAACTGACAAGTATTATATATTATTCATTGCATATACATGTATATTTTCTTATAAATGCCGATCAAAAGGTCATCAATGTCAGGTCATCAAAGGCCAATGTCATTTCAAGTTCAAAGTCTAAAAATGGTTTTAAAATTGGTCATTTACCTCAAATCCGGTATTGTTTTGTAAAGACATATAAAACAATTACACCTGGCAAATGTTCTAAGTTTTAAAGAATAGGTGAGCAGTTTTATCAAATATTTTGAAATTTTATGTCAGGATATGCTAACAATTCCTGTCAACATCACCAAGAATTCAATTCATATCAAGGACAATTACTAGACATGTTTTAAAATGGCAAAATTCATTAATTGCTTTTGATGTTGTCTGTAAAAATGTGACAAATTGAACGAAACCACACGAAATGCATAAACCCACAACATATTGTTAATTGACTCACGGAAAAAAATTCATTCTAGTTCTAATGTTTCTGCCCAAATAAGATAAATGTGTCAGCAGCCAGCGATTATTATAGAAGAAAATCAAATCTTACAATATACCCGGGTCCAAGAAATAAAATAACCAGTATTAACCATTATACAGTTGTTATATGTTTAATATAAAGAGCCAAATATAATGTTTTGGAGTTCATTTGTTAACAAAATCGCAATTTACATTTATTTTCATACAATGTACTCAAATTGAAAACATTGAAATTACCAGTTGACAAATATAGCAAATATTACAAAATAGTGTATATATTATACAATACTGGACGTAAATGTATTGACAACAATGATTGAATGCATGCCATAGTCCTATTGATATTATATGTAGATAGAAAATATTAGGTGAGTGTTGGATAAAGTTGAAGATTATTATGTGAGGCTTAGAAACATATGAGCGCGAGGCTTGCCGAGCGCTCAAATGTTTCTTTGCCGAGCATGATAAACTTCATCTTTATCTAACACTCACATGATATTCTATTTATCCTATTACGCTATGCTTATAAAACATTTAAACGGCGTGAAAATATGTCAAAAAATGAAAACAATAGCATTGTCTCCCCGTTTTAACACTGGATTTTTTGTTTACTACAAACGTCACATTGAAATACATAGCGTTCGAAAAATAACGATATAATAAGCCTGTGCTAAAAATAGCAATAGGATAAAGCTAACTTTTATAAGATGGGTTGTTATTTGATCAATTCGTCTGTAGTAATAGTATAAAATGTATCAAGATATGAAAAGTGGATAAAAGTGTTTATTAAAAAACACATCCCTAAAAAAATATTCATCTGTGTGTTTTATTTGACAAATGTGCTAATAAAAAAAATACTGGGTTGTAATGTGTGGCACTACTTCTCTGACACAAACCACTGTACTCAGTTTTGTATAGATAGATTTACATTCTAAAAGCATTCAAGTACATCCCAAAATAGTATATTTTGGTGAATAATACGAACTCCAAAATTAAGCTGACCTTAAAACTAATTGGCCTGAATTTTGTTTAGGCGTGTAGTTCAATTATCAAATCATTGTATAATCAAATAAACTGTACAGACGTATTATTTAAATTTCTACCCAACTCTCAAGCTCAACTTTAATACAAGGAACACTCAGACTGAATGTCGACATTGCTTGCCTTCAGTAGTAGATGATAGAGGTATCACACTACCTTTTTGTCTGGCAAGAAAGTTCCCAATACGAATCTGAGCAGCATAGTGTAGGCTATGCCGTGAATAACATGCAACATGCAACGAACATCAATCAAGAAGCACGAGGAGGATCATTTTCCTCTGACAACCATTAGGTGCATAATCTGACTCATTTTCATTTCGACCCCTTTTCATTTCATACTAAGGGTCATTTTACTCATGGTATTCAAATGTACTGAAATACCTGATGATCAGCAAACAGCATTTATGCATATACTTCAACCATGCACTCTAGCCTAGAGGAGAAAGACAAACTATATAAGGTCGTGGGTACAGTTAGATCCATAATTCCCAGCAATAAACCTTTGTATATTATCCGATATTTCGATATGGAGAGACCATTAGGCGTTCACTGCATATCGTTACTCTTCAAGAGAGGAAAATAAACAAGATGAAACAACGTTTACTGGCGATTCACTATCACCGTGGCCTGTGCATGACAAAACACCTCTAAAAGCCTAATTGCATGTTCATACAGTTGCTGCACAGGTTGTCCGATGGATACACTAACAAACTAGAGAAGTCACTGAGAAGAGGCCTCAAAGCTGCTACTGGAAATAAGAGAAAACAACACGCATGAGGCTAAGTTGGTGGAAATGGAAAATATGGCCTAGGGAAAAGGAGAACGCTCGTCCCCCGTAAAGACAATGCCCAATCCACATATAGCACACTAACAGTAGAAATACCAAACAGACATTGTGCCAACTCATACAACTCATACTGGTTAAACCTTTCCAGCAGTGTTCATGAAGCCCCAGACACATATGATGCAATACCATGATGTACGTGGGTTAAATAAGGCGACTTGCCTCATAGCAACTATGCCGTCTGAAAAACAAGAAAGGAGATGAGAACCCGCTAAAATGAAGGATTGAGTAATACGTTTAGTTGTATGCCAATTAGTGTTACCATGCCGCACTAGATGCCATACTAGACTTATGAATAGACCATACGAGTATAAAACTATTACAAGACGCTCAGCATTCGACTGCTTAGCTTTTAGAACGACTTTAGGTAGTAATAGAATTCCATCAGAAAAAATTGAAGCAAGAAATATGTGATTATACACTGACAACATCATCCCCTCTGCATGTGCTTGAAGCAGGATCTTACGCCAAGGGACATAATGTCAATATCGACACCATAAAAATTAAAGAAAAATACGGGCCGTAGTGACTACAACTGCCTGGTGTCACCTTCCTCAGTATAATTTTGAAGACATATTCCCGTATGTCTCTATCATGCATGAAAACAAACAAAATCAACTGTTTATCAAGAGACCGAAGGATTGATCCTTTTTTTATAGATATCATTTTCTCACTACATCTGGAGAAATGACAAGATCAGCATGCACCTTTGGTTCTGCCTTTATAAACTTAAAAAAAGGATTTTGACGCGGCCAGTCTTTGTTGGCTTTTCATGCGCCTTAAAAAGCACTGTCTATTTCAATCGGTCATTTCCGGAGGCATTTATTTATACTAACAATATGTGCGGAAGACCAAGCGTTTAAACATGTGTCTTGCAAACACCGATCACTGGACTGTTTCAATATAAAAATTTTTTAAATGTTCAATTATTTGACTCTTATATTGACACTTTATGTATTTCTGCAATAAAGACACGTCTGTACTATAACAATATGTTTATGTCTACAAGGACACCATCGGAAATAGGCTGACGAGCATTCATGGGCCATCGTTGGTTACTTCACACGTTAACTTAACCTCAAATTGAACAATTTTAACAAATATTATATTTTTGTTACTGTAGCATATTCAATTATATTTATGTAACCCTTTGTTATGAGATTATAATAAACTATACGTTTGTTATACCGAACAACCCTCGTATTTGACGAAACTTGTGAAAATTTATTTTCAATCACCAAACGTGTAATAAAAATATCTTACATTGAAATCATCAAATATTATATACATATTTAGCCTTAAAATTATCGTATATAATCACCTGTCTCTGGGCTGACCGATAAGTTTGAAGTAAGGCCGCCTGTTGTTGAATTTGCTAGCCCTGCTTGCATTTCGCCAATTTGTCCCCAGTCGATTTGGGTCACTTCTTCGTTTGTGATGTCAAATGTCCTATGTCTGTCACAGTCGGACGGTTGTCTCTGCAACGCTCTGAATTTCGGGATCATTTCTTTCCATAAGTTGAACATGATTATGTCCAGCAGTAGTGGCCCCCTTTGTCCAATGATATCATTTAAGTCACGCATTTGGGAACATTTCCTGTGCATAAGTAAACCACACGTGAAGCAGCCCAATTGTTCATGATTTTCGCAGTAGAATAATATGTTCTCTTGATGCTCTTGGCATATGTCGATATCTTCATAGACCACATCAGCCTTTTCTGTTTCTCTGATCAAACCATGGACATGGTTTACACATGCTTCTTTTAATTGGTGGTCTTGATTGCAAACTTCAACAGGGCTATCACATAAAAGCTTCTGCACGCATTCGCCCGCCATGTCTCTAGCAATATCTTGACTTTCCTGGTATTCTTCATGGTCACAACACGAAGCCATTTTACATATTCCACTTTCGATTTCTACTGAACAAATGTAATTAAACACAACTAAGCTGTTTTTTAAACAACTGTTTGTATTATGCTTAAGTCAGATTTAGTCATCCCTCCGCTTACTCCAATCCAGTGTACTTATAAACCTTGACTGTCAGCTGTTTTCCATCAATTTATTTATTTACATCCACCGTGTTTATATTCGAGACAATATATTCGCTGAACGAGTATCAGGTTAGCGAAATAAGATTTAAATGTATAGGTTTATCGCTTGTATTTTATTAACCGTATTTTTTCAAGTACTCGTAAATAAGCACAATATATTGCCGTGTTGCAGCATACGTGTTGTACGTAATTAGAATAAACTATTTAGAAACTAAACTACACACGGAAGTTTTACAAATGGTTTGTCACAAATGTAAAATTAGAACGGGTTACCAGTATCTACTCGAATACACAGTACATCTTACTAAAATAAACGTGTATTGGTTACCATGATAAGACACATCATTGTCACTCCACAATAATATTTATTAAACAACTTGGTTTAAATGTAAAACGTTCAATAGACTATTCAAGTCAAAATATTTTAAATTATAAGTTTGCTTACAATTAAACTTTAAATCACCCATTGCGTTTTAGTACAGCGCAGTGTTTACCTTGCTAGTATGTGTATACAGTGGTGCGTTTGTGTGAGTATGTGTGTCAATTCAAATAGGTCAGGCATTGTGTTATGTAGTATGCATGTTTGTTTTAAAACAGCTAGCTGAAGACATGTCATTATCTTAATGGAATTCTATGTACAAAGAATAAAAAACAAAACACTGTAATTGTTCGGTCTCGGTTCAAACCATTTAATTGAAAACTTTAATGTATGGCAGAAGAATTTTAGCATAATGATGACAATATGTGGTGTTTGATAAACGTGAGAAAAGACGATGATAGCTAATTATATCTGGAATCATCATAAAAAAAACGTTTGGGTCTGTCAGATAATCTGACTAAAGTGTTGTATATTATTTTAGATAAAATCTAATGAGCGTGTTTAATCCATGACGTTCGTAATTAACACACATTTCTATGGCTTTGAGTGGTAGTCAGTCAACAGTCAAAACTTTGCAAAATACCATACTGTATGCACAATCATAGTGCAGTCATAGTGAACATTTCATTTCATCTAGAAACAATGTGTATATATAGTTACAAAGGACTCTGCACGGATCTCAACTTTGGCGGCGCACTGTGTGTTATCGTTTTAGGATATACGAGGATTATTTACACGTGCACGCAATATAGCCGAATAATCGTTCTAACACTATTGCCCTATGTACACTAAAGGCCTACTGGGAAAGCCAGAACACACTCAGTGTATGCCTGTTTCATTTATATGAGCATCATAGATGCATTGTCTCCTCGATAATGTAGTAAGCACATACAGCAAGCAATTTGTTTCCTTATTGAGAACACGAAAATCAAAACGTCAGGTTGTGGGTAAGAATTTCCACCATGTAAAATGTATGTGTATATTATTGTTTCCATTGTTTCCATTGTATTGTGTCGATGGCTTGAAGTTTACAACTTATTTATGTTAACCATGTTCTCTTTTAAATTTAAAATAAATTTTAATGCAATATCAAAACAAAATATTTTCTAGGGTCTTGGTAGCGAACGTAAACAAGCATCATTATTATATCTATTATTATAATATCCAATCTGTAAAGTGCTGTTTGTTGTTTTTTTCTGACCTAAAATACCGAATCTGTTATTATGCTAGTACAGCTAGAATATGTTTAAATTTGAACGTCCAGCTGGTAATTAAACTACAAGTTGGTTCACGCGATGTTCATGAATATAATGTTTGTATGTTTTAATTGCAATATGTATAAGAGGTATCAGTGAAGTTCAAGTTCAAGATTGATAACTCTTGTCGAATGACCGAATGCCAAATACATGCGTTATCTTTTCTGAGTTTTACTATGTTATTTGTGTTTAAAAGGCTAGACGTATTATTTACCAAATGCATGACAAATGTATTTTGTTATACTGCGGTGATAGCCGGGGTCTTAAGTACCGACACTCGAAAGCAAGTATCGCGTTTGACATAGCAATGGCACAGTGACCTCCACTGTTTCACTGCCTTCAATATCGTGGGGCAAGGGAGATAACTGATTACACGGCAAATCAAAACTGCGAAACAATTCTTTGCTTTAAGTGAATTGGTCCACGTAATACTATCAACACACTAGTTCAGCGATTTCTTTGGATAAATGACAAGAAATAGGTCCGATTTAAGCCACAACGTACATAATGATTTTAAACTGTTAATATATATTAACTTGAAACACTAGTTTTTTTACTTGAAATATATTAATATTTTTTAATGGATAACTCTTCGTGACCTTTAACTTTAACTGATAAGCCGCATTCGTTCAGCGTTCCACGCTTTGATTTTTTTAATTTTGTCGGAAGAGCATACATTCATCGTCTTGTCTGGCTGAGTCAGTTCTTCCATCCACCCATCCCGAAAAATCGTCAGAGCTATTTCTGTGTAACTACAGCTTTTAATTAAATGAAAATTAGTGGGCCTTTTGGCAGGTTTTTCCACTTCGGTGATTCGCTTGGGGTTATGAGTCACACATTGTATATTGTTCATTGTTGGGTCAAAGCGACAAAACCACCGGAAAAACTAATGGAATTTCATGAAACCGAGGGCGAGTCTGTATTACCTGTACTAACTTGATATATATAGTAATGTGTTAACCTGCTTAAGACGTAGGACGTCGTTTGTAATGTTCTGCGTCGTCTTGGATAATTTTGACATCAACTTAGTCGTACGTCGACGTGACATACATGTAGGTTCTACGTAGCCCTGTGTGAACGTGCGTGGTTGTCCGACAGTTCAAGACAGAGCCCCTGCGTTTACCTGCAATGCACTTTGTTGCCGTACGTTAAATACTTCATTGCTGAAATTATTCTAACTACGTCTGAAAACACGTTGTTTGGAATGTAATATGTTTTCGAACCTTTTGCTTCCGCGCTATGAACGGATAATCGCACAGTCCGTATATTACTGTCTACATTTTCAAATAATCGTATATAAATTCTAGTTACTTATTGAGCGGAGCCGTATACCCTCCTAACGTAGAGGACAATAATGCTATTTTGATTGGCATAACGTAAAGGGTACGTACTCTACCATTAAAATGAAATTACATTATTTTTTAACCAGTCAAGGTTTCCTCGGGTATGTTTGTATTACGCGTATGTAGTGTTTTCAAGGCAATGCCCTATGTACTTCAGTAAACTATGCCGACATATTTTGGGAAGGGGTCTTATCTAGTAGATACAATATTTCAGTGTTGCCTAAAGAAATTGATTCTGACACATTGTTGTAACATATTGTTTCACAATCTATTTAGCTGCTTCATGTTGAATTATTGCCGCACTGAGCCCAGATCCAGATATCAAGTGACATCGTATCGCAGGGATAGTGTCATGATAATTCCTTCATTAAGGTAATCCAAACAAGCTGATAAACTTAGTGTGCAACACAAGCCGTAAACAAAAAACGAGCATGAATATTTGTCAGGAGATTGTACCGAAAAGAACAACATAATATGATATCGTGTGTTACAGTAAACTGTTTTATACGAATATATACCTATAATACGAATGAGTAGAATGTTTGCAAGCCAAGTATTAATACATAAGGAAATTATTGAATTAACCATTGTGTCGTGTATGTTACACTTTATATGGTCTGTGGTAAAAATGTGTATTAACGCATTCACATTGGAGGTATGTACATATAATATGTGTGACCGCCGGTGCGCTGGATAAGTAATTGAATGTTGATCCCCATTGTATTTAGCAATACAATATTTTTATGAAGAGGGCTGTTAATTCTGTACAGTACAAGTTTGATAATTGTGCTATAAGTGTTTACATCTTTTGTTAAATGGTGATTTTGTTTACGTGTCAAATGTAGTTTCACAACTGCTGATACAAATGGATTTAAAATATTTCGATTCATGTTTCAAAGACATCACGGACGTATCACCAAATGAGGTTCGTTTGAAATTAATACGATCTGGCGTGTTTTTTTTATGCATTCCATTTTATGTTATGCTTTCCATTGATCTATAGGTACATATCAGTGAACCGGAATTGATAATTCACTGTTTTATAACAGTAAAAATTGCCACAATGTTCACTGGTTCCCGGTTTAATACAGTAAATGAAACGGATCGTAAACAATGGCGGACTCAAAATTGAGAAATGACGTCATTATTTTGACGGTATTACGTTATGAGTCATGTGAGTTTTTCCAAATAAACCCAGTAAGCTAGCTATACATATGTAAAAAAAAAACAACTGGTGAAAAAATAAAATAAAACTAAAACTTTTTGATTTCGTTGTTTGATCGTATTTTATTTCGCTCGTGATCCACAGCTCGATCGCTTATTACTGAACCAGAAAGAACGCTCATAATTTATTTACAAACAGCAATAACCGTAGTTACTTTTGTAAGTTGATTTTTTAGGAAAAGATTAAAACATGCTTAATTTCTACAACATTTAGAAGAATAACGGAATGAGTACTCAGTCTATTAGATTTTCATTTATCGTGAGTATCCTACTTATTTATTTCACGGAACGAAACGTTTCATATGTAAAGGTGTCTGGAATGTTTGGTAAGGAAACTATCCGGACATTATAGGAGTAGAAATGTACGCTATCTTTATTATGGTGTGTAAAATTATGTTGGATTTAATCATTAAATGCACATGCTGTTCGTATAAACACAATTTTGTCAATGAATAATATTACTGATTATGTATGCGCATTACGGTTTCTAGTCACTCGTACCCTCGTCAACCCGTACCTTTTTGGACAACTCGAGCTCTTTTAACTCGCACTATGCCGTGTTTAAAAAATAAATGGAGCATGGAATCATATGAAAAAGAAAATAGGCTTAATGTGTTTTACTGGTAATATTTAAAAAAAATCAATCAAAATCAGATGCGATAAATATTTTGAGTATCAGTAATACAGTCGTTTATTCAAAGTGGTGTGTTATGACCAAATCCGTATTTAATGTTTTTATATTTCACATATTTTGCTTATATATACTGTAACGTTTATACTAATACTTATACTGTTGGCTACCCGGCTAGCGTGATCGACGTTCAATTCCAGCTGCCTGCGCATGTGAGTTTGGTTGGTACTCACTATAGCGGACATGGGTGGTCGGACATGGGTGGTGCCCTATGGGAACTCAACTTTCCCATAATGAACGAGACCACGTACAAATAAATATATATACAATTAACAAAGAAACAGTTGGAAATTGCACACTTCTTTGCAACTTTCGGTGTGTCTCCACAAATAAATTAGGTAGAGGTGCTAAGAGACATCACATCGTCACATAGAAATGGCGTACTCAATCTCGAAAGACACACATTGCAGTCTGTATCGATTTTTGTTTCTTTTATTTTTTTCGTCATAGCAGTTTCTTACAGTTACATCTTGACCTCAGTATATGCATATGCTTTTCATGTGTATAGTTTGTATTGGTAAATCACCAATTGAGTGTCACTACTGCTTATATTCCTTATCATGTGTGACTAGTGGCTGAAGCGTGTTTGAGGAACTGAGGCAATATGTGCAACATTTCGTTATGCCTGAACAGGACAAAGTGTTAACTTTATAAGAAAGGGACAGCTTTGTAGTCGTATACACACTGGAATTGTGAAATACATAAGACATTTTAAAACGGAACATGTCAATGTCTTTCTTATCAATACGTTACCTCCAACATTAAGGCATTTTGAAATATTTAATAATTCTGTGCATAATATGTTATTTGAACAAACATAGTGTGGTTTTATTTTGTAATATTGGCATTTGTACAATTCATTTCAAATATGAGGGACCGTTAACGTTTTTATAGATGCCATTAATCTTTGATATTGGTTATATAAGTTTAAATTGTCCATGTTGAAAATTGTATTGTACGAGTTGACCCAACAAGTACGAGTTGACCAGGGTACCAGTTTACTTCAGTACGAGTTAGCTCGGGGCCTTTATTGCAATATTGGCAAGATGGCGGGAAGACAAGGTACTCACTATAATTGTTATTTAGTTCATTATTTTCAAATATGCATTCGCACTTTTATTTGAAAATAGTTTGCAAAGCATAATTATATCGTTAATGAATTACATGAATTGATATGGTATAATGTCAATAAACAAACACTGCCTGTACAGATATTTGTAGACATTGAATGTTGTTGAAAGAGAAACTAGTATTCCAGCTATTTCTTAAAGCCTGCTATACAGACAGTTCATTCGTTAATTCCACCGAGTTTGCCGTGTGAGTTTCCATCAATTCCATCAATAAGATCATGTATCAAACATGTATATATCTCTGTAGGAACCGAAGGTGTCCATGACATCGAATGCGAGCCTCCTTCTCTACATTCAAGGACAGGTAAATAGCACTCATAATAAGATTGTACTCACATTTGCAATTACCGTTAAACAACATGTTTTGTGAAATGCAATCATTTATGGGTCTGATATCAATAATTAATCTGAAACGTATTTCTCAAACACACTTCTTTGTTTGTAGTTACAAATGTTCAAAGACCAGGTTAGTACAATATATAGTAGTTAGCAGTACAAATTACTACATTTCTGGAATGTTTTGTGAACATTAATTTACTGATATTGCATGTGTCAGTAGTAAATAATGAAATCATATCGTTCAATAACAACAATAGCAAACAACTAACTGTATTATTTGCTGAATGCATACATTGTTTAAATTCATATTATTATACGTATACTATTTAGCAGAATACTACTGTTGCCAAAATGAACTGTAAATATTAATTGTATGATTCTCAAAGGCTGATAGTGCATGTTTTGATGCAATAATGTCTCATTTATCTGAACGTTAGTAATTATATATCTCAAACCGAATAACATGCGAAAGGTTTCATAATACACATTCACTACAGTAAATTCATACATTTTGGATATATTTGTACGCGCCACACCACTAGAATTAAGAAATAATCAGATTGACCTGACAATGTATTATGCTATAATATGCCAGTGAATTTCATTCAAATTGGCCCATATTGTGTAACGAGAGTACTTTATAGGCCTAGTTTAACACTTTATTATTTGACCCCCCACCCCTTTCATCTGGATCTTATACTCTTGTGTATTGGTACCTTCGGCTATATCATATCATCTAGAATCTACCATTATAGGATGTTGTATTGCACTATTTACAATTACAATCATTAAAAATAAAATCTGTTTGATACCACTATTAAACCAATAATAAGGCTGTGATAAAAATACCCTGGAAAAGTGTCATCCTTATAGGCCATCCAAGGTCCAATTCACACCATTGACACCATAATCAAAATGTAAAATAACATAAATATTTTTTTCTAACTGATCAGGTCATCATTTAACAACTCATCAATACCTGCAAATGCAAAAAGTTAATTAACTGAATTAAAATGAATGAAATGAATGAAAACTTGGACACAATTATTGCTTATTCAGGTGAATGAAAAGTTTGCAGATTGAAATTTAATACCGAAAAAAGATGTGAAAGAATAGTGATACTGTAAAGAATACATTAATTGCAGTTTACTACTTAAACATGTTTTAGAATCTTAAGTGTAAATAATATACAACCATTAAACATTAAAACAACTCTTGATAAATTCGACCACCTGTTATTAAATAAAACCACCATTTTGCAGTAGAATCCATACTCACTGTATCCTAACAATGAACAATGAACAATCCCTTATTTATGCCCCCCCCCCCCCGTGTTTGCATTATTCTTTTGATTTTGTTTTCTGTGTTTTTTAATTTTTTTTGTGGGAGGTATTCGTTTATGTGTGCTTATTGTTCCTATTTTGTGTTTTAGAAGTCGTATGTTTAACAACAATCCAAATGTATTTCGTATTCATAGATTGTGCATGCACCAATATCCGTGTATACAGCTTTACACTTATTCATAGTGTATCATTTTAACAATAATACTAATTTAAATCATTTTAAGCGAGGATGTCTACTAAAGAGGAGGGCAACTGCAGTAAAAAATATGTCATTTAAATATTAATATTGCCATATAATACCGGTTACAATGATGTATATATAATGGAAAATGAACATTATATGCATTTTGTAAAGCTTATTATATAATCTAAGTAGTGTTTGTTTGGCCTTTTTCTTGTTTGACGTCAGATTTGTGGTTATCATATAAAACTATTATATGTACATATATTTTCACAAGTCAGAATAGCGCTGTGGGCTAGAGCAATGCCAATTGACATTTGCTTGAACGAATCCGTTGTCGTGAGTTCAACAACCATTTTCATTTCTATCCAATTTGTGTTATCTGAGGTTATCAAAATTAATTATTCACATTTTGTATTGGAAACGCCTTTGTATTGCCCGTTTCTTTAACACAATGACATGACCAATGTTAAGCAGATACTTTTTTCGCAGATATATTCTCTTTACAGTCACAAATGTCTCACCTCCATTAACTTATAAAATACGAGAAATAAGCTACCATGATTTGCCAATGCTATAAGAGGGACTGCACTAGTTTGCACGAAAATTAGAATGTACAACCATCTATTGATGTCAGCGCAGCGAACTACTATATAAATGTATACACAACGCCAAGACGAGTCAGATCGATTTGTGACGCATGATCAGTCCTTATTTTTTTTAATTTAAAACCAAATCTTGCCGTTGCTGTATGACAAACGGGTACGTATCGACAGAAAATATACATTTGCATTTTTATTTTTGTTTGTTTTGATGTTGATATTTATTTATGTTTTATAAACGAGTGTTTTGTTAGTTAATAGCGAAAAAGACATGAAATAAATACATACAAATCAGACGGTCCCTCTTTAAGGAAGATACATATGTTAGTGCATGTTCCACGATACTAATATAAATTCACGTAGCATGTCATGTTTGCAAGTTAGCCTTAAATGGCAGAGTATAAATTTACAATATATTACGTATATTCCTTAATAATGTGTTAGGGTGAATATTATGTACGAAAGTCCTATTCAGATCTGTTTTTGGAATATCATTACTAATGGTTTATTAAACATATGCAATAAATAATTTAGTGTGAATTAGTGTATTTGGAAATACGTTGATCAGTTAATGTTCTTGTTTACTGATACTGGTGATGTGTTGATTACTACTATCAAGAGAAGCGCCCAAGTGCTCAATACATATTGATTACT
Organism: Congeria kusceri; assembly: GCA_027627225.1. Lineage (NCBI taxonomy): Eukaryota > Metazoa > Mollusca > Bivalvia > Myida > Dreissenidae > Congeria > Congeria kusceri. The sequence continues at coordinate 67,066,321 of CM051026.1, read as the reverse complement.
GTCTGTGGAAAAAAAAAATCTATAATACGAGGGTGTCCCAGAAGTTCGGGGAATAAAGTTCTTGCTCACAAATGCTATCGGCTATACATTGATTGGAGTTTATTTGCAACTAATTGTGGTCCGACGCTCATTAACACATTTTCATTTTGTTCATTACTCTCGATATATCGGAATCCATAGCAACTGACCACTCCTTACCCGTATCAGGCGTTACTCTCGGTATGTTGCTGTAATTTAATGTCACTTTAACTTTCGCTAAATGGGATGACGTTTACAGCATGAATTACGCCAGTTCCTGAACATTTCAAAGTCAAAGCTGTCTCCGTTCAAATTTCGCTGTAACTTGAGTAACATCGCTGTTTCAAACGCAACATTGGCATGACGTCTACAGGTGACGTCGGGTTACGGTCGTTAAAATGTGCGCAGGCCTTAAGATGTCGCCAGCAGAAACCATGAACCTCATGAAAAGGTCGACAACACTTCCTTCATTCGGGACAACTTTCGTTTACAAGTGGCATAAGCGATTCCATAGTGGCAGACTATCAATTATATAACAGAACCTTGGCAAGTGTATATTTCGACAATGTAACAATATAATCCTACCGGAATGTGCGTTGCGTCGGAGCAAACAACACTATGCATTATATAATGCCTAAATGATTTAGTGTGTTTCAAAGGAGATCTCAGAAGAGCAAACCACTCATTACTTAAATGAAATAATTGAAATGGGGAATCGCATTGTAGGTGTAAATGATAACGTTAGAGTAGAAATTATTTCATTTGATTACACATCGATGTTGTATAGCATGCAATGTTCAGGTATTTGAATGATACAGACAGGTGTTTTCATGATGTTTGCACCTCAAGGGTGCGAATATATGAGAAGTTCGTGGAGGCTTTTGGCCGACACTTCGAGAAAGAGTGACTTTTGAGCGGAGTAACGTCATAAGTTGTTGACATCGACCTGGGCCGACCCTAGTTACATGTACATGTTCAACTGTTCTTTGTGAACCCTTAATCGTATCATGTTGAAATTTTGTATGTTAATACAGAACTGATGTACATTTATTTCAGTATTTGTTTCATTATTATACACCCATTACCTTCTATGATAAAGCGGTTGTCCGGGTATTAAATGAATATCCCTCGTATAATGTTAATAGAGATACTGATAAATATACAAAACATACGCATTGAAATCGGTAAAATAATAACGTTTTTGGTTACTTTTTATCGTACAATTATCTGTATGTGATAGCTGGTGATGCCTCTGGAGGAAATCAGAGTCTACATTAGTGTATATTCCGTTCGTACCAAGCGTTTTCGAACATAGACGTTATAAAATGCCTTTCGTGAATAAGACACAGTTTTAAAGTTGAATATAAGCCATCAACGTTTATTAGTAATAGTGCCAATTTAAGATGTATCTAATTATTTATAAGGACCGCGGCTTTTAAACCTAATGAAACACACGCAATGAAACACAATGTGTAACTGACGAGATTTCGTATTCGTATAGTTCCACATTGTTTAAAGTCGCTTCTCCATTTACATTTGTACGCGTTGTCCGGTACCCATATTTGTGTCCGCAACCGATGTTTTGTCATCAATATTTAAGAGCAGTAAACACTTGAATAAACAAGTATTGATTTAGAACCGTATCTTGCACTACTGTCTATCCGTTTATCACCGTGTGATCGATATTTGAATGTTGACAAAAGGTATCAGATTACCTCACGCTCAATATACATATTTCAATGCGGTTACTTAAAGCAGCGTTCGCAATTGTTACACAATTTATATACATTGTAATTGCCAACTTATAACGCATACTAATAAAACATTACTTAATAGTTAATTTTATAATCATGGTACACAAATATTATTATACAAAATGCACAGAGCAAATTACACGAGGTGTCATAATTTAGAATGCTCTATAAAACAATAGCTCTGAATTATCCTTCTACATTATGATACAAATTCTCAATTAATGAACATTTAAAATAGTACAAATGGTTATAAGTATGATGATTGTGTAAATAAAATTAAAGTTTAACACTTGTATAACATACATGTAGATGTAGTAAACACTACATGCAAAATGCCGGTAGTTAGATGTGTTTTTATATTTTGTATACAAATTATGCGACTACTTATATATAAGTTATACGTTATATTAATGTTATTCTACTTAATATGCGAGCATAATACTACATCAAATTCCAGTGGAAATATATTATATATTGATTCAGTATTTTATCAGGGTTTTAATGGTAATTTCCCTTTAAAAGGCAATACATGTTAATGGTTTTTCGCAACAATGTATGTAACAATATACACATATGGTTACCTTTGTTGTAAATGTTTGTATGTATAGACCTTATGGGAACAATCACTGCGATGTATTATATAATAAATAAATAATTTTAACACCATGAAGAAGACATGTTGAAAAGCAGTAGAGAATATAACTAAAATGTTAGCTTTTTTCATGGCAGTGTAGTTGTATGTTTTTCAGGTGTTTTACCTTTACTCTTGAGTATAATGCTTACGGAAGATATTACGTATGCAACACATATATGAAGTCGTATTACAATAACAAATACCGTATCCACAACAACTATTCGGGTTAAATAACGCAACGAGGAATATATTTAAATGAAAAACAAATATTTGTAAAGCATGTTCAATATAAGGCTTTGACAATAGTTATAATAAAACGAAGGAAAATACCCGCATAACAAAATTAAAAGAAAAAAAATGTATTTCAGCTCAACTACATGTTTTTTGCTGTTCTACTAATACATGTATTTAATACATCGTTTTAAATATTAAACCCAATTTCCAGAAATGTACATCTTTATGTATTTGTTGGAGGTTTTTACTTGATGAATTATTTATATAAACTCATCATACAGCTTTTGAATTATTGTTCCTGTTTACATTTCACAATATGATTTGCTGGGTATGCCGATATTCAAGTACGAAATCATCTGAATTGTCAAAAGTAAATATAGATCTATCAAATCGTTAAAATATAGACTGGTATGCCAATGTTGGCTATACTCACTGACTGTGGTTTAAATGTGATAACAACTACTCATCATATCTATAACACCGCTTTAAATCTAATAAAGTGCGTGCAGAGAATTTAAGTTTACTTAAACAACAAGAATATGTATCAGATAGCCGTTAAGTTTACGTATTTATCAAATCACATGTTCACTCCTTTTATCTATGGTACATTGGACTTTATCTGAGCAGTTTGAATATACCTGCATTCAAATTTGAATTTAATCAATATATGGATTGTTAGGGCATAGATCTGTTCACTTCGTTTCATTTTCAGTGGTATTTATGTTTGTATTTCTTTTCATTTAAAAACATTAATTAATCAAAACAGATATATAATTACGTATTTATATGTTTAATCGTTTAATTAGAACCATGTTTGTATTATTATAGTCTTGACGGTACATGAAATAAATTCACGACTAAAACAGTTTTAACTTCCGATCTGGCAAGGCAGAAATTAACGTACATTGTTGGTAACATTTTCATCGGTCAAACGACAGTGACTACAAGTGGAAACAATTCATAATAGGATCTTGATCGAAATGTGTGAATATATATTAATATGCTGAAACGGACATTGTAAATAATAGAGCATTCCTGTGATATTAAACACTATTATATTGCGATGTTTCAGTAATATTCGAATAATATAGGGACGAAGCCAATTATTGTGAAATTGAATTTAGCAACACAGTTGTGAGTGATATTATTTTACTTATGGTAAACGGTTAATGATTTAATACGTATCGAGTTTGCGACAGAGCGAATCGTTAAGGATTATCAATATTAAGGGTGTATTGATTCCAATATTAGGATTATCGAGCGTACTGGGTATTGATTCCATATTGTTAAAACCTGTAGTCTGACGGTTTATGCTATTTTGAAAGTCGTTTAAATGTTTACCTTCCACAATATGTATGTGAATAAATTAATGACGCTTTTAAATGTGATCAATACCAAAAAATTCGGTGGTTTACATTCATAATAGGACAAATCATATTTACTTCGACGTTTAAAGAAAATATCGTATCGGTATAAACTATATGTTGGGTGGACAAACCAAATTTAATGAGTTAAACATGTTATTTGGCTATTTCTAATCAGCGAAGAATAAAACAATACTTAAAACATGAAGCAAGTTTTATATGAGGATTAAATGAAACGATTGTTTACCGGAATTAGCTTTACAAAACGGGGTGGACAACAAACTGTATAACATATAATAATATCGTTATAGGTTTAGATAAAGCAAGTGTACCAATATAAGTCATCTGTTCGACGCGGAAGAGATAAGCGGTTCAAACCAGGAATGCCAACACAGAAATGGGAAACCAAGTTATGGATGTAATCGACAAATTACGTAGCGGAATTCGGATTAGAAAAATGTAAATATTATCTTTTATTTATTTTTTTCCTAAATATATACTCAGCATTTCCATTGAAGTGTTATTTATACATATACAAGCGTAAATCAAGCAGTTTAATGAAACAACATATTAATGTTCTTTTAAATAGAACACACGCAACTTCCGTTTCCGTTTCAAAATGGAAGGTACATTTGGCGGGTTTTCGCGGGTGTTCGCACAAACAGATTGATTTCCTCAATAAAACTTAAACAAAGACCAATTTCATTTACGTAATTGATAGTATATGAGTATGATGCAAGTTAACAACGATTTAATAAAATAAAAAGTTCAATTATCGTCATTGTATGATATATGTGCTTGTTGTTTTGTTGTTGTTATTGTTGTGCTAGTGTAGCTTTCCTCAGTTCACACATTTTAAAACCTACCATGTGATAGAATATGCACATGTAATTGCTTTATCGTCGCATTCATTCAATAATGCAGGTCATGAGAACCAGAACCATCTTGACCATGCACAGGCAGACGTTGAAGGTAAGGCAAAGTTTTCCAATTGTCGCTTCCATAAAGGTCGACATATGCTTATATGCTTAAATGATTAACAGTTAGCTTATACTAACCACGCAAGATCACACAAGTCAATGCTTGTTTTGAAATTTCCTAAACAAATAAAGCAAATCATAGAATGATTGATTGCGAATAAAACTGTAATTAAAACGAGATACTATTCTTACTTTCGTATCATAAAACACACAAGAAATACGAAAAACAGACATACCGAAAATGCGTATTAATCAACACGTTGATATACAAAAGAATACAATATTTATCAATGTATTAATGGAGCAAATATTTTAAAGGGAATCAACTTTTCAACGGTGAGTCAGAACCTGCCATGCGCGTGCATACATGTGGTATATATTCAATATATTGTATAGATAATATTTATTTGCAATAAATTAACAACAACGTTTTTGACGTAATATTATTTTTATTACTAAAGACAAGAATTAAACAGATGTAACTTTCGTTTAACCATTATTTTATGTGGATTTGCATTATTATGTGGTGTTGATATTTTGTTTATTTTGTTGTTTCAGTTGCGCATTCTGATTCATGTGTTCTCTTATGAATATGTACATGTTTTGAATTTAAAAAAAACACACAAAACATTTGACGTGCAAATCAAAATGGTTGACAATCAAAATTTAATGACCACAACCATATGTTTTAATTTGACCAGTTTGGTCCACCTTGCCTACATATATATGTTATGGACTGAAAACCATCAAGCTTTCAAACAATAACACTATATATAAGTTCAAGAATATATAATATTGTTTAAAAAATGCTTAAGCCTGTTAAAACAGGATATGCTTAAGTTCACTATTTTCATATTGCACGAAAGTGTGCATCAATATTGTTGTAAAGACAAATTATATTTTGAATGAAAATTGTTTTCAGATATTCAGAATAAATACTACATAGTGTTGTAGCATTCATATTTAATCATAATTTTGATAAATGCAATAACAGACCTAAGCCAGTTATCCTGAAATTTGAACCAGATGTTTAAACATTATTTATATGATGGTGCAACTCTTGTATCGATTACGTTGCCCCAAATTGGTAAGTACGCAGTCTAAATAGCATATGTTTTGACACTTAAGTATACTCAAAATCACATTCACCTATTTCCATAATATAATTAGCTTTGTATTATACACATGCATATCTGTTATTTTTATAAGGTATGAATCAATATTTTGATTTAAAATTGATTAGTATAACAAACGCATCACAAAAGCTTGCTAAATATGTCAGAATTGCAACATAAATTTGAATCATTATTAAAATTGTCATGATGTGAGCACTTAATGCTTCCTAACTTGCAGATGCCAGTATTCGAAGCAGCCCAATACTATATCATTTTAATAGATTAACCAGAAATTATTGCTACTGATAACAGTAACTGTTTTGATCGTACAAACGTAAATGACTTTGTAACACTAACCATTGACCCGCAAAATAAATAAATAAATGCATATCTTACTGTTAACTTGTTGTATATAATACAGGAAACACCCATGCCGCAGTGGATTCTAGTGGGAATGGTGGAAATCTTGTCAGTACAGGTATGAAAATGCAACTTTAAATGACTTCAATGTGCTTCCGTTGAATTATAAGTTCAAACAATAGAATTATAATATGTATGTACATGCATTGTGCATTTGTAAGTATGTTGGTAAATTCAATACAACGCATGTATTAACAATGAGTGTTCAAATAGTATACTTACTGTTATATATATATGCCCCCCTTCGAAGAAGCTGGGGTATATGGCCTTGCGAATGTCGGTCCGTCCTTTTGTTTGTCCGAAGGTCCGTCAGTCTGTCGGTAGACCAAACCTTGTCCTGGAAATAGCTATAGAACCCTGGTCTCTTAAAACGTGATAGGTAGGTTTGTATTGATTAATTGAGGGACACGAATCTTTATTTAGTACTTGGATCAAAGGTCATGGTCGAACCGACCATAATTATAATAAAAACACTCGATTTCTTTATAATGTTCAAGAGATTGTCCGGACCATAACTACACAACCATTTGGTCTAGGTTCTTCAACTTTTGTAGCTATGTTGGTTATATTGGGTCGAAAAGCAACGTTAAACTGACCAAAATATTATAAATATACCACCCAATAATTGTAAAATCGGATTATTGATTTAACATTGTTAAAACCTGTAGTTTGAAGGGTTTTGCTTTTTTGAAATTCAGTTAGTCGTTAAAATTTTTGCCTATCACAATATATTTGTAAATACATTAATGACGCTTTTCGAATGGAGCACTCAATGTGACCAATACTGAAGGAATACGGTGGTTTACATTCATTATAGAATTAAACATTTATTCTGACGATAAAAATGTCGTTCCGGAATACTCTATATATTCTGGGGTGGACAAACCAAATGTAACGAGCTAAACATTTTATTTGACAATTATAATAAGCAAAGAATAAATCAATTATATAAACACAAAGTAAGCTTTCGAAGAGGATGTGATCAACGGATTGTGAGACTGAATGCACCTGAAATAGCCATATATAACGGGGTGGACAACCAAATAAATACCATATAGTGATAATGTAATATATTTCGATTAAACAATTATACTAATATTAATTGTATTTGGAGAGGACAAGATAAGCGGTTAAAACCAGGAATGACTTAAAAGTAATGATCAAGAAAGTTATGGATTGAGCGACAGTCTGTAGCAAACACCGGATAAAGAGATTGTAACTATTGCCTTCTTTATTTTTACTTAAAGAAAATAAGTAAATTTTACATGGGCGTTGTATAAAATAAATTATTTAAGAGAAAATATATAAGTTTAAAGAAAAGAGGAAACTATTTTTAAATAGAACACACCTAACTAACGACTTCCGTTTTCGTTTTTAACTTATGAAAATAGAAGGTGAAGGTAAATATGAGACCCGATTGGCGGTCATTCCTTGCATTATATATTGAAATTTGGTTTATGACGTTTACGTAATTCATCGTCCAGAACGGGTTATTCAAATAATTTTCAATTATATGTATTCATTTTATGACACATGCTCGTGTTTTTGATGTTGTTTGTTTGTTGTTGTTTGTATTGTTCTTATCTGTTAGTTCATACCTCATTTCAATAAACCTTTCGTGTGATAAAAATACAAATGTAATTCCTTGATTTGGAATCAGTTACAATGATCACTATCATTATTAATGCAGATCACTTTGCTGAGGTAAACAGGAACGACCATGATCCTGCACAGACTGATGTTGAGGGTAAGGCGGAATTCTCCAATTATCGCATAAATTATGATAATAACCACACCAATTTACAGTTTACTTCATCACATCTGAATATACTTATTACATACGATTGCAAGATGCAATGCATGTGACATTATTTCAAAAAAAATTAATCAAATTTGGAAGGATATTTTTGTACATAAACGAGTATAACTGTTATTAAGAATGAAATACCATTTTTTTCTTTACATAAAAACACGCAATTTAAACACACATGTAAACATATACATACGATAAATAAATGAAATATTTATAAATGCATTATTTTTTAAAGAAAATATTGAAGGAGAATCAACTCAGAACCTGCCATCACTAGGCATGCATTAGGCATTCTTTTTTATTAGAACAAAATAGGCTTTCTCTGCAGGTGAAGTTCCTAGCAGTCTAAGAGGCAGTCACAATTCCTCAAATAACAACAGCCATGCATCTGATGAGCTATCATTCCAGACGTGGCACACTCTCATCACAGATTCCTTTGAAAACAATTTTGCCAATAACGCTGGGCATTCGACAGACACACAGTCAGGTCCATGTTTGGTAGCTGTCTACACAGAAGATGAAACCGCTCCCAAAGTGGGTTTCAGGTCCAGCGATCTAGAAGAAGAGGTTGCGATAGATGTGTTTGGCGAAGGAATTAGCAGAGCTGAATCCTGTCCTTCCATTTCGTTAGATCAAGACATTCTTTCGATCTGTGTTATTCAAGGTTTGGTGTTTGTTGAATATACTGAAAAGTTTAAAATACGATAAATATTAGTGCAATTGTGAACGGATATTAACATGTTAATTCCTAATTAGTTGATCAGCAGTCATCTGGACTGCCATACACGTGTACTTCACAGTACAATATATTTTACATCTGGCTATAAAAATAGTGGCTATTGACATATAATTACAACAACTACCGTTTTAGGCATTCAACATTACATGTAATACTTATTAAAAGTGTGTCTTTGTGTGCATTATATACAAAACACAAGTTAATGATGATAAATATTAACACAAATATGATGATGATGTGGAGGCATATCTGGAGATATAAAGTCCTGTATACAATACATAAGGCTATATATAATAGATTTAAAGAAATGTTGGAACCTACATCAATCTTAATGGCAAATGCAGATCCCCCTACTAAAAATAGCGAAATGTCTAGCCACATTATATAAATTGTTGACATCGAACATGCTTAAAATAGTAGTTAAGTATGTTTTTTTCTCAAACATTGTAGTTCTCGGAATGCTTCTATAGTATGTCATGATTGCTAGCCTCAATAGCTTAAAGCCTATTTATTGCCACTACATAACGATGCAGGGTGATGGCAAATCATGTAATCTAACTATATATATATTATATTTGTGCAAGCAATAAAATAAAGATTTGTGCAAAAGAATAATGTTGCACAAAATTGAATAACTTAGTATTAGACTTAGGTTTGATACAAAGGTAACGTGCCATGGTAACTGGTTTGCATATTTTAAACTGTATTTCAGGTGAGGACAACAACTTACCAGTGCCAAACTTGGTTGACACTTTGTAGGTTGTTTTTTTTTTCTTCAAGACACACTGTCAATCGTTTGAAAGAAATTGTCGATATGTTTAAATCAATAGAACCACAATACACCACTTTATTTTAAAAGTTATTTATTGTCCAATTAAAGGTTTTTGTACAATAATAACTTGTTTCACTTGTGTACACTCTGTTAAGGTTAACACATAGCACTATGCTTAAGATATTTTATTGAGTATTTTAGAAATAAGCCGATTTGAACACTATAACATTTAAACTGTCAACATATATAATAATGACATATAAATAAATGTGTAACTTGACAGAAACTTGTCTCAAAAATACCTTTTGTATTTCCAATATCAGGTCAAGAGATATAGAAGATGTTGGAATAACTGAATCTTGGCCTATGAATCATGAACCACAGTCTGGTAATGTTTTATCCTTGATGCAAAGAATGCATGTATGATTTAGTTAAAGTGTTAAGATACTCATTTTACAATTGCTTTAAGTCATTAACTTCATATTAGTTAAACAAAGCTTTAACACAAGATATGTGACATTCACCTAATCCTAACTTACGCTGATTTGCATGTTACACTAGCATTGCAACAAATATCATCAATACATTATTTGCTTTACATTTATTGCACTGTAACATATTTCCATAATATACCTTATTAGAGGGATAGTGTATATTTATCACTTTATAATGTGTGTACATTTTGTTATTTTGTCGACAAACAAAAAAGTAATTCTTCTAACGTATAGCCTTAACCTGTCTGGGGTGCAACAAATTTGTGGACATTGTTATATTGATGTTCCAATCTACTGATATAGTGTTTGCGATACAGCGATACATCCATTCTTGTTTTATAATTTTATGAGTTAAATATTATATGTGAAAATCCTGACCACTTGAATTACAGTTAACCTAACCTCAATAAGATGAAGTGTTCAATTCCGATAGGTCAGATAATGAAAACAAAATCATGCTAACAAATAACTTTAGAGTAAGAAATTTACTACATGTAGTTAAAATGAATTAAGAGAAAGCTATTAACGCTTGTTCTCCATAATATATCAGCTCAGTAAAGCGGAGACGAATCCAACAAACAAACACATGTTCTAAGTAAATACATCTCATCCAACCGTCATGGATAGTCCGATTCAATATGTTTGTATGATGCCATGTTTAACGCATGCCACATCGTTGTCAATTTGTTCATAATGACTATTTAATTTTCACAACTATAGTGTAGGCATTATTTCTTGAATATTTTGTCTGAACATAAAATGTCCTAGAAATCTTTCTCAATATCAAAAACGTATTTGGCAAGATGTGAATTTCTGACAAACAATGGAAGTTCTCGCTTTAACAGTCCATTGCTGCAAAACAAAAAAAATCAAAATGCTATCACATACAGGAGTGGTTCCAAATATTTTAGTATGTCAGTTTTGAGCAGTAAACATCATTGTCTGTTTTCAATACAAAATATAAATAAATTATATTAACACTTATATATTAACACTTTTAGAAACTATGACGGTTGTCTTTTCACTACAAAATTCATATTCATGACGTGTGCACCAGCAAGTGTAACATTCCAATCATGAATGATTAAAATCTTCTATACAATTAGATGATGTAACTGAAAAAATATTGGAGGTTAACATTTGTGTCAGATGATTACAAAATTACATAATAGCAATTGTACACCAATATACAGTTAAACATTAATACTATTCTTAAATTGTCTTTAAAATGATGATTGATGGCAACCCTGGTAATTTGCTTTGTCTGTTTATTCAATAGTGTACATAGTATATCATTTTGGTCTCAATTCCTTATTTTAGGACTACATAAATCATTTGTTGTATTGAGCTTGGAAGACACATACTATAATTTTGGACATGTCCAGTTTTAAATGTAACTGTAATGGATTTGTTTTAAGCTGCCGTTTACTTAGACATAAGGACTTTTTAGCATCCAGATTCAGAATGGCATATGATCAAATATAAAACCAGTAGTTGTTGGTGTACTATGTAGCGTATACCGTTTGCGATATATAAACTACAGTATGAAATTAAACAGAATCAATGGCATACTCATTGTAAGATATATCAAGGTTGTTATTTGATTTGAGTTCAAAATGAAACATAATAAACCCACTCACTTTTACCTGGAGTGATAACTGATTGCAAAATAACCGTAATACATACCTCACATTGTGTTCATATGGTTTTGACAAGGCATCATTGCACTTGAGACACCAGCACAGAGCAACTGTAAGTTTACAATTTTAGAATGAAAACCAGACACATGATCAGCATGTCACAATACAACCATGTAACAGTACCAATATCAGTGACTTATAATTTCATGAAGACACAATGGTTAACCACATGGAAATCATTATGTAAAATGACCATGGATACTAACAATAATAATTTGATAAATTTCTTATAATATACTTTATAAAATGGATATATTTTGTGTATGTTGGCTTATCTTTTATAAAACATAACTAGTTTTGTTTACTGTATAATTTTATTGGGTAACACATGCCTCTTGAAATCGACACAATTCAAATAATTGACGAAGAGATATAGTGTCCAATAACAGTTTTATCGTTGGTTTTCTAAATCACAGGCACAAAATGGGCGTGTTAATTCTAAGGAATGCCTTGTATTATAGACCATAAATGCCATGTGATATAAATTTATAGAATAAACTTAACCAATGAAAACTAGAAACAATCAAGCTTGGCATAAACATTTGTGATAATACTGTTGGCATATGTGTGTTTGGCTGTTGATAATTTGACTACACAGCTCTGAAGTGACATTTATATTAACGCCTTTAAACTGTTACTGGTTTGTGAACATCTGTGAAATCTCTATTTGGACGTATTACATTTAATACTTTTTTGTTTCTAAACAATGTATTTTAGTCAAGGGATCTTTCTTTGTCATTTACCTGTTTAACAGATGTGCTAAGTTGTCAAATTGACATATATATTTATACCAAACTTCATTTAAATTTTCACATAACAAAGCAGAATTCCGCTAGATAATACGCTGCTTTAAAGCATTACTATTTAAGTAAAACAATAGTGTTTTGTATTATCAAATCAAATAATTGTTCACATTTTTCAAAGTGAATCGTAGAATTATTGCATAAGCATGTATAAGCCACAGAAACTATTGATTTGCATCTCCAGCAGATCAACTGTTTAAATCAAACGCCAGTGACTGTGAAGACAATGTGGCAACGCTCGAAACTCGTAACATGGATCATATATTGGACATATATTGTTATACACTATGTTCAGTTGAGATTTTGACAACCTAACACTGTGGTTAAAACATTTAAAATAAAGCACTAGAAACAGGATTACAATAGCATTCATCTTTTATCGGCAATTGTTTCCTGTTCCCTAAATTCATTGTTCAGAACAAAACCGACTGCATCATCTTCTTGGACTTATTTGTTATATGTTATATGCAATATATGCTGTTTCTTTGTCATCAACTTGTTTGGTTGTTATTTTCAGTTTTGGAACTGCCAATGCCAAATTTGTACCCCAGGTATGTGTGTCTTTAGTTTGAAAGTTTTTTGTTTGTTTACACCCCTAATGACAATAGCTTTTAATAAAGGGCATTAAACTATTAAAAGTGTTCCTCTGCTTTTGATAGAGGGTATTTTTGTTTTAATATTCTGCAATTAATGTTCATGTTGATACCATTTAAATATGTGTAGTACTGGTTGCAGAACGCTCGAATTTTTTTTTTTGAAATCATACTGTAGTGGAATGCTCTTTTGCATGCATTTACCTTGAAGTAAGAAAGTGTCTTACTTTAATAAAAGGCACTTAAAATGGCATTTGCATAGGGGACTGTGGCGGAAAGCGCAAATGCACGTATTGTCTTCGATCGATCTGTTATAAATAAACAACATATTAGTATAGGCTGATCGCAAATGATACATCTTAACATTCGTTGCATTTAAGTGTGCACAAGTTTTATTTTCGTAAGACACATATTTCTATGTATCTAATGCTTAACATAAGACTATATGAATGCACCTCATTTATGACGTTTTTGTTGTGTTGCAGGCAAAGCCTCGTCGACGACAATTAGGTATGTAGTTCAATGACAAATGTATGTTCTTTTTTTTTGTGTTATTTGTGTCGTATAAACTAAAAATGACATTGCTATTTTAGTTTACATGTGACTCCAACTCTGCACTGGAATTTAAATTCAACCAATTTGTTTAAATATATTTTCTGTTTATACAGGTACCTTCTCTTTGAGCAAGGAGCAGTAGATGTGAAACTTGTGTGCCTTCATTATCTCAAAATCTAAAAAAAAGATAGCAAAATTTGCTTATGATTGTCATTAACATTTTTAATTTTAACATACTTAATTAAATGTACGATTTACACATGTCATGTTTGAGATTGGTTTGGTCAAGAGCTAAATGTGTTATAATGTGACTTAACTAAGAAATAGGCGACGATTGGTAGCATTAGTCTAATGTCAATACTAGCTTGGGACGAAATATAAAAGGTAATAATACATGACTAAAGCTTATCAAAAGCAAACATAATAAATACTTCCAAAACTATATTTCTTTGTAAATATAATAACTATTGAATCATATATGAAATATAAAAAAAAATTCATATCAGCATCATAAACCATTGTGTTCTGATCTTTAATTGTGTTCGTTTTTTTACCACACAGTGTTCAATTTATATTGATATGTATTTTTATATATTCAATGATGTACATCAATATGTATTAGACGCGTTGCATGATACATTTGAAAAACGAGTTATCATTGCAGTGTCCTTATTGTATAACCATTTTCTTACTACGCATGCTCTAAAAATATTTGATAAGTTTACATAAACATACTTTCTTAGGTTGAATTAATTGTGTGTGTGTGTTTATTTAGCAGATTGTTTCCTGTCCGTTTGTTTAACTTAAAATCTAGTGAAATCAATTATGATTTGTTCTTTAACTACACATACAAATACAATTAAAGTGTTGATTTATTTTATGTTGTTGCGAAAACAACTTTATTGTTGCTATATTTAAGTATAATTATTGGTTATAAAATGGGTTGTATATATTATAACCAATGTATACAATACTACGTAACAGTGAAAGGGAAGAAACTCTTATTAGTAGAAATATTCAATGACAGGGTATTTTTAATAAATATACTCTTATTTTTGCAAAGTGAAAATGTCTCTACAAGGTAAGGGGAAAATGTATATATTTGTGATGAATTGTTAATTGTATTCTTTATAATTTATCGTATAATATTGTATGGCAAGTACCCAAGTGTTCTATTTGTTCACAATGGATTTGTTTGTTGTATGTATTGTTTGAATGAGTAGCCTATTGGTGATCTGTATGAAATAAAGGACATCGATGTTTTTTCCATGAGTTTCTTTACTGCTGATAGAGTTGGATTTGCGAATAGCTTACATATGGAATATGATAAATACATTTGTTTAATCCTTCTTTATTTGACTCCTGCCCCCCCCAAAATAATCTGGGGTATGATACCCCTGTGTATTGGCACCCTGCTGTGGACACATAGTGGTTACCTTCATCATCTGAGATCAATACACTGTGGCAGAGGCAACAGTGCACACAACCATTGCTCAGTCAGCTGAGAGAATAGATTGCTGAGCAAATAATAATATTTTATTTCATGGGGGACCAATACACTGCTTCGAATAGTCATGGTGAGCCAGACATTCCTTAAACTAGGCCTTGGGACAGGTTTTATCTGACTTTCACACTCTATTGACACATCCCTTAAACACCAAAATGAGATACACATACACAAATGCTCTAATGAAGCAACTGACATTCTCATACAAAAATAAAATGTAAAAGGATTGCAATACAATACAATTCTAGATTCGAGTTTTGCAAAAAAAGATCAAACTGAATTATCATTGTCATTTGTTCATTACATTGTAAAACCCCAAAGTACATTAGTTGCTCTGGTAACCTCTATCATGCTATCGACATAATATCATTAAGCTGTCTGAACATTGGTTGTATTCTTCAGTCATAGAGACATTCCACCTGCAATTATTTCATTGTCGCATACCCCGAATGTAACATTTTGCAGCAATCTACTATCTATGTGAAAGACAAATGATGGTGCATCTTATTATGAGGACGAAAGCTTCTGGTTAACATTTATAACGTGTTTAAGGTTCTGTAAGCTTTGCTAGTCCTTTGCAAAAATCCATTTAACTACTCTGAATAATCTGAGTTCAGTTAAATTATCAATGAATTTTTTATTTGCAATGCAGAACCATATTGCACATATTTCAAATAAAATTATTAACATTTGTGAAGTAGGTTAACCGCCGTATATTTTTTTTATACAAACTAATCGTTTAAAGATTTATAACTCGTTTTGTATTGACAACGATAACCATGCGCAAGAAACCGTTCCTGATTTTAAAGTCGATCCGATTGTATTCAGGTAGTTTGCATAATATGTTGTCACAGAGTGTAAACAAATACAATCAAGTTGAACAATGTATCCACATTATTATACATCTGTTGTTTAACCCTGATATTACCTATGGTATGGAAATATTGTTTTCCATTTTATCATTGGATCTCTCCATACATGATGTAAAACTGGCGCCACCCATATCCTAATTTGGTCAATACTACTATTACTGTCTTGAACTTCAAAATGTGCAATGAGAGACGTTGAAAATTGAGTGAAACACCGACTTGCATTTTAATACTATGCCAACGAAAAGGGCCGAAAATGGACAACTGCAGTAAACATTCTGAGAATTTCATATTAATATTGGCATATAAAAAGGTCAAATAAAAAGTACATAATATGTAAAAAGAGTTTATGCATACGGAGAAAAAATTCATTAGTTAATTGAAATCTTGTTTGTTTGGCCCTTTTCTTGTTTATACTTTGACATCGTGTGTGGGTATCTTATATAAACATAGTATGCACATTCATTCAAGTCTAAATAGCGTAGCTGGTTTCAGCGCTGTCTACTGTCATTTGAGTTCGTGAGTTTTCTTTTTTTATTTGTAGGATTTTATTAAAATTATCATAATGTAGTAAATAATTCATGCGTTATTTATTGATACGCCTTTTATTGCTCATTTCTTGAACATAATAACATCTAAATTACTGAAGGAGATAACTTTTTCGTTCACAGAGTCACTTTAAATTAATAACTGTGTCTAAATGATGAGTTCATGTTTCTTGTACTATCACGAATAACAAATGTCAGAGATGATAATTTGGTAGGCGTGTATTGGATCAGATCTATTCACAGAATGGAATGTGTATAATTTAAATGAGGTTAGCTTAGACTTAAGCAATTTGTGTATATTATGTGAGTGAGGGACTGAACACACGAGATTTAACCTGGAAATTGTCATGCGAGAAGTACTGTTTACAACGTTTAAACCCTTCACAAATTACCCGAAAACAGCAGATCAGCTGGGATCGCCTAAAAGTAATTTATACGCATAAGTGAACCACGAATATTTAGTTATTGATTACGAAAGTAAATGTGAAGAACAGGGTACAATTTGTCTATCGATTATCTGAACAGGGCTTCAACTGATGGGGGTAATTTCAACAGCGTATACACTTAATACACAGACAGAACGGCACATATATGAAGTGCATGTGCAGATTTCCAATTTTTAGAGTAAACACTGGTTGTGTTCATGCATAAGCCTTTATTTGAGTAAAGGGCCCGAATTTGTTTATGGAATCATGAACATTGTAATTAATATATTTTATTTGCATGTATACACAAAAATGTTATAAAGCATGTGATATAATCAGTTGACTTATTTACCCAGACTATCATATTTCTAATTAATATTTAATATGATTTAACACCAAACGAACGATCTGTAATAATAGTTGATTTAAGACCATGCTCAAAGTATATTATGAAATACGCTCAGTTATACATGTAGGGTAAAAATATACAGGCATTATAAAGATGAACCAATTAAAATGATCGACAAAAGGTATGCAGATGTGGACACATTGTTGACTGTGTCAATACTAGTAAGTGATCCTGATATGCCTATTCCAAAATTTATTAGGATACACGTACACTAAAACCTGAATTTATGGAGGGTAATGTATACTCAGTCCAAAATGTATAGACGGTAATGTACTTCCATGATTGTTTTATTTCCTTTTTATCTCGTGATTTTCCGTGCGTTACTTACGCGTGTATGCGTTTCATCTGGTCGTCTGAATACCAGTTTTGTTTTCAACTAAACCTTCATTACTTTAACTGCAAACGTTAAGAAAGGAAAAATCACACACACAGAGGAAAGTTCACCTCAAGCAATGTAGAATATTTTTATTTGCATTCATACTAGGCTTTGTTGACTTCATTTTTGTTTTCAATCGTGTACGAAAGATTTTGGTTCGACTCACGCATAAATCTTTTTATATATTTAATAACACAATATCGAAATTCAATCAAGGCTTCTATAATGTTGTTTATAAATGTATATAATTTATTTTCCAATATCTAGGTCCCTGTTTTAGGTGATAAATAAATAACGATGAAATGATAACATTGCCTTGAGGAAGCAAATACACATTGTAATAAATTAAGTCAAGTTCAGAGAAGGTAAATGCAACATTTTGACCATATATTTACATAATAACATGTACTCCATAGATAGGTTTGTACCATGTAAACTGAGTTTGTTTTAAATGCGCGTTATGTCATATTATATTAGGGAAGTTATTTGAGAAAGAGCAAACAACATTTGTTGTACTTTTGTAAAAAGTGAGTTGCAATAAATATCGATATGTTTAAATTTTCATTACCCGTATTGCAAATATTTTTTTAAGTGATGTGCCTGTCTTGCGATTCAAAATATTAAATAAGAACAATGCCTTTGACATAAAATCACCGTAAAAATGATAAAACTTTAAATACCAATGCAATGAATTACATTGCTGTAATCAAGTAAAACATGCTTAACATCATAAAAGAAAACGAAGACATGACCCTCAAACATTGAACCATAAGTAATCGAACAAAAAAGTATTAGGTATATAGAAAATACTAAGTTATGGTTGAATAAAGAGCAAATACAATTGTTTATTCAACATATACCTAGTACTTGATTTATCCCATCATTTTCTATTTTTGTGAAAATGAAAACACTAAAAATATTACGAAACACCTAAAATGACGTCACAAAATAGACAAGTACCGTCAATATACTGCGCGTGTTTGCTTTATCCTACAAGCAAAGTTTATCACACGGGGCGTTATCTCGACAATGCCAGCGTGCTTATGGGATAAAAGAAGAATTGTTATTAAGCAGAAATGTGCTTGGAATTCGTCAGAGCCTATCCATTAATCACAATCCGATGTAGTTTTTTTGTCAAATGTGTTATAGTTGATTGTAAAATAATAATAGCGTGTTAATATATAGAGGATATTTGTTGATTTCGGTAAGTTTTCTATGACCACGAGTAAAATAAATATTCGACCATTCACCCAAATCAAAGCATTGTCTTTTTTACTTTATGCTTTTGGCCAAAAAATAAATAAAATCGCGCGAGATAAGCTTAAACATCACACGTTGTGTATTCTGACGTCATAACATTGATTCCAAATGATTCCAAAATTGTTTGTCATTTGTATGGTGAGAAAAATTGCCGTAATGTGTGCGTCGTTGTCGCTAAGTAATATTTTTGTTGAATTTTATCATATGTTTTCTGTAAACAAATATATGCAAATATTGTACATGTTTATAAATTTGCCAAGGGAGGTAAACCACTACTAGGAGATCGATGCGATTGATAGAAAAATAGTGCGTTTTATGTTATATTAGCATATGATAAATGTGCATATATTTACGTATGAGATCAGTGTTTTTCTTTCTTATTGCATTATTTAAGTATAATACTGTACATTCAGCCTATTAATTGGTTTCCGTTTGAAGCAATTACCTTGCGGGTGCCTTGCTTCCTTAAATGTAAATCCATGTTTAAATAACTTATGCGAAAAAGCTGTCAACATTTCGCTGGTTAAGGAAAATATGTTTATTTTGGTGTATGTTTCATAGTGACTTGTTTATTTAAATATTATTACATGTGTGGAAATACAACGTTGAAAATGTAGTCATTATGTCACTAAAGAAATCACTTTTGTGCAAGACATTAACGTAAGCCAGTTAACTGATATTAACGGATTGTATAATTTTACTGATTCATTTACAGTTATATAAAATGGAGAATAAACTAATTCGATTTAATTTAGTGAAATAACGAAAGCTTTGAAGTATCAATTGCATGCTTTTGAAACCATACATACCTTACTGTAGAATATAGGAGTGTGATTTTTGCAATGCTGTATTTAATAATTGTATGGTTTATTTGCATAATCAGGAATACATACTTTTGGCAAAAGACAATCATGCTATAAATAAATATACACAGTGAGATGAAGATAGACTTTATAAGAAAATAATACTTAGAATGCAAATACTAGCAGTATATGACAAAAAAATATAACACAAACACATCTAAGTAATGTAAAACATTTGAAACAACTAGGAAGCAACAGAAAATAGTCGATGATATCTTTTTGTTTTAACATTGCAAAATAGATAAATTTTCATACCTTACGAATACGTTTAACTGACTTTGAAGACAGTAAATTTTCCAAATAATTCAAGGTATTAAATGATAGTTTTATGTTGTATTTAGACCTCAGATCTCTTTGTTTTGGACAAATACACAGAAAATAAAATTCAGATTCGACCGCTCCAGTATTACACACTTTACACTTACGATCATTGATATTAATATTATTAAATCTTCCTTTTTCAATTTATAAATGATGTGAATACAATCGAAATCTACTCAGTGCTATTCAATGCTTTTCATTGTCGAAACAAGTCAAATAAGTTTCGAAACAAATTATCTTTTTTTAATTTGGTGTAATATTTCAGTTTACTCTGAGACTGAATGCACTCATACCAAGTTTGAATGTAAACATCACGGACTCTTTGTTTCAACATATATGTATTATTGATATCATGATTTTGGTACAACCACAGGTTACTGAGACCTAGTAGATCAAGTGTAGTTTAAACAGCATTTGGCCACCAAAATTTACTATCAATATTGATGCAAGCTTAATCAGTGGTTAAATTATTAAATACTTAAAAAAAAAGGTTTCTGTTATTTCATGATTTTGCACCAATAGTTCAGGGCTTTTCTTTGCATATGACAGAAAATGGGAAGCGGCCAAGTTCGCATAGTACAGCAGCATTTGATGTTTGTTGACGAACCCCAAGTATATGCTTACAAAATGTGTAGTGCAATTTATCTACCTCAAGCAGATCATATATACACCAGACTTCACAGCCGTAAGTCATTATAGGTATTACCATTGCGTCAAAAAGTAACAGTTTTGTTTTAATATCTCATTTGATTCTGCTAAATAATGAAAATAAATTATTATATGATGTGAGAGCCTGTTCATTTAATGCGTCGACTGCACGTTTAAATGAGCCGTTGTTGAAAATTGTAACACCTAAGTATGTGAAAAAAATCAACTATCTCAATATTTTCACCATTGAGTTCCCATTTGTGAAAATTTCTATTTTTATACTTTTGAAAAATGCATACCTTTTTTTGAGGCCCCATTTTCTAGAATATTCATTACTACAGTTTAACTGGTTTTGGAGACTACGAGGATCAGTTGAAAAAACTGCATTGTCGTCTGCAAACATCAACATAAAAACAGATAACATATCGATATCACTTGATAGGTTTTCGGAACTCAAAATTTCACAAATATCATTTATAAACAAAAGAAAACAGAAGAGGTGACAATGGTTTGCCTTGCTTGACCCCTAGTGATACATCACATAATTCTGAGTATGACATTGTATTGATACAATTTGCACATAATTTTACATTGTTATATATGGATTTCAACATATTAAGCATTTTACAACTAATACCTGAATCTGCAAGTTTAATCCATAGGGCATCATGAATAACAGTATCCACATCTTTCTCATAATCGACAAAAGCGCAGTAGAGTTATAAATTATTTGCTAAAACCAAACTGATTTTCATTAAAAATGGACTCATTTTCACACCAACTATTAAGTCGGTTCCGCAGTGTTAAAAAAACACTTTAGCAAGAATATTTACGAGAGAAATCCACCTTTAATTTGATGGATTGGATTTATCCCCCTTTTTGAACAATGGAACAATTGCGAATTTAGTCCATTGCTCAGGATATAGGCTATTGTCAAATAAGTAATAAAAGTTTGAACAAGGTATGGTGCAATAAATTCTTTGTAATCAATGAAAAAGTCCGCTACGTTCCCTTCCAAGGAAGCACTTTTATTCCGAGACATTGCAGATATCGTTTTAATAATGTCTTCTGTTGTAAATGGACAATCGAGAAATTCAATATTTATTCCGTCTGCTGAATCTGAATAATTAAAACTTCTAAAGGAATGTTCATTAAGTATTGCAGACATATGTTTAAAATGATTTAAACAAATCATTAACACGTATATTAGTATGCTTGTTACAACCTCCTTTAAATTTCTTCATATAATTTCAAAATTTCAGAGAATCAGATATACTTATACATTGAAGGCGACGTTTCTCTTTCTTATTATAAACAGATTTGGCTTTTCTCTCACAAACACGATAAGACCGCCTACCTTCTAAAAATGTAAACGATTTGTATCATGGTTCGTTGTAAAATAATTGCTTTGCTTTATAAAATGTATGCTTTGCTTTTTGACAATCAGCATCAAACCAACTTGGCTCCTCCGAATGTATTTTATTATTATTATTGGTTATTTTACGGCATCGTTTACCTTGAATACTAAATGAAATTCGAGTAATTAAAGACGAAAGGTCGATAATGCACGAATCTAGATATATAGAACCGTTAACCAACGACTGTGTAAGTAGGTCAAAATGGTATGATTCATTTTGTAACATGTCATAAACTGCTTCTTTACTACTGCTCGTGGTGACCCAATGGATACGTTCAGATGTATTAATTGGAATTAGTACATTATTGTTTAGATTCAATGAAAATTCAATAGCACAGTGATCCGTAAGTTCACTCAATTCGTGAACCTTTATATTATATAAAATCCTATTATACAAATCATAATATGTTTGTTTGTTTGTTTGGATTTTTCGCCGTATTCAACAGTATTTCAGTCATATAACGGCGGTCATTTAACCTACTCACACGTTTCCTGGGTAAGCGAGTTTACCAGTACTAAGTGCACATACATGCCAGTAACTGACAACCGCCCTACTTGAATCAGAGGTAGGGGGAGAATGGCCGTAGAAATAATTTCATGACCAATCCCCACACAAGTTATGTGGCCGGGTTGGGAATCGCACCCGCGATCTTCGGATTTGTAGTCCAGCGCTCTACCTAGTGAGCAAGCCGGCCCGGCAAATCATAATTTGTGATAACATAATCAACAACACTCGCGCCAACAGCATTTGTGTTAAAATTATAAAAAGTGAAAAATCTTGGCTCAAGGCGCCCATTAAGTATGCATGCACTACATTCTTTGCAAAGGGTTAACAATTTATTCCCAAACCGGTTTTTAGTACATCTTGAGATTTGCGTTTTAGTAATTCGTTATAATTAAAATCATCCTCGGGCATGTTTACATAACGGTTCAAATTAGTATTCTCTATTAAGTCACACCTTTCACCCACGTTGGAGTTCAAATCACCCGTGAGAACTAAATCACAGAGCATTTTATAATACGATATTCGTTCAGTGATATAGTTTAAAAAGTCCAATTCAAATGAAGGCGAACTGCTGTACCTGTAAACTAAGGAGTCTTCTGGTGGGATGTAACAGTGTTAAATATATACATCATTATCGCAACTGAACTAATTTTTACGCAACTTTATACACATAAAACGGCATGAATTACTTTCTACCAGTTCAAAATGAGCGAAAAATATGTTTTTGTAATAAACAACAAGACCACCGCTGCAACGTTTAGCATTTTTGTTAAATTAAGGCCTAGAACAGGCAAAATGATGAAAGCAGTCCAATGTTACATTCGCACCAGAAGAATGTTATATTTCACGGAGTAAAACAAAATCAAATTCATTTATGTAGCACAAACAATCATTGTCAGATCGTTTAGAGTTTAAACCTTGAACGTTCCAAACAAGAAATTTAAGCTGCTTCCGTTGTTGATCCTAGCGCGGAACTGATGGTTGACGCGGCGCTCTGTTACTGGGTTGCCCTCGTGCATTTCGGTGGTGGGTCTCGGAGCATCGCGGCGGTAATTCGGGAGCTGGGCCTTGAGGACGTTTGCCTACTGTAAAAGTAGTATCACCAATGTGAAGTTTATCATACACCAATGACGCACGTTTTCCTTATTTGCGGGCCTTGACAAGGTATGGTATAAGAACTTTGCGTCGCTTTTGAATCGCACGTGGGTACTGATAACTGACGCGTTTATTTGAAGCACGTGGATTGTCCAGCATTTTCTGTTTAATCATGATTTTATCTTGAAAATAATTGAATTTTGCAACAATTCGGCGGCATGAACCCCGATCGTAGCTGCCGATGCAATGCGCTTGGTCTATTTTAATAGCACTACGAGCATTAGGTATTGCCCGGTCATTTTCACAGAAATAATTAGTTCACATGATTACCTACATTCTTGCGAAAAGAAGCGTTCAAGTGTTCTATTCTTAATAATTGTAGTTTGTGGCGCAATTTAAATTCACAAAAGAACAAAATATTGGCGAGTACTACTTTTGAACAAAATTATCTAGACGGAAAGAGTATTATACGTATAGTTTTGCACAACCAAATGTATGATATAATGCTTCAAGTATAAAAATCGTATTTGTTTCGATATAAAAACAAAAAACTGTGTGTTCGACAGAGATGTGATAAGTAATTGAAACCACTATTGAGTAAGAAGAACTTGAACACATGGTTATGGATGTATGCGACAAACTACGCTTCGGTAATAGGATTTATGAAAGGTGAATGCATTTTTTTATGTTTTTCTTTTTTTTTTTAACTGAAATAAACTTATATGTTTTATATGGTTGTTGTATAAAAAAACTCTTATAGAAGTGAAATCGTATATTCATAACATAAATAAATAAATAAAAATATAAATAGAAGATGTGCAACTTCCGTAGCGTGATCACCATGGAAGGTAAACATTAATTGCTTTATAAGAAAAATTAATTCCTTTTAAAACTAAGCCGAAATAGCATGTTTGTCATTTTCATACTAGCCATCATACACACGTGGTCCAAATTTAGTATATATAATTAAACATCTCTGTTATGTTTTAATATCGCATAAATTCGTATTTTGTATTTTGATTTAGGTGTTATTGGTTCATTTTTTATTACGTTCGTTAAGATCAGAGACTGTTTATAATCTGCGTCATTATTGTTGCTTTTGGCTGACCCTGATTAATTATAAGCTTAGTTTACATATTTCAGAATGCGTATGTTAAGTTTGTGGTGTAATTGCCAAACCAAACAATGATCTTTCAACAAAATCTTGTAAATGTGTATCTGTAAATAATATAGCTATAATTGACATACACTTCTTTCTATCAACACAAATGTACCGAACACAACATGAGGTATATGTGATTTAAATAAACACGTATAATATTATGGAGCGCCCTTCATAGTTCCTTGTTTGTAACTGAACAACGAGCAACATGACCAAGATATTTGCATTTATTTCATTTATTTTGTTCAGACTTTCTTTGTAAATGTTAAGTAATATAACTTAGCCGCGTGTACAACATTTACTCATATATGTGCATTAAAAACACAAAAATACAATAAGATTGTGTACCAATTTTGGCAAACATGATAATCATTAAGCTGACGGTACTTGTTATAATGTAAACATAGAAATTCTGTGCAAATGTAAGTGCTGAAGGCAAAATCTTATTATTTGTCTGAAAATAAAAATACACCCAAGGACGTTTTTCAGATAACTGTAATTGTAATTAGTTTGCCTCCAAGAAAGTTGAACAACTGCCTTCACCAGGAAAATTATAGATCTCAAGCCAAAACCAGAAATTGTTTTAAACAATCAGAATAATCTGAATTCCTCTCAAGGCTCTGGCTTAGATGAAGTCCAGTAACGCTTCTGGTTTGTTAAATATACCTATAACACATATTCTCAGTATGTCGTTATCTACAAATGTTTTACCGGATGATACAAGTGCTAGGGTTTCACCTTTGCATAAGTAAAATAGTGACCTAGATGTTAGAAACTATAGAACACTCAGTGTATTAAGTACAGTGCCAACATATCAGGACATTTCAATATATTCAGAACTTGAACATTTGTACTACATGAACTTCAAAACTTCGAGGCTAAAAACATTCCTATACCTCTGACAGTTCTGGTGTGTATTTGCTAGAACAAATAAGTGTAAGGGTCTGTACACGGGCATTATTATGTTGGATCTTCATAAAGAATCCGATGCAGTAATTCGTGTTTTACTATGTGGTTGTAGCTAATTTGAAACATATATTCAATATTATGACACCTACATAACGTATACACATTAGTATGAGTCATTTCTACATATTTAGGAAGATAATTGCCAAATGTTTTTAAATGTTAATATTTTAAACGAACTATTGTCAACCAACATTGGAATTTCAAAGTGAAAGTCTTTTGTTAGTATTACGTAGTTATAGAATATCATATTTTAATTCGTATACATTTACTATAGTAAAATACTACAATATACGTGGTAGATCCGTATTATAATATATTTGATTAAACATGAACAAAACCCACCAACAAAACAAATCTACACGTGGGTATCGGCGTCCCATTTAAATTGTCCGAACATCGTCTAAAATGCTGTATCTCTCGTAATATTTGATATGCAGATAGCACACATATACAGTTAAACTAGAGCAGTATCCATGTTTAAAGCTACGGTGCAATACAAAATGTAAATGGATTGGTAAAGTCGATAATTTTGCCCATATCCGAACAGTACTTGAAGCGGAAATAATAACTGATCGTCAGCTTAACACATATCAGCACGAATAACGCAAATAGCTTTCATTGTCTGTAAAGGAATTTTGAAACGGTTGTTTTTCAGTTTGAATACCAAACAAACATATAAATCAATTGACGGTCAATTTTTATGCTTATGTTAGTTGAGACGGCGTCATGTTTGTAAATGCTATGAAGTTTGTTAAAATATCTATATATAAAAAGCAGAATGTATACATTGTCAGTTGGATCTTACAGTGGACTAGTGTAACACATATTGTACACTTTCTCTTTTAATTATTTGATCGATCAAGATCTTAATGCCAATATTAATCAGGTCTTTGTTATATTCTTAATTCGATCAACGTACGAAGATTATGATATCATAATATTTAGGAAACCATTTCATATGTGAATCTAGGTGTGCATCTAGGAGTACAACCATTAACATGATGTTAGTGTATATGAATTGACATCTATCGTTTGAAATCAATAATACAATTAAATCCGAATGAAACTACAACATGCAATTCTTAATTTAATTTGATATATTCTATTCGAAATTTTAACATGAAAATATAGGTTTGGTTTTGGATTTATTGTTAGTATACTCAAACAAATATTTAATATAATATACGAGTAATACTCTAAAAGGTGTACGAAAAGTAGGCAAACGTTTACCAAATTGTTCTAATTAGAAGACAAAATATTGGATTGATTAGTACCTTGTATTATCTACACGTAGTAATTTAACAATTTAGGTTTTAAAATTTACAATACTGCTCATTATTTGTTGTTGGAGTATTTAAGCTAAGTCCATCATTTAAATATTGTAAACTGTTAACAAGATCGGTCCCAACGTATTTATTCAATGAGGTAAAAACGAAACTATGTTGGAACTTGTGTGACACATGAAACATGGTAAACAAGCAAACCAAATGTGCATTTGTATAGGCTTCATATGATGGGATATTGTATGTGTGTAAGAGGTTAAAATGTAGACGTTAGTTCACAAGTGTCATCCATGTTTAGTCGTGCATAGTGCACGTAATTTAATATTTAGTAGTTAACGATATATCCAATGAAAGGCATTTAATATGTTGATTCTTTATAATTAAAAGTAAGCATAATAATTATTTCAACAACGCTTTGTAGCAGATAAACCAATATTGACCGGACACATGTTGATTAAAAAACATCCCATAGTTATGTAGTAAAATGGTCTGTGTTTATGTGTCTTGCATTCCTCGTGTGTAAATTGTGCTTGAATTAAAACAATCGCAATTTAAAACATTTTCATTATCATATTATAATTTATGTTATAACACATTTTTTTTTTTGAAATTTTGGTCGAGATTTCATCTCGACCTTTGATTTAATATTTTATTTACAAATACCAAATCAAATGTCAACGGAAATCATTAGTGCTTATTGGTATAACGCTAATAAAATGCTAAAAATGACACGCTTGAAAATTTTCCTATGTTTCACTTCGGCTAAGTTCGTGGATCCAAAAATTTGCATTAGTCACATAGTATAGTTTTAGCTACAATCGTAGAATAAACACGATTGGCTTACGGAAATTTATGTATTGGGTGTAACCGATTAAAACTATATTTAGGTATAAACGTCACTGTTAGATTATTTATTCAGAGATATAAATAATATATCAAAAT
Source organism: Congeria kusceri (assembly GCA_027627225.1). Taxonomy (NCBI): domain Eukaryota; kingdom Metazoa; phylum Mollusca; class Bivalvia; order Myida; family Dreissenidae; genus Congeria; species Congeria kusceri. The sequence goes on along the minus strand of CM051026.1, from coordinate 67,037,734 downwards.
AATAATACAATCGGATGCAGGTTGATAAAAATATATAATATGTTTCTTAACATTTAATAAAACATATATATTGAATCAGTTAAATAATTTGTTATTTTTTCACTGACGACTGCCCTCTTCCATAATTCTTGTATTTTCGTTTTACCGAAAATGGCTGACAAAAGTGGTATTTTTGATACTTTTTTCCAATTACATTGAATATTTTCTTTTAACATGTAGTGATTTCAATGCGTACAAATGGTAATACAAAAGAATTATAATAATATAATTAATACATTGTGGTTATTTTTGCATTTTATGCAAAATTGTACCTTCAACGACATGTGTATTCATTTTGCCAGGGAGTTTTTTTCAATCATTCACCTCCATGTATACAAAAAACTGTTATTGTATAATTAAAAACAATACACGTAGATAACAATAACTATGATACTATACATAGACGTTTGTTGTGCTTTAAATAGGACCAGAATACCATGTTATTGGACATGTGGACAATACAGGGCGTACATTGGTTCCAGAACAATCTCAAAATGGTAAGAACATTTAAGCAACATACGTTTGCTAGAACTCTAACAAATATTTTTTTTTATTTACTGTGCATATTTGCATGGCATACAAACATATTTTTACTTTCGATATTGTGTTTAGACGCTGTGGTTAGTAAATAACATATGTCAATGTCCAATTTTGATATGTTCGTGCATGTACCATCTGCACAATTAAAGCTGTTTAAACGCTATGTTCATCTATAAGTAATATCGTAAGTGTTAACAAAATCAATTAGTAACTGTTAATAAAATATTGTTTTTAAAAGTACCTCTTATTTTATACAAACATACAACTTCAAACTATAGTGGCTATACTATTTAGCTGTATGCAGCATGTATGCGACGTATGTGGAAATATATTCATTATTCTTTAGAACGAATGCATTTAATGCATTTGCAAACAAGAATCTGTCTTGTCTTCTTGAAGATTTAAATTGTTTAATAGTGTTTGCATTGATTATTTTACATTTTATTTTACTTGTAATACAGTTAATTTACACCAGGTACTAGGGGTTTCGTCTAACAATCGACCGGCAAAATTAAAATGAAATAAAATGTAGTTTTATTCATTAATAATTTTGATTTGAATTATATTTGTTTAATACTTATTTAAACACCTAATGATTTGCATTGTTTGTTACACAAAGAGTACATTTAACTTTAACATTGAAAACAATGCAAATGGTTAATAATTATGCTTGAACATTTCGTAAATTATCATATTTATATTTAGCTAAAATCATGAACATTTTGAACAACGCAGTTAATACCAATGGACAGACCATTAACTATTTAAAATTAAGCATAGATGTCAGTTATTTGAAAATCTGGACATAATTCCCTTATAAGCATTCCATAATATCAAATCAGCAAGATCTATCCAGATTCATATAAATCAATAACATTTTCATCTTAATTTAAATAAATACTAAATACATAGATTTACATATTTAAACAGTCAAACAAAAACAACATAGTGTATGCTTTTATTACTGTGTCAACAATCACAGCGTTATCTCCAATGTATTTTCAATTGTCATGACTTAAATATTGAAATGTAGAACTGTTATTAGTCTTACATTTTAATGGCATGTGTCGTGTGCCCTTTTAACTAACACGTTATAGGGTTGTTATTGTTGGTTTGTGTGTATGTTTGTTATAATGTTATAAACGGTTTTACATGAAATTGTTTGGTACGAGATGGTTGGAAATAATGAATAAAGGTTTAGAGTTTCGATTTTCTATATCCGTCTGGATTCATGAAATGTCTTATTGGTTTGATAAGGGATAAAGGAGTTAAGACTTGAACATTCATTTGTACGCAATATAGGGTAACAATAAACATGTTGGCAAAGTTGTGCGCTCTCCGAGAACTTTCTAGTTCATTTATGAACTGCCATTAGTGTTGATTTAACACATATATTAATGTTTCATTCATATACATAACTTGCGTAAACCTTCATAATGTTTGCATATTCAAACATAGCAAAAAGCAAGCGTATTATAGACTTGTTACTAATTTATAAAATGTTGTATGAGTATTATGCTGCATACACGGGGCTTTGAAGTTTGTGTTTCTATTGCGAAAACAATGTGATAAAAAGAAAAACAGGAATTTTACACTGATTGTGTAGTACTGATCACGAATAGCTAAGGCCAGCGTTTTTAATTAATATTTTACGGGAAATATTCAAACAATATGTTATTTTTGCGCAGGTGTCAAATCAACTTCTTATAAAAATAGTGTATTGTAGCCTAAACTGTCGTTTTATTTGCCTATTTCATTTGATATCTTGACTGATTTGTGGCATATTTTACCTAAGACGGATTTTCAGTCAATTTAACTAGTACACCAGTCTACTAGCTACTTAAAAATGGCGACTGCACCGTTTGCGGCGCATATTTTTTGTTATTCGCTCCTTATTAACAAATTTTCCGACCCCCTCCCCCCCCCCCGAAAAAACAAGAAACAAATAAGAAAATTGTTAAACAAGCTGACCTAAACCAGTAAGTATCGCATTTGCTCATAGTTATGTTATCGCTCAAAGATAGTTCACATTTATCATTGAAACGGACAATAAAAACATATCATAATCTTAATTTGTGTTTGTATTACACTGGACACACACTCTACAATGCCATAGAGGCTTCTGATATATCCGTCGGAAATGGTGTCATTGCAGGTATAAACTCGTTCCTTAACTATGCGTCAATATGTTTATTCTAAAATGACACAAAACTGTAGCATTTGAAAAAATAACACACACAAAAAACACCACAATAATACCAGAGCGACTACTGTCGGAGCCGGTGGACTTGCTGCCATTGCAGGTTTTAACTCGTTCGATAAATTGTATCTATTTGCTCCAGAAGTAAATTTATACAAGTTATAAAAAGCAATGCATGGGTAGGTAAAGCGCGAAGCTGCAGTTTTATTGGTACTTGTAGTTCAAACTTCAATAATGTGGTAATTATTGTAATGCATAAAGTTGCAGGTTGTGTTTCCAGCTTCAAAAGCTGGGTTTATTTGTATACATAATGTTTTATTTTGATAGCAAAGCTTGAAAGTATTGCTATTGCTATTGATCTTACTACTTTGTGTCGATCCAAGATATTTCGCATGTATGTAACTAAACTGCAGTCAAAACTGGGTATGTGTAGTTCACATTTTAACTATGTGGTAGAAAGTAACATGATACCTAAAGTTTTGTTTTACAGTCAGATAATGGTTGTTTCGAAACAATATGGCTCCGGCTGATATTTTCATAATATAACTAGCTTTGTATAAGCAAATATTATCACTTTAAAATATATGCATCAATAGTTTATTTTATTTTGCAGTTTGGTTTGTAGACGATCAGTTACAAAACACTAAGAATATTCGCATATAAGAACAGCAGGATACACTTAATCAACATTGCAAAGCTTTATATTAGATTGTATCGTTGTTTGGTTTATTCACTTAACATCGCCTAGAGAAACCAAATTTATATAGTATATTACAATATTCTATATAGCAGTAATAGCATACTTACATATGCTTAAAATAGTATAAAACATAACAATATATGTTATTTAAAATATATTAACTGTGTATTGAACATATTAAAACAACGGTACTTCTGTAAATTCTTAATATGCGTCTTAAGCACATAGACCGTAGTTTTAGAAATAATGCAAACTTATAAAGTTATTGTAGTAAATGTAAATATTTGTAAAAGATTTTACAAAGAACTTGTATGATGTGCATCTTAGCACTGTATAACATTTGTATTTATATTGCTGAATTTTATTCTATTACTATATTTCTGCATCTCGTGAAATGCTTACACAATTTAAATATATTGAAGTGTGTACTGTCTTGCAAAATAATTATTGTTATACAGATGCTTACTATAATCATTTAGCAAACACTTTTTTATTGTACTCTTCAAGAGTATATTATTTACAATTGTACTAGTTACTAGTTAAGCAAATGGACCGGAGTTTTAAAAAAATGCAAACTCATAAAGTTATCGTAGTAAATGTAAATATTTGTAAAATATTTTACAAAGAACTTGTATGATGTGCATCTCAGCACTGTATAACATTTGTATTTATATTGCTGAATTTTATTCTATTACTATATTTCTGCATCTCGTGAAATGCTTACACAATTTAAATATATTGAAGTGTGTACTGTCTTGCAAAATAATTATTGTTATACAGATGCTTACTATAATCATTTAGCAAACACTTTTTTATTGTACTCTTCAAGAGTATATTATTTACAATTGTACTAGTTACTAGTTAAGCAAATGGACCGGAGTTTTAGAAATAATGCAAACTTATAAAGTTATTGTAGTAAATGTAAATATTTGTAAAAAAATTTACAAAGAATTTGTATGATATGCATCTCAGCACTGTATAACATTTGTATTTATATTGCTGAACTTTATTCTATTACTGTATTTCTGCATCTCGTGAAATGCTTACACAATTTAAATATATTGAAGTGTGTACTGTCTTGCAAAATAATTATTGTTATACAGATGCTTACTATAATCATTTAGCAAACACTTTTTTATTGTACTCTTCAAGAGTATATTATTTACAATTGTACTAGTTACTAGTTTAACTGTTAACTCTAGGTAATCTAGGTAATTATCTTGTGCTCATTTATACACCCAACAATATTTCCCATATCATTATAATGATACGAAACATATCATTATCCCTTATCATCTGTTTCTCATCATTTCTTCTTTCCAATTCACATTGCCTATACTCTCTCTTTAAGCAGTTCTGTAGCAGACGGCGTAATCAAATTTTAATATCATTCTTGTTGCAAAATGTTCGCACGTTTAAATGCAAAAAACGTATCATGTCAGCGTTTATGGCTCATCTCGTCTTTATTGGAGCATATCATTATGTTGTACATTAAACAGAGACCTGGAAACGCTGTCATGATTGCATATAGATCTCCAGTTATTTTTCCACTATTCCTACACGTATTATGTGCATGCCAGTTATGGCTAAATGTTATCAGCCTATTTTCATTACAAATTAATGTGTACAAGTCTATGAACGCATCAATGAGTGTTGAACACCCATGCACACGTTTTATGATAGGAAAAAATATTCACACTGATATTCTTTTCCTCAAAAAGCTTCTAAAATGTTTCTTCTTTGTTGTAACATGTTATTGGCTCTCTATAGTCTTATTACGATCAGGTGATATTCATCCAAACCCAGGGCCTACATTGTCTGATCGATCTTTAAACACCGATACAGACAGTTCTTCATCCATTCTCAATGCTCCAGCAACAACCCACTTATGCTTTGTTCATTACAATATTCAAAGTCTGATGCACAAAATAGATGTTCTTTACACTGGTCTACGTGAATTTGATATAATTGCTTTTACCGAAACATGGTTAAATAGTTCTATCTTATCCACTGATCTCCTCTTTGACGGCTTCCACCAGCCAATTCGCAAGGATCGCACATTCGACTCACATGGTGGCGTTGCTGTATACGTAAATGAAAATATTGCTTTCATACACTGGTCAAATTTCCGTCGTGTTAGGAATGAGGTTGTATTACTTTTACGTAATTCAAAAAACGAATATTTCAACAACATTGCATATAAACTGAAGACATCTGACCTCTGCGCTAAAGACTGGTGGAAAACACTTCGAACATTTATTCCTACTAACATAAACAATTCAATTCCACCTATTTACGATGATCAAACAAGTAGTTTTGTAGCAAATGACACATGTAAAGCTGATATACTAAACAGGTATTTTGCAAGCCAGTGTTCAATCGACGAAAGCAACCACGATCTTCCACCTATACAAAATGTAAACGCTAACAGTCTTCAGTCTATTCATATAACGCAGGAGGAAGTTATTGATTCAATTAAATGTCTTAAGGTAGGAAAAGCATCTGGTCCTGATGGAATAGATAATCGAATCCTCAAAGAAGCAATGCATCAATTAAGCTACCCATTGTGTGATTTGTTTTAACTCTTGTCTAAATACCTACAAAATGCCTTCTTGTTGGAAAATCGCAAATGTGTGTCCGATCTTCAAAAAGGGCGATCCAGCCTTAGCGTCTAATTATCGACCTATATCATTGTTAAATACTATTGAGAAGGTCTTTGAGGGAATAATACACAAGCACATTTTTAATTTTCTTCGTGCAAATTCATTCTTTGCACCTACTCAATCTGGCTTCTTGCCTGGTGATTCGACTGTTAATCAGCTTATATATATTTATAATACATTTTGCAGAGCCCTAGACAATGGCCTTGAGGTCAGAGTTGTATTTTTTGATATAAGTAAAGCTTTTGATAAAGTATGGCACAAAGGTGTATTATACAAACTACAACAAGCAGGCATTCGATGAAATCTATTGTCCTTTTTGTCTAATTATCTTTCTGATCGTAAACAAAAAGTAATCCTACCGGGAGCGCATTCAACTCCTATTGAAATTCTCGCCGGTGTCCCTCAAGGCTCTATCTTAGGTCCACTTCTGTTTCTAGTATATATTAATGACATTGTCGCTGACATACAAGCGCACATAAATTTGTTTGCTGATGATACCAGTCTTTTCATGGTCGTAAATTCGCCAAACGAAACTGCCGCCGTATTGCAATCAGACATAGATAAAATTTCCAGCTGGGCTGATAAATGGTTAGTATGCTTTAACCCCTCAAAATCCGAATCAATGTTAATATCTCGCAAAATAAATAAACCACCTCATCCATCATTGACTATGCAGAACGTTAATATACCCATTGTTAATGTCCATAAACATTTAGGTGTATTTATGTCCAATGACTGTACTTGGCATACGCATATATCTTTTATAAAGGAAAAAGCATGGAAACGAGTTCATATAATGCGTCGATTAAAAATAATGCTTGATAGAAAAGCTCTCGAGAAAATATACTTTTCATTTATAAGACCAATTCTTGAGTATTCAGACGCGGTTTTTGATAATTGTACACAATATGAAAAAGATGACCTAGATAAAATCGAAACTGAAGCCGCGCGAATAACATCTGGATGCACTCGTTTAGTATCTTTAGAAGATCTTTATAATGAGCTAGGATGGGAATCTATCAGGCAACGAAGACGCAAACATAAATTAATATTAATGTATAAAATGAATTCTAGCAATGTACCTACCTACTTACAATCTCTTTTGCCCGCAACAGTTGGGTCATCTAGCAATTACTTGCTAAGAAATTCATCACATCTTCACACAATTCAAGCCCGAACATCACTGTACTCAAATTCATTCCTACCATCTACTATATCTGAATGGAATAATCTTCCCGATGATGTCAAAAATGCTGAATCGATCCATTCCTTCAAAAGGCTAATTAACATAGATCGCCCGATTCCGAATCCTTTATTTTCATACGGCGAAAGACGCTCTCAAATGTTACACACGCGATTAAGAACAAAGTGTAGCGCCTTAAATGAACATCTATTCAGGCGAAACATTATTGCATCCCCGTTATGTCTCTGTGGACTTCATGAAACGACGTCTCATTACTTTCTCGAATGCAGTCAGTATGTACATATTCGTGGCGAACTTATAAACACTATATCCATATATTCCGTCCCCTACATTGAAACTATCCTATATGGAGACGGCACTCGAGACTACTTAACCAATACTAAAATAGCTGATGCAGTACACACATTTATTATTAATAGTAAGCGATTTGATACGTAGTATGCTACTGAACGACTCTCAAACGTATTTTCCCTTGCACCAAACAAGTCTTTCAAAATTTCTTTCTTTTTCCCCAAACTTCTGACTACTTTTATATCTGCAACACCTTTCAAATGTCAACCCATTTCATGCACTTGACGAATGAAACTCTATACTCGGAGTTTCTCTCTTTTTTTGCCGTACTTTTATTAGTGTTTAATCATCTAACAACCAATTATGTTCGTCTGTCAACATGTAACTGAATGTATACTGAGGGAGAAGAACTATATAAGACTTTGTCTTTCGTTCCAATCCCATTCGAACATGTACATATTATAAATGTTGTATGAAATTCTATGTATAACAATGTTTGTTTGTTTGAAATAAATATGTTTAAATTAAATTCTACCAATATTTGAAAAAAAATGCAGGCCAAGTTTTATATAAATACATTCAACAGTTATGAACATGTTTCTTTGAAGCACTGTAGTCAAAAATGATATGGAATGTTTCATTCCGTCCGATAATTATTCTTCAGAAATTCTTGATTCATTTGTTTTGAAACGGCACATAAGGTATTTTTGATAGCTTAAGCAGAAATCATTTATGTTGATTTTCATCATGGATATTTTACATTCATTTCCTAGCACTACTCATTGTTGCCGAAATAAATATTTAAACATTTGCATTACACAGGCAATGCCATTGGTTATTTCAATGGGGCTTCTAATGGCCATGGGGACTATGCAGGTGTGAAAAAAAATAAATCAAGAACAATGATGTGGCTTGGTTCTCTTTGAAGGACTATTTTGATTTAAAAAAGTGAATGTATTGATTTCGGGTCAATTATGTTGCATGTGTCTTTAGTGCTGGAAAGAACTGTATGTAATTAGTAAATTAGCTTTTCTATGATTGTTATATTCCTTATTTAAAGTTTAATCTGATTATCATCAGTACAATATAAGTCTAACACTTCTAACAGTTCTAAATGCATCAGAATGGCTATATAAATGTGGGACTAAAATGCACTTAATTCAGAATGTTATGAGGAAAGTTTGATTGATCTTGCCATAACTCTGAATTGTGTTTAACAAGTGTTGTATATTGGGAATACTAATTTAAATTTCAGTAAATGAAACGATTTTATATGAATAAATTTCGGTAACGACATAATATTTTAGTTTTTATTTAAATGTGCTGACCTTTAAAATAACGAAGGTTATTATATCAAGTAAAGCAATCTATATTTGGTGAGGTAAAGTTCTAAACATCTAAAGATATCTCTTTGAATAAACGTAACCAAATTTACATCATTACAATTTTATATACAATTGCACTCCTTAAATTAATATTTAATATGGTTATCAGTGATGAATTTTCAGATTTTGCAGACTGTTTGGCTGAGAAGCTATTTGCACTTAATGAACATGTGTACTTAACGGAAAAACAAGGTATGGGATGTATTAACTATAGGTAATCTAACCACAATAAAAAGGAGTGTCCAAATCATGTCTATTAGCCCATAAATCTTTATAATATTAACATGTCGAGTGTCTGAAAAATGACAAAGAGTAAGACTATGTAAAGTGATAAAAGTTAAAGATGTAACGTATACATTATATATATTGTTATTATTGTTATTTCGAGTTTAATACACTCGTAAAATACAGGTACACGAAGCCATTTTGAATTGACAAATTCAGAATTGGCCCAACCATATATATTTAAATATGCTGGTCGTCTCACAAATCACGTTCAGTTGCATATCTGGCGAATTTCATGCATGATGGGTTCAAATTACAAAACGTCGATACTGGTAGGGAAAATAAACAAAATGTGGTATGTTATAATTATCCATATGATTGCGAATCGATCTTTTTAATTGATATTTCAAAATTGCTTCGCTTTTCTAATAAGGTTTCAAAACTTAACTAAGCTTTCTGAAACTAAGCGAAATGTCGTGTCGTGTTTTAAATAGAATGTGACAATTTTCGGCTATGAATTGTTAAAAAAACAACAACACACAGCCGTTAAGTGTTAAACGGTAGACTCCCGATAACTCGACGTCTCAGGGACAGCAACTTCGAGCCATCGAAACTTCGAGCTAATCGGAGTTTGAGAGTGCATATGTATAAGGAGTGAAATTCATATGCATTCTTTTCAATTATCCAGTTGAGTATTTAGATAGATATAATGGCATAATTTGCATCAAACGTGTATTTACATATTTTATTAATGTTAGTTATTTTAAAGCTATTAAAATCAATTATTTCGTTCTCCAGACACTTTCCACTAACCAAGCGCATATAATGTATTAATGCCTCGATTCGACCGAAGAAAGTTCGAGCCAAACAATTTAAGTATGGAAACTATAACGGGGTCCGTGACAAACTATTCGAGCCATCAGAAAAATCGACCCTTGAGAATTCGAGCCAAACGACATAAATTAATATGAATATATAGCAAAACAATATCGGTCTTGCAAAGAAACGAGCAAACGAGAAATTCGATACATGCGAGTTCGAGTCATCGGGACTCGACTTTAGTTGAAATGTTAGAGTTAGTTGGTTAACTATTAGAACTGTATAAGAAAAAGACTTTGCAAATATTTTATTTATATGACTTCAAATCAAATCAAATAATAAGATAAATAGATAAAATTTGATATAAATTGTTTCAAAATTTAGTAAACCATCCAAAGTGTTGTATATTAAGAACTATGATTGAGTCATACTGATATGAGCAATAATACCTTTAAATACATTTGTCAGATGTATTAGTTATTTTAAACAGAAAGTTTAGAATGTATTTAGTCAATACTCACAAAAGCCAAATAAAAAAAAAAAGAATTCTGTTATATCAAAATAAAATGCAAAGACAAGCTTTAGATTTTATTGTTTGCCCCGCACGATATAAACCGTATGTCACAAATGGTTAATGAAATGTTACTTAAATAATTCGTGGTTAGAAATTCAACATGTATTGTTAGTTTTGCTGAATTGAAAACAATAAGCGTTATCTTTTTTTAGAACTCTAAAACCCCTGATTAGTAATTATTATAACATGTCATATAGACGATGTGCTCTCCTGCGGATCAGGGTTTTATCGGCATTTGTTTTTAACATTTTAACATATATCCGCATTTCCAAGAAGGCAATTTCTTTAACTTAACGTCATTTAACCGTTTTCCAACTGTATTTCCTGTATTCCTATGGTCAATGTTGTGTTTCATCCGTCTTCATCACTTCCTTTGATCCTCCTTTATCCCTCTCTCCCAATTGATATCCACATCTCACTTGCTTCACGACTTCACATTATCTTTACTTCCTTACTCCCTCCCTCGTTAAGTTTACATATCTGCTTTTCTTCCAGCCTGTTTTACATTATGTCAATAAATAAATGAATAATATATTTATGTTTTATTTAACAAAGATGTGGACAGAACGAATTAAATGAGAACGCGTATGATTAATGGAATACAGGATATGAGGACTGTTGTTGTCGTGCAGGTAAAGGAGGTGGGCTAAATACAAAATAACACGGGATGCGAGCGAAAGGTAGGGGGCGAAATATATGAGAACTTAAGAAAGGTAAAATGGGAGATAGGCAGGAAACATTGTATGTTGTGATGGATGTACGGACAATACCAAAAATGCTGACAGGAAGGAAGTATAGAAGACACAAATTAAGGAAATTAAGAAGGACACGTGGTAGAGGGAAACAATGAACGAAATAAAAGAATATTGAAGTTATTTATAAACAGCGTCCAGTTCAATAAACAGTTACGTGTATGCGGATTTTGTGGAAGAGAGCACATTCGACGTTCAGCATATAAACACAAAAACGAAACTTATAGAAAACTACTAAATTACAACACTCATTAATGTTATTTTGACCGGTGACCTAAATGCACGCATTGGTCAGAGATCAGATTTGGTAGAAAATATTAACCTTGATAGATATGTGACTATGCCTACAATAACATCTGATGTAGATAAACTGCCGTTACGATGTTCTTTTGACGAAATTGCCAATACTTATGGCAATAAATTATTGTCATTGTGTAAAGAGATTAATTTATGTATAGTCAATGGGCGATTAGAGCCGGGTAATTTCACGTGTTATAATTTTAACAGAAATAGATTTGCTGCTAGTGTAGTCGATTACGTTATATGTGATTATGAAATATTTGGGCGGTTTAACGGTATATGTGTACATGATATTACTGAATTCTCGGATCATTGCCCAATTCAGTTCCAATTAAATTGCGTCAATAATGCAGCTATTGTTAATACTGCTAGTGTTGAAAGATTATTGTGGGACGATAGCTCAATTAAAAATGAAGAATTGCAAAACGTATTGTATGAAAATAAACAAGTTTTTGATGAATTGCTGAAAGGTTTTTCAGACGGTTTAACAGATATTGATACCTACTTGAATAGTTTGTCAAGTACTATTTTTGATCTGTCATTTAAGGTTTATGGTAAAACATTTCGCACTAAAGTCAATAACAATCGAAATAGTGGTAAGAAATCCCCTTGGTTTAATATTGACTGTAGAAATGCTAAGTCGACTTTTAATCAAAGTAAACGCATGTATAAAACAAATTCTAGTGATGTAAATAGACTGAATTTTTTGAAGGAGTGCTTTTAAATGTATCAAACGTAAGGCTAAACAGGAGTGAAAAACAGAAATTGTCTGTGTTAAGTAAAAGTGGTTCACGCACATTTTGGAAACATGTTAATAAATTTAAAAGTAATAAAAAGTCTGGATCACCTGACATTTCTCTTGAAGAATTTGCCAATCATTTTCGTAATTTGCCAAATAATCCAAATAATAGCACTTATAGAGATGATAATGCAAACAATTATGATGTGTATGAGAATATAAATATTGATAGTTTAGACTGCCAATTTAGTGTAGAAGAGGTTTGTAAAACTATTGGTAACATGTCCAGATATAAAAGTTGTGAAATGTCTGGCAATGTTGCGGATTTCTTTATTGATGCAAAAGATTTTATTGCTCCCTATTTGACGACTATTTTTAATCATATATTTGATAGTGGTATTTATCCGGTCGAATGGACTAAAGGTGTAATTGTACCTATATATAAGAAGGGTTGTAAATCAAATCCCTCGAATTATAGAGGAATTACATTAATAAATATAATCGCTAAAATATTCTCACTTGTGCTAAGAAATAGGATGAATAAGTGGTGCGAAAATGAGCAGAAGTTAAACGATGCTCAATTTGGTTTTCGCGATAATCGTAGTACTGTTGATAGTATATTCATCATGCATACTATAATACAGAAAGTTCTTGCTAATAAGTTAAAACTATACTGTGTATTTATTGATTATGAAAAGGCTTTTGACACCGTTATACATGATGCATTGTGGATAAAATTAGCTAATTCCCATGTAAGTTGTAAAATGTTAAAAATGCTTAAATCTCTATATTCAAACGTTAAAGCTTGTGTTAAAAATTCTTAACACATGCCGAATTCTGAACTGTTTGACATAACACTTGGTGTCAAACAAGGAGAGCCTCTATCTCCTTTACTGTTTATCTTATTTATTAATGATATCAAGGATTATATTGATGTGTCTAAAATGTCTGTAAATGATATTGAAAAATTATCACTATATATGTTACTATTTGCAGATGATATTGCTTTGTTTACGACTGATCCCAATAGTTTGCAGGCCCAGCTAGATTGTGTAAACCAATATTCTTCTAAATGGGGCCTCAAGATAAATGTAGCTAAAACAAAAATATGCATATTTGAACGCAAAAAATCTAGAAATAATTTTACATGGAGTATAAACAATATTAATCTTGAGATTGCTGATAGTTTCTGCTACCTTGGGATGAAATTTTATTATACCGGAAGTCTTGCTAATGCTGTAAAAGCACTAAATGAACAGGCTCTGAAGGCATATAATGGCCTTATATCACTGGTTACTAGAGTATCTTTAGATATTAAAACAAAATTGTTACTGTTTGATTCGACTGTTTCATCTATTATTTTGTATGGTAGTGAGATTTGGGGCATATATGACTTCAAGGAGGTAGACAAAATCCATATCAAATTCTGTAAGCATATTCTTGGCGTGCGTACCCAAACATCCACAGTTGCCGTCCTTGGTGAATTAGGTAGATTCCCACTTTCGGTCATTTGCAGGGAAAGAGCCTTAAAATACTGGTGTAAAATTATGAAAAATCCGGAATCACTTCCAGGCAAAATATTTACAGAACATATTTTAGATAACAGTTTTAATTCATTGAATTTCAAAAATAGCTGGGGAAAGGCGGTTAATAATGCATTAGATATCCTTGGATATGGCTACTTATGGTATATGTTTGATATTAACTGTTGCTATATACCCATGTTAAAGCAAAGGTTGCGTGACCAATATATACAGATATGGTCGGAAACTGTGAATTCTCAAAACAAATTAGAGTATTATAAAAAATTCAAAACTGTTTTTAGGTATGAAACATATTTAGATGCTATTGACCAGGATAAATATAGAATTGCATTGACTAGGTTACGATTATGTTCACATTCTCTTGAGATTGAAACAGGAAGATACAATAATGTGGATAGAATTAATAGACTATGTAAACTATGCAATTACAATGTGTTGAGTCAGAATTCCACTTTGTACTCTGCTGTCCCTTGTATCATGACTTAAGGCAAAAATATAAAATTTCAAATGCTTTTAGTACTATTAATAAATTTGTTAATCTCAGTTCATCAGAAAAAATTGGTTTGTTAAGACGACTTTCAAAATTGACGTACTTTGCGATGTTACGACGTTCCCAAACCCTAGATAGTGTTGCTTCTTAACCTACCTATAAAATAAGTTAATCAATCCACTTTATAGATAGATATGTTTTTGTACAATATTTTTATAAAGCCTGCTTTGTATAATTGGAATTATGTATTTTGAACTTGTAATGTTGCTAATGGCCATCTTTCATGATGTGTTTTGTAAATGGCCAAAGGCATTGCTCATGCCGATTTGCCAAATAAACCGGTAAACCTGTATTAATACCACTCCATCATAACAGTTCAATATATCAAACATTTTAGTACAATGCAAAAGCTATATCTAAAATCGTACCATTCATTATTAATTTACAAGAGTTTATTTTCATTTATGCAGAACTGATGTCAACAGGAATACACTATTTTCACTCCCATTTCTTTATAAAGTCTAAAAAGTGAGTTATAACCAATGAGCTACCAACATACATATAGCATGCTTTTCGCAATACCGTTAGTTATAATTTAATCTCCGTTTTCATTGTAAACAAGTTCGAGCTTTTGAATTCCAACGGGTATTAAACATGGATTGCATCGAAAAGACGTATTGAAAATTCAATTTTCCATTTGCTTACCGTGTTGATAATTTTACAGTCTTGTGATAATTGGTATTAGAGAGTGAATAGACTAGTGGTATTCTTTACGGGACAGTCGTGCAGTTAGAAAACACAAATAGTGGTGACATTATTCTTACTTGTACAAATTAAGATGGCCGGAACTTCAAGTGCGTATCATTTTTTTGTAAATGTGCTTAATGAATATAGATTTACATTCTTAACATTCAATTGCCACAAAATTGGTGATTTGATTTGCTGATATTATACCGAAACTATTGTATTTTACCACGTTACGTAATTTTAAAAGGGTACAACAAGCTGACTAAATAACTGGAATTCGGTATGTAATAACATTATATTAATGTAATTTGGATTTTAATTTACACTGCTTTTAAAGCCGGACATTCAAGGGTTTCAAAAGTATAGAAATGATCTTCGTGTCGTGCGTACCATTCATATATATGCAAATGTTTAAACAATTTCAAATTCCTTTATATATTAAAAGTAAATATAACTCCTTAACTAACCAATTGTTTCAAATTAATCGCCTTTGTTTTAAATTAATGGAATTACAAGATGCTTCACAATATTATTTTAAGAACAACAAACATTTCTTAAATTATTCTACAGAAGCAGACATAATTGCAATATTACCTGCATGCGTGTCTTTCATAAACAAATTTACACAAAAAACAGTGATAATAAATTGAATAGTAATTAGTTATTGCTCTAAAATCAGTTAAATCACTTCAGCAGTTTACAGGCTTGAAACACAAAAGCATGAGATCTTCTTGTTAGAATGGTTTACGCTTTTATTAGTCGATAATAACTTGGTAAACATTTAGACCGCTAGGGAGTGGTTTGTGAGGTTAGGCCAGGAATGCTCTTGGAATGTTAAAAAAACATGGCAAGTATATTTTATAATCTAATTGTAAATTTTGTATTTGTTCTATGATACCGTGTTCTTGTTTCTGTTTAATATTTAGCTGGTTCAAGTAGGTTTAGCGCGCCTTTTGATGTCTCTGTCTATGACCCTGATTGTTTAAGATTTTTGGTCCAGGAAAGTTAATATATTTTAAATGTAATCATTTTCGGAAGAACGCAATTGCCTTTTGTATTTCCATGCAGTTTTAAAAATAAGGACACGTACATGGTGTTTTAATGAGTTAACATATTCCTATTAGGCAACTTTATACGCAATTTACATTTTACAAAGGCAATTTTTGTAATATATATATCTTACCGACTCTCTTTGAAATATCGTGTTACACAGTAGTTAAAACATTTATATTACTTAGGAAGCTTTCAAGTATATCGGTGCTTATTGAATAAAAGTCATATAGTATGATAATGTGCCAGACAGTAGTGTGACCTATTTTCTAAATCACATACATATAAAAAGCTATGAACTGAAATGAATACACGTAACATGCATGCTTTTAAAGAAATGTTTATTTCAACATATGTAAAGTGTGCAATTTTAATCCGCTCATCAAAATACGCATTACAACAAGATGCTTTTTATAATGATACATTTTGGTTTGTAATGGGCACTTTCGAAACATTGGACACTTTTAAAATAGTTTGAAAGACACAATTACTATATTGACTATGTACAAAGGTTCTATAGAGTCTATTTACGCTGAGTATTTATATTATTGGGGGCAATATGAATAAGTTTTTGAGTTTTTTTTTCACTTTTGTTTTATCACTATAACTACATGGTTCGATTGATTCACTTACTAACATTTTACATTGTAATCGAATAGATTTTACTACAAAAAGGCTAACAATAGGTTTAACCAGCTCTTTGCCGCCAACTACGACGGATGCCGCTCGAACGTGTCCATCCCGGCCTGTATGAACTTTTCAAGCACGCCCTAGTGGCCAGTTACCGAGAGGCACATCTGGATTGATGATAATAACAATGTCACCTTCACGGATGTCTTTTGTTTCTCTGTTCCGTTTGCTTCGCTGATTCAAGGCTGGTAACCATTGTCCAAAAATGGCTTACAGCTCCTGTACTCGCCTCCATCGTTTTACATGATTGTACTGCGTTTCATCTACTGATTCTGGTGCAAACTGACCACCTATTTGGCCGAACAAGAAATGGTTAGGTGTCAAAGGGTTACAGTCACTTGGATTTGATAATTGGTAAGTAAGTGGTCGTGAGTTCATCAGACTTTCTGCTCTAGTGAATGCTGTTGTTAGCTCCTCATGCTTTACATCCGCATTCTTCAATATTGCATAGCTCTCTTAGCTCTTTTTTTATTAACGACTCATGTACTCCACCCCAGTGTGGTGCAAGAGGGTGATTGAACTGCCATTCAATTCTTTTATTTGCTGTACTTTCAACTATTTTATCTTCACTGTATCTTAACTCAGTAACTAACTGTTATAGATCTTTATCAGCTTTAACAAAGTTTGTGCCGTTATCTGACGATGTTTTCACTGGCAGACCTCTTCTGTTAACCATTCGGTAAAATGCGTTTAAAAAAGAGTTTGTGTCCAAACCGTAGGCCATTTCTGAATGTACAGTCCGTGTTGAAAAGACACGTAAACAAACAGTATTTGCACAAGCTCTCAACGGTATGTTTACACGAATAGTCGGTAAAGGCGACATGATTTGTTTCCCTGCTTTTACTTCCTTGGTCTGCATTCTATACAGTTGTTTTCAACTTCTCTGATAGATTGCCTAGTCGATATAATACAGTACCGGCTAGACAAATCAGAAAGTACTTGATTCGTCCCACAGTGATTGTTGTTTTCATAAAACTGTTTCACAATTAATTTTGTTACAGTACTCTTTCTTGGTAAAATGATGGGAAATTTTGTATTGTATAGCAAACATTCAGCGAATGCAAGTCTTCCGTCACATCTTATAAACCTTTCACAGTCAATTTTTGGATTCAGCTTGAACATCTTGCTATTGCTCTGAATATTCATATTTTGACTGAGTTTTTTATATTCTTCTGGAAAATGGTCCTTTTGTGTTTCTCTTATTATGTCATTTTCTATAGCTTCTATTTCATGAGCCTTCGGCGAGCCCTTTTCTCTGTACACTTTTAATGTTTGACAGTTTTCAATGAAACGAGCCACCCAACCGAAGACACGAACTTTTCGATACCAACTTGAAATTCTTTCAGGATCATGTCGAGACTCCTCAGTTTTCGATTCTATGTGAACTATATTGTAGCTCGCTTGCTTGAATAATTTTGTGGCCTCTTTATTTGTCTCTACAAGATTCTCTGGCCACCCATCACTGTCCTCTTTCAGGAAGTTTGGTCCTTCAAACCAAACAACATATTGACTTAGTTCAGTCACAGTCAATCCTCTAGATATGAAATCTGCTGGATTATCTTTTCTCGGCACATAACGCCATTGTTCTGTTGATCTCTGGATCTCACCCACCCTATTGGCAACAAACGTTATCATTCTTCTACTCTGATTCCGAACAAAAAACAGCACGTTCATACAATTGACCAGAATGTTGAATTCTTCATAGGCATTTCTAGTGCCTTGTTCACCTTTTTTGTCAACTTCAAACCTAACAGCGCTGCCTGAAGTTCAAGACGCGGAATACTTACAGCTTCCAGTGGTGCTACCTTCCTTTAGCAGTCACCAATCTTACAGTTACTTACAGTTACACAACTTGTCCATATGCTATGCTGGAAGCATCAACAAATGTATGCACTGTCATTTCAATCAGCTCATCATCACTGTTTTCTTTTTGAAGGCATCTTGGCACTCTTATCACGTCTAAATGGTGCAGTTCATTAAACCACTGTCTCATTGCATTAGCTAATTCAGGTTGGACGTCATCATCCCAACTGATGCCACTGACCCTAATCTCTTGCATTAAGACTTTTGCTTTCAAGATGAAAGGTGCAATCAACCTAAGTCGATGAAATACTGAGGCCAGTTTTCTTAGAAAATTCCTCTTTGTAAGTGTCATTTCGGTATTGGTCATATCAGTCTGGAAACTGAACTGATCTTCTTTTGTTAGCCACAACTGCCCTAATGTTTTTACTGACGGAAAAATCACTCATTGCCAAGTTAATCTGTGATGCCCTATCTTCTACAGGAATTGTTTTCAGGACTTCTTCGGAGTTTGACAACCATTTTCTCATTTGCATTCCAGCTTTTCCTCAGAGTGCATTCAACTGTTCAATACCATATCTTGGATTGTGTACTGAATTCATGCTGTCATCCATGTATGTTGATTCCTTTACTGTTTTAGTTGCTAAGGGGAAAATATCTGCAAATTTCACAGCATTATGTTGGGATACTAGTTGTGCGAGAAATGGTGAAGCATTTACACCGAACACAAGTCTCGTGAACTGATACGTCTCTATTGGCTTCTCTGGAGAACTACGCCACATAAATCGATGGTATGGCTGGTCACTTTCTTGTAGCCCTATTCTTAAATACATTTCTGCCACATCACACACTAGTACAAGTTAGTTCTTTCTGAAGTTCAGTAGTATTTCATGCAAGTCATTTTGTAACTTTGGTCCCTGGTGAATGACATCATTCAGACTGATATAATTGTGTTTTGCAGATGTATCGAAAACCAGGCGTACTTTGGTTGTTTCTCTATCAGATCTTACAAGCGGAAAATGAGGCAAATGCCAGCCTTTAATGTCACGTTCTTCTTTATTCAACTTTCGAATATAACCCTTTTCTTCATACTGTTCACTTGTTTGCCTGTATACTTCATTCAGATCATTGTCTTTTTTCAGTTTTTTTTCAGTGTTCACTAGCCTATTTACAGCAGCTTCATAATATTCCTGCCATGGTATTGAAACTTTGCAGAAGTTGATGTCAAATTCAATTGAGCTCTCAGCTGTCTTCATAATTTCCTGATCTATTTTTGATAATTTACTGTTTGTTTCAATGTTCCAGAAATGGGTCAGATCAACACCTGTGTCATTCGCATGAAATGTCATACACGCACGTGGTTCCGGTGCTTCAATAGTTCCCACACACGTCCATTCTAGAGGTGTCAGCCTTGCTACCGGTTCTCCTGTATTCCCTGTTATTTCTCTTCTCGAAACATGCAAGTCTGCATTATCAACTCCAATCACGATATCAACTGAGGCTTTCCTAGGAACTGATGGAAATTCTATGTTCTGTAAATGGTTCTACTTCCTTCCGTCTTTTGACCAATCACTTACTTTCAATTCACCGGTGACATTTCTGACAGTTTGTGCATCAATTTCTTTCTGCAATGTTCCATCAATGCTTTGGATTTCAAGTGTCACCGACTTTGTATAGAAGGTTTTTACTTTATTGTTCAACATTCTCACCAAAATTTCCGTTTGTATACTTTTCAGGTTAAGTTCAGCCGCTACATTTGCATTCACAGTCGTCTGTGTACTAGCATCGTCTAGCAATGCATTTACTGTCAAACTTCTATTTCCAGAATTCAGTACAACAGGTACAGTTCGAAGCGCAATATATTGTGAATTGTTGGAATGCATTGTTTCATGTCTACTCTGGAAAGTTGTTGTGGTATCGCAAGAGTCTGCAGAATCTCTTTTCTCAGGCCTGTGTAACAGTCGGTGATGAACTTGCCACAACCATCTATCACGCACTTCCTGTAGTTTCGGCAATAATTTCCAACATAGTTGTTCCTGAGACACCTGAAACAAAGCCTCAGCTCTTTAGCTTTATCCCATCTTTCTGCAGATGTTAGATTTATGAATACATCACAGTCCCAATGGCATGCGTTTTCTTGCATATTTTACATTCTCTCTGTTTTCTTCCTGGTTTCTTCTCATGTGTGAAGAGAGAACTATCGCGTTGCTCTTTTCAATGTTCCAGACCATATTTTGTTTCCTGAACAATTGTCTTGAACACTGACTCATTCGTTATCCATTCATTCAACATCTCAACTGATTCATATTTGCTATTTTTAAACAACTATCTTTCAAATCGCGAGATCATGCTCTCTGGTAACTTTTTTTAAGCTATTGGTACAAGAAATTGCCATGTAAATCTTCCTCTTTCAGTTTTTTAAATTTATCAATATCACATCTAATAAGTCTGCAAACTGTTCGACGTATCTACTATTTTCATGCTGAATGGCTGGAAACTTCTCAATTTCTTCAATGAAATAGTTTTCACGCCTCCTTTCTCCTCCAAATATATCCTATTTAGTCTCTCCTTCGCTTTTTCGTAAGCGTATGCAGAGTGACCTAAGCCCTCTATTGCTTTGAGAGCTTCCCCTCTTATTGTCGTCTGAACTGTAATAATTTGTATTCAGGGATGGCCTCTGTTTTGTCAATGCACGCAGTGAAGGCTGCCTTCCAAAATTTATATTATTGTTTCCTTCCAGTGAATATTGGTATGGTGACCCTCTTTATCTCTCTTGACAAATCTGTGTCTAACTGAGCTTTTTTAAAAACTTTTTGTTCTATCTATTCCAACGTACTTGCATTTGATGACGAATCCGATATTGTTTCAATATATTGTTCAACAACTTCCTCATACGATTGTTGTATTATGTCAATTTCTTTTATAGTTTCAGTCATTTCCTTAGTTCTTCCTTTTGTTTTATATTCAACACACAGTGCTTGGATGGTTGATATTGCTTCATCCATTGCTTCTTCAACTTTTTCAAGCAGTTCCGTTGCTACTCCTTTATCCATTTCACTATCCGATAGTTCCGCTTTCAGTTTATTTCTTTTGCGTGTGTCTTTGCTCTTTGCTTTGGCAATTTTATTTCCACTATTCTTGATTCCATCACATGTTCGTTTTCTTTCTCCTCTTCTTGTGACATTCTTTATATAATAGTTTAATTATCGAGAACTAAAAAGTCTTGTAAATATTAAATATCAGCTGTCGTTTACATGATCAGAGTATTTATTTAAATTTCTTGACAATCCGAATTACTACTCAAGTTTTCGATGTTTCGATTTGTGCGGTGATTTTCTATTTATTTTCGATTCACATCTCAAATCATCTCGCTTTGCTACCAATAAATGTTCTATACAGTCTATTCACGCTGATTATTTATATTATTGGGGGGCAATATGACTTTGTCTTTGAGTGTTTTCCACTTTTATTTTATCGCTATAACTACATGAGTTTACATGGTTCGATTTATTCACTTACTAACATCGCACATTTTAATCGATTACATCTTACGACAAAAGGCTAACAATCACTAATTTCTAAACTCCTTCTTAACATGCATTGAGTTTCATTTTTTAAATACTCTTGATTCCAATGTGTACATGCCTTCTTCTATTAATTGTAAGTTGTGAATACGGCACGTGTAATATATATTTTTCTACGTGGCATATCGTCATTTAGTGTATTTATAAAAATATATTTGTTAATGCAAATGTTAAAGAATTAAATGGCATAAGTGTTACCAACTAATATAGTAATTTGTTGTTGTTTTTTTGTAATGCTATTGTAAAGTTTAAGCAATTCTTTCGCATTTGCTATAATTTTATACCTATTAGAACAATATTTATGTTATTATATCAACTGAAAACTATAAAAAAAAATAAAGACAGGTACAAATCAGAAGTTGATGTTGTTACTGATACATGTAAATAATTGTTTGTCCCCGTTAGATGTATTTGTTGTTGTTGTTGTTGTTCATTTCAAATGAAATGTAATTCAATTACCTTTAAAAGAATGTCAGTACACGTTTAAGTATTTATGCCGCATTTATAATAATTCTTAAATTGTGTAAACTAAACATATTTTCATACACATTGTATCTGTTAAATACATGTAAAGTCAGATATATGTTGAGTAACTTAGTGAACGTTTGTTTTGTTTGTTGAGACAGGCAATTACACTCGAAACTAAATTCGAAGATTTCATATCCCATGAGTCATGAAATAACATGAAGATAAAAGAACGTCAGTGCACACACATATTTTATATGGTACATGTATATTCAAATGACAAAGGGGACATATACCGATGTATTTTAAAATGTAAACAACATGGCTCCACCATTAAACCAAAAGTGTTATATGCATTTTGAATCTGCTTGAAATCTTGCCGTACTTACAACATTATTGAAGTACCAACATTCCTTCAGGGTGTGAACTATTCCCGTTTAGAAAGATTGACAATGGAAATATGAAATCAAGAGTAATTTGTAACTTTAATAACCAGCATTAAAATAAAAGATAAAGTGTGATATGCTTTCCATGTCAAAAGGAACACTGAATGTTATCCGTTTTATCATATTAAATGAAATACTGCACCATGACTGCAAATCAAACTGACTATTGAACAACTATTACATGTGATCGTAGTTTGCTTACTTTTTGTAGTGACCACACAATTAAAACAAAACAGTGGACGCTGTCCAAAATACGAAAAAAATGGGCGTTTCATTAGTAAATTATTTTCTTTTCGGCCCTATGACTACGAACATCCTATATCTCGAACATAGTCTGAACTTCAAATACCAGCCAATTAAAGTCAACCGATGTGTAATAACAAATCCCATTGGTCAACGTGAAGTTAAGACTCAATTTGATACTGAGAACTTTTGTAGTCGTGTGCACTGAATATAATAATATCGAATGAAATTACCGATTACACATTTTAATTTGAAATGTCATTTTTACTTTAGTGTACATGTATATAGAAACACAAGCGAAAGTTAAAGTTCGATTGACAGTGTTAATACGTAGAAACCAACGCACGTGTAAGGCATGTTTATTGACATAAAAGTAAATCATATTTGTTTTTACAGCATAAACACGTATTTACGTATTCTCGTGTTTTTATTTTTACATTTTTCGTATGAAAGTTTTCATTCAAAACAATGCTTAGTTATTATAGATTGTGCTCATTAACATAAAAACGGATAACTCAGTTCTACGATATAGCTAAACGAGTACAGAGTAATTTCCCTTGCTATGATATTTGTGTCATTGAAAACTTTATTCTATGCAAAACGTGTTATTCACATTTGCAATTAAGTAATACAAATAATTGTAAAGTTAAGGGTACGTGTTTTTATATACACTTCCAATTAATTATCTTCGTTTTCTTCTTCTTCTTCTTCTTCTTATTATTATTATTATTACTATTATTATTACTATTATTATTATCATTATAATTATAGTTATATAGGACTCTTTTAATAACAAACATACGTCCAAAAGTGCAGTAAAAAAACAACATCGACCTCAAAATAACATTGAATACAAAATTCGAGTATATGAATATAAACAAAGCAAAACTCCAGCTGCGACAGCAGGAGAGAACTCTTATTAGCAGACCGAGGTCTTTTATTTATGGCAAGTGACCAAGTGTCAAAAACCATACACAGGACATCACAAAAAAACACATAACAAACACAAAACACACATGAATAAAACTGGGGTCACCGCCTTGGAACGGTCACCGCCTTGAACCCATGACTTCTTGTACCATGGACAACAACCAGCATTGGCTGGTTTCGCAGTTCGAAACTATTTACCTTCAGCTACATTGAATCTGCATACTCAGGTGTGTTGTTTGTTGAGGCACACAGTGTGTCAAAGACCTTTACATCTGCTGGTAGAGAATTCCATGATTTTGAAACAACATAGACGAAACTTTGGTTCCTTGCGATTCGACTTCTTGGTATCGCTAAGGTAAGAGTATCGTTCTTGAATCTTAAAGGTTCACAGATTTGACAGTTTTATAACTTTTTGTCACATGTTCCAAAAATAAAAGAACAGTATATTCAAAGAAGCGAAATAACACTACGGACACAGAAATATACTGTAAATACCGTTTCGTTTATGAGTAGTCATCAGTTGAAATTGATAAAATTATAAAGTGTTTGTCTACCAGTACCTGCCAATGCATGCATGTGTCCACCTATGCTTGTCTGTGCGTGCCTGTGTCTGCCACTAGCTACCAGTGTCTACCTGTGCCTGCATATACCTGCCTGTGTCTGCCTGTGCCTGCCAGTGTCTATATGTGCCTGCCTGTCTGTGCCTGCCTGTGTCCACCAGTTGATACTTGAGTCTCCTTGTGCTTACCTGTGTCGACCAGTACCTACCTGTATCTGCATATACTTGCCTGCGTCTATCAGTGTGTACCTGTACCTGCCTGTACTTACCTGTGTCTACCAGTACCTGCCAGTGTCTACCTGTGCCTGTCTGCGACTACTTGTGCCTGTCTGTGCTTACCTGTGTCTACAAGTATCTGCAAGGGTATACCTGTGCCTGCCTGTGTCTACCGGTGCTTGTCTGTGCTTACGTGTGCCTACCTGTACCAGCCTGTGTTTACCTGTGCTTGCCTGTGCTTACGTGTGCCTGCCTGTGCCTGCCTGTGCCTGCCAGTGTCTCTCTGTACCAGTCTGCGCTAGCATGCGCCTGGTATTGTCAACCCGTGCCTGCATGTGCCTGCAAGGGTCTACCTGTGCCTGCCTTTGCTTGTTTGTGTCTATTAGGGTGTAACGATATCACTGACCCATATCGCAATATTATTATTAGTTACACTGTTAGTAATTGATGGTGTATGGGATATACACCCTCAGTGACTACATACCATACGAGAGCGCAGTATGGTATTAAGCCACTGAGTGTGTTTATCCCATGCACCATCAGTTTCTAACAGTGTAACGAATATATCTAACCGACTACCTTTCATTTGTTTCTCTCAATTTGATCTAGGTACGCCCATGTTAGTCATTGAGTAATAAAGAAGTATTTATAAAAGCAGTTTTAATTAAATCTTATTTAATTCTTTCATGGTCGTTCACGGTTCAAATCAGTAAAGCTAGTGAAACTATTACAATATACAATTGTTATTTTATTCAAGAGTGTCCCTTTAGCAAACTGGAACTGACTGTAAGCAATGTGTCTACCAAGAAACATACAATAACAGTAGACCTACGTCATTTAAGTTACGTCATCTTTAGTAAACAAATGAAGTGCCTAGCAGTACAGTTAAGTATACACATTGGATATTTAAGACATTTTAACTAGACTAATCGTGGAAAATAAATCAAATGATGCACATGAACTGTGGAAATTATATGCTCATGTGAAAATGGGATTTATTAAATTGGATTTATTAAAATATCACATTAACAAAGCAGTATTTTGTTTTTGTCTGACACACTTTCTAGGTTGATAAACACCTTAAAACAGCAAAAACACCGAGGTAACATGACTTTACTTTTATAGTAGGTACACTTTAGACAGTTCTTTCACAGTATTAAGATGCATTTGTTTGTATTGCAACATAAAAATATGCCATGCCACGTCAAGGTAATATAAAATTGCTAAACAAAATAACATATTATCCAGCAGTGGCCATTTTGTTTTACTTTCAATGGAGTATTTAAATTGAGCCGTGGTGTATGGAAAATACCCCATGGTCATGTGACCGCTCTTAGCCAATCGGATCGCGTCATTTATGTAGCAGATGAGATATAGTCTACCGCAATACTTTACAATATATCGCGATATATACCGCGATATATTGCCCACATTAAAACGCGCAGTTTTTCTTTATGTCTCACTATAATTCCGCAGAAACGCATATATTAACACAATATTAATGTTTAAATACCAATATTTTATATTAATAATATCGTACACTATTAAAACAAAATATGGGCATGATGTTTAATATCATATTAAAAAATTGTTTAAATACAATCAGATACATTATAAATTTCCACATGTATTTGCATGCACATTGTTTTACTTATTTGTATTAAAACGTGTAAACACTTTTAAATTGTAAAATTGGACGCAAACCGAACGACATACACCGTAAATTTCACCTGCATGTGTATGTATTTTTGAAGACTCTTAGTCGAACATTAAGAAAATCTTAAAATAACATTTTTTTACCAATTGTTTTGGTCAACCATGAAACCAATAAAAATGCATTGTTTCAAGATTTCCTCCCAGCAATTGCAATATAATTCTAATAGTATCAATATTCAATATTTGTCAAAAAGACATAGGCCGTCTGTGTGAGCCTGTGCCTGCATGTGACTGCCTATGTCTGTGTGACACTGACAGAGACTGCGTGTTCTTGCCTGTGTCTGCCAGTACCTGCCTGAGACTGCTTGTATCTATCTGTGGCTACCTGTATCTGGCTGTACCTGCCTCTAACTGGGTTAGTATTCACAATGCGTTTAAGGGAAATCTTTACTTAGTTGTGTTTAAGTAAAAATTTCATATCAAATGCTTAAACGTGAAATCCAATTATGTTTCACAAATGGGTAAATAAATAAACATCTAAGCAACATTGCATAGTTTGAGACATTTAAATATAAAAAGGAACTATATGTATACATGAAACAGTGACAGATTTAAGAAATTGTATGAATTTAAGAAGTTTTCCGTATTGCGCTTTAGGAATAACGGCCCATGTTTACGCATCATGCTGTTTACATAACACATGCCTTGATGCTTAATCTCTTTTAAACCTGCTGCTGATTACACGAATTTATTTGTTTCTCTAAATTATATGTGTTCGGTTTTCTGTTAACATTTTGCGTTTCATTATTCGTATGGGCAGGTAAGTAATAATCGCCTTGCTCCGTTTGTTTGCAGAGCACATGTGCTGTCCCGCTCTCGCCTGCGCTGGTTCTCATCGCGTGACGCCGTAGGTAGTCGAGCCGATGTCGATATTAGTAGTCGTAAAAAGTTCCAATTGTTATGGCGGGCTAGCCGTGCATTTCACATGTTATTAGAAACAGAGTCATTAGGGACTCTTCTAGTCCTCGTCGATCACCGTGGTGTAAGTATTTTTTTTTTCTTAGAATGTAATCTTGGAATATAAACCGATGTTTATTCGTACTAAATCGTATTATTGTTTGTTAGAGTGTATGTTCAGAGTATGTTTGAAAAAAAAACATAGTATTATAAGCAAAGAGGATGTTTAATTTAAGTAGAGCATTTTGATTTTAAGCTTTAATTGATCGTGTTCTGTTAAATATTGCTGACTATATCTTGCTAAATAATATCAATTATGGTTGTTAACTTAATATTTATATTAAGACCTTGTATCATGTCTCATTTCAGTTTTTAGCGCAATACGACTGTCAATAAACGTATGAACATTGACGAGTTCTGGTTCGCTGTCTGCATTAGGGCAGAACACCACACATCTATAAATAGTTACAAGCAATGCTGGTTATGTATTGAATGAGATAACTAGTGCAGGCGACACATTTTAATGACCTGTCCCATTATCAATTTTTAAACATATTGCACAGTTTCGTATCAATGACACTATTTCCAAACCCATACACCACATTTTTCTTCGCCACTGCTTTATGATACCCATCGACTTGTACTAATTATTACATTCTTTATTTATGTAAATATTTCGGGCAACGTTTTAATCGTTCGACTTTGTTTGTAAACTGTAAACCATACCTTAATAACAGTATATCTATTAGAATACGTGACACACCTGTTTACCGTATGGCTTACTCATTTAGAATTAATGTATTTTTACTTTGCTTCTTGTGTTATTATTAACGCAATTTCCAAAACATTTTAATTATTTTCCTCCTATTAAGTTTCCCATATGGGCGGGTAAGTGATAATCGGTTTGTTGCAAACTACACCGTTATAATTATTCTTATACCATATTTCAGAGAGATGTCTTTGTTTTTTCGGTTTTAATAATAATAAGTTTTGTTAACCTATCCTTACAAAAGCCATACGTGAATTACAAGTTGGAATTTGTATCTAGTATAGATAAGGGAGATAATGTTTGGATAGTCATGTGTATAGAAACAAAATGGCGGTGTACTTGTTTCGACGACTGAATATATTGCCCAGACCAGAATTATGATTATAATGGCTACAATATGAATATAATAGAAAGAAAAATAAACTAACACATTTAAACATGTATCGTAGAAGAAATAAATAATAAGTTCTATTGTACATAATATAAATGATATTATATTTGAATATAACTTTGATACTCCGGTAAAAAGGTATAAGCAGGCTTTATGCTTAACATAAAATATATTGTTTATGAAACGATTACGGGTGCCATGAGGCATAGTTTATATATATTGTTAAGCGACGAATATTTTTATTTTTATTTTAGGGAAGCATTAACCTATCATATGTTGGCAAGCTATTATTACATGTAAGTTTAGTATGTGAAAAGGACTTGGGGTTGAGCACCACATAACGAAATTGTCAAACCGGACATGTTTGTCACTACA
This sequence comes from Congeria kusceri, assembly GCA_027627225.1. Classification (NCBI taxonomy): domain Eukaryota; kingdom Metazoa; phylum Mollusca; class Bivalvia; order Myida; family Dreissenidae; genus Congeria; species Congeria kusceri. The sequence goes on along the minus strand of CM051026.1, from coordinate 67,008,391 downwards.
ATGTCAAAACGTAGCATTCAGTTACGAATTCGTATATTTCAAGTTATTTAATATTGGCAATACACAGCTAAAATATTGATTTAACTCAATGAGACGGTTGTATGGATTAATGAAAAAAATAGCCGGTGATTATTTGAATATGTACATAAAAAAGTTAAGAGCAATTATTCATACTATTGAATATGTCTGTCAATACAAAATTGCAATCGAGATAAAAAGAAAACAACAACAACAAAATAATGTATAGATTTAATTGATTTGTTAATGAAATTCTGTATAATGTAAACGGACAAGCATTGTTTGAGTATTGAAAATTGACAATCAGATAATGCAGAACGATTCAATACTTTATTTTTAAAGTACATGTATAAGCGTAAAGGTACCTTCGCATTTAGACTATACATGTTAGAAATATATTGATATGAAGAAAGTCAAAATATTACACATTAGTATACATTATATTGTGCGTTCACTGTTAATAATTTTGCGTTTAAAATTATTACGTCATCCAAGCATTGCTCGTTTCTGGATTACGTCATAATTTAAATATATTTACTGTCTCAGTGACGTAGCGTAAGATTATCTAGTATATATTGTGCCTGTTTATTAAATATTTTACAGCATTTCCGATTTAAACACTGGTTTAACATCCACGTTCATTAAGTTAAATTATTTTATTTTTTACTTATTTATTTCTTTTTCCATTTGGGTTGGCAGGAAGATGTAGAATAATATATTGAGTTTTATTCAGTTTAAAATTAACATGTACAGCAAAGCAATGTAATCTGGCTTTTACACCCAACATTACGGCTTCTTCCTGAAATTGCATGACGATGATCTGAAAATTGAACTATATGATGATGTGACCTTAAAAAAATATATAAAAAGACGAGATGTAGTTGATACTTGTTCTTTGTTTCATTTCATCGTGACTTAGAAAGTTGAAATTCTGCTATTCTGGTTTGCATCTTGCCAATGAGTAATTAAATGGTAATTAATTTAATTTTTATTTACACTCACATGTTTTATGAATAATTCTGGGCCAAGTGTGAGGTTCGTGTGCAATTAAAGCCCCAGCCACACTGCAGCTAAGACAGGTATAAGACAGGTCTACGACTAAAAATCCTGACCGAGTCATGCGTGTTCCTACGCAGTTTTTGAATGTCGTGCGTTGTCTTAAGTCAAAAAATCAGTCATAACTGGTTTTTGAACATGTTCAAAAACCTCACGACTGGACGCAAGATTCTTACATAGTCTTGCGTGAACCTGCGTAGGACGTAGGACGTTGTATGTCATGCCCTGCGTCGTCTTGGAGAAATCTGACATGAGCGAAGTCGTACGTCGACATGACATAGGTCCAACGTACACCTGCGTGAACGTGCGTGGTTGTACGACAGTGCAAGACAGAGCTCCTGCATCGACGTACGATGGACGTTGGTGTCGTACGCCGACTCAAGAATGTTTTAGGTCATGTATAATGACTGACTAACGACTACGCAGGATACCAACGGTATATACTTCATTGCTGAAAAGTAGTATTAACATGTCTGTAAATACGTTTTTTGGACTTTAATATTAAACTCTTTGCTGCCGTACTATGGACAGATAATCGTACAGGTCAGTTAACAAATCAGACATTTTATCGTATATTACTGTCTACAGTTTCAAATAATCTTATATGGACACTTGTTACATATTTAGCGGAGCCTTACACCCTCCCAACTTAGAAAGCAATAATGCTATTCTGTTTGCCATACAGTCAAGGGTACGTACATCACCATCAAAATGATCAATTGTTTTACATATTATTCAGTAATGAAAGCACATTAATTGTAACCAGTAAAGTTTTCATCGGCTAGGTTTGAACTACGCGGGAATGGGCCTTATTTACTAGATACAATATTGCTCTTAAACTCCGTTTTAATATTGTTGCCTAAAGCAATTGATGTTGACATGGTATTGTAACATCATGTTTCAATATCCGTTCTGTTTTGCTTCTCATGTTGCATTATTGCCGCACTAATAAGCCCAGATCTAGATATCATGAGAAATCTTATCACAGGAATAAGGTCATTGTGGCAATCAAGAAAAGCTGCTGAACTAATTGGTGCAACACAATACAGAAACAAACAATTAACATGAATATTTGTCAGGGTACTGTACCGCGCGGAGTCGTACGTCGGAATACAAGACAACTTAAGTCGACGCAGGTTGCAGTACGTAGTGGTGCGTAATCGTTCTTAAGCAGCAAACAACCACCTACGTCCACGTAAGATGACTTTCGTCAACCTGTCTGGTCCAGCGTTCATACCGTACGACTACCTTCGCCAACCAACGACTGAATCTACCTACGTTGTTTTTAAATACAACTTGCGTCGACGCAAGACCTGCGTAGGGCCAACGCAGGACGTAGTAATGTTTTGTGTTTGTCTGTCGAAGTCCTGCGACTTAGGCAAAGACGTCAAAAACCTCAAGAGTCCTGCGACTCGTAAGTCCTACGACTCAATCTGACTGGGGCTTTAACCGATTTAAACCCCCAATGCTTTGCCTTGACCGTTCCAAGGTTTATTCATGTGTGTTTCGTGTTTGTGACGTGTTTTTGTGATGTGCTGTGTTTATTATTTATTTTTTTGGTAATTGGTCACTTGCCATAAAAAAGGACCTCCGGCTGCTAATAAGAGTGTTCTCCTGCTGTCGCAACTGGAGTTTCGCCTTGTTTATATTCTAAATATTAGCATTTATTTCGCACCTGAGTATTCAGATATTGATTACGTACATCAATATTTCTGTATATTTCGAAACCCTGTTCATATGGTCATCACAAAACACAATGTGCATATAAAACAAGAATTACATTACAACTTGTATATGACGACAGTTATTAGGTACACATTTTATTGTATGAATTCTGAACATCCATGGTTGAACACATATGATAGCATGATAGCAAATATGTTGCAGGTGAACGAGGTCACATATTACTACACAACATTTTAAACAAACAAAATACACACAATTAAACCAAAAGAAAATACATAACTGGCTAAAGTAATAATAGAAACTGATAGTCGTTATATTCGAAATATGGCATACAAGACTGAATTTGTCAAACGTATATCTTGCAAAAGAATACAAAATACTAAATTAAAAATACATACACAAAAAAATGTCATAATGAATAAACTACACAAATCTTAATGTCTAAACATAACACTGACGTTATTGGAGAAAACTGACCAAATATAATATGTACATACATTATTTAAGGCAAACAATATACACAGCATACCAACATTATACCTGGTCTGTATCAGTGAAGTTTATGAATAATCAACCATACAGTAAAGACTTCTGATGTATCCGGTGGAAATAGTGCCATTGTAGTTAAAATGACACAAAACTTTAGAACTTGAAAATAATATATTCCGTATGTTATAATTAAAGATTTTTTTCCATAGTTTTTCTCATTAAAAACTTACGTTCTAGTATTTTCATCAAATTGTAGATGTTTTTCGGCGTAGCTGTTTAACCCAACGTTTGAACTTTCCTAACATCCAATCAAATATTGATACAATTTCCCGCCAGTAGTCCAGAATGAATAAATCCGGACATTGCGTCGGCTAGTTTAAAAGAAATCCCCACCACAGCATGTAAAATATTGGCACCATTTATTTTCGGAGGTAATAGGGAAAAATGAGCCAATGTGGAAAAATCCAGACATACCTTTTTACTTTGTTTACTTGTTTGACTAATTTCCAGTTCTAAGCTCCCTACTCAGAAGTTGCATTGGCTCAATTTTCATTTTCAATTTACATGCCAGTGTTTACAGGCCGTGTAACATGACCTTGGGAAAATCCCCAGTTAATATCGCACTTTCGATAGGCAACATTCCATAGAATACACTCGCTGACTAACATCTCCCTATTAATAGTATACACGTCAGCAACACTGATTCGTTCTAACAAACATCCAGAGACAATAATATTAATTATGAATGGAGAATTACTTATATTTATAAATTTACCATGCATGTTTATTTGAATAACGGTTGTACCTAGATATATTTATTAAGAATAATTTAGAAATGCAATTTCTCTTATCTTTTCCTGTAGAATGTATAAATATATTTTGCATATTCCTATAATAGACACTGGCGGAAGCTTCGGACATTAATAATTTAATTTCATTTAAATTTGGTATTTTTACAATACGTGCGTTTTATGAATGCATTAAACTATAATAATTATACACAAAAACGCTTGAGATCTGTTTTCCAAAGGAATATATATCTAGTCCGCCACTATTGAATATAACTTTACAACACAATGAAGTCAAATCATCATATTAAATTTCGATGAATGTTCCCTGACATTTTTTTATTTGGAACACATAGTATAAATTCTTAATCAATTAAAATATGATAAACGCTCATATTGATTATCGTCATTATTTTCTTGGAAAACAATGTAACTTCTATTAAATTTTGATTTGCCTGACCAATACTGTATACATCATTTAGATTTAAACATCACGGATAATATGAGACGGTAAGATCAGTTAATTGTACGGACATTACATAATTAAGATATCTTAACGATATGGACTTTTCATAGTGTCCCGGCGCCTTATTATGCTCTGCATCATTGTTTATTTTTGTGAAATATTGATGTTTCTACCAAATTCCCGTGTTGAGGCTATTCAATCTACAAATAGACACAGTTTTATATAGACTGTGAATACATTCATTTCATACTTAAATAAAAAAAAAAAAAATTATTATTAAAAAAGCTTCAAATATCTATATTTTGTTGTAATTGTAAAATGCTTAGTTTTACTTTGTATAGATAAACATACTGACGTTGATGAGCAGATGAGTCTGACTTATTTGGGTTACTCACGTAGAACTGATTTAAAACCTGTGGCAGTTCATCAGTTCATTGCTTTGACATGAAATAATGATGTAGAGGATATTTGTTTAATGCCGTGTAAGATCGTATTTTATTTCATGAGTGGTCAAAGGAACAATATTTACACGATTGGCTGAGCCACGAGTGAAACTATCTGGTTTGTATTACCACGAATGAAATAAAATACGATCTTACACTGCATTAAACAACTTTTCTTTTTATTTCATGCTTTTGAACGATAAATATAAAAAAAAATTGCGAGATGTGCTGAAGCGAAACAAGTTTTGTGCATAATGACGTCATAAATATGACGTCATTATGATTCCAAAATTGTCGATCACTGTTGTGATGGGAAAATAGTGCCACGGTTACTGCGTCGTTGTCGCTTAATTATATCTGTATTGAATTTTACAATGTGTTTTTTGTTTGTTTAAAAAGGCCGATGTAAACACTGATGATTAGGGTATTGACATACTTTCAAAAAATAAACATAAAAACACAATTAAAAGTAGTTCTATATAACCAAGAGTGAAATGATAAAACATTATCATTTCACTCGAGATAGAGTGAAATGATTGGGTTATCATTCACTGATATTCTCCACTCATTCACCGCATAGGATGAAATAAATTATTTTCATTTATTTCAAGTATAGAAACACTTCAAACTACTTTTTAAGAGCTAGCCACATGAAATACTAGTTCGCTATTTGATGATGAAAATTTACCTATTTATTTTATTTTAATAATATCGAAAAATAATATTGAATGCGTGCAGAAATGATCTATGAAGAAATGAGACTGTTTGTTTTTAAACCAAATCAACATATGCATCAGTTTTAAATATTCATGTTGGCTATTTACATTCTTTACAAAAATTTACAACAAACGTCGAATATTATTTTTAAAGATATTTCTTGTTAATATTCATATGAAAGGTAGAGCGTGTTGAAGGGAAGTGATGTGCATAAATTTAGCACCAATTCCCAGTGGGTTTGCATTTTGCTCGGGATCACTTGTCATCGTATCATTGTTATATAATAATGTTTTGCACGTGGTCAACAAGTGTTCATTTTTCACTGAAAAAATAACCTTTCACCTTTTTATTTTCGATAAAATGTGTGTTCGTATGTATATAATGCACTTGTTTTGGCAGTAAAATGTCGTCGTTTGGTGTTCCTGTCCACTGAATACGTATTTGACATTCACTGTTGATAGAAACAACTTTGAACATGAAAAATTCATAGCTGACATGTACATAAAAAAATACATACACACATTGAAATTATTTGTAGTATCTATTTTTTGAAACGTGATGGTCTCTTTTCAAAGCAAATATCATTTAATAGCTCACGCAGTGTCACAATCACATGCTCATCGATAGGCTTTTTTCAAATGTGCTACATGTATGCACTGTTTTTAGTTTGTTTAGTGTTTTTAACCGAAACTAAGAGACAGTTGAATATGTATTTCACACAAAATATGGTTGGACTTATGATTGCGCTGTGAACTTATAAGACAAGTGATGCTGACTTTTGAACATTGAACACTATAAATATACGCTTGATGTGCTTAAAATAGGACCGGAAGACCATGTTTATGGACATCAGGACAATACAGGACGTACATTGGTTCCAGAACACTCTCAAAATGGTAAGAACAAAAGCCATTGATTTTAGTTGTATTTCGACTTTAAATAACATATATTCGAAAAGTATAATTGTATATCATGTGGTATCATATGCCAATTATGTATTGCCTCTGACCTCTGTATATAATATGAACTATATAGAAAACAAATCGATATCACACAAATAAAAGCATGTACATTCAATGTATATATTATATCTATTTTTTCTGAACATTGGCTGCGGATTTATTTACTTAAGAATTGGTAGGAAGCTATGATTGTTATGTTATACAGAAAAAACATGGTATATTGTACTAAATTGAGCAAGAGAAGCGAGCAAAACATTTTTTAGCATATTTATCCAGTTCTGACTGCTTTATATATACCCATATATAAGTATTGCCCGGACGTATGAAAGGATCCGCCCCACCGAATCCGCTAGTGCTGATAGTATGATATCTAAACATTTTTTGTGTGCAAAAGCTATTGCTTCCTTAGCACAGATAATGGCAGTTTTAAATCAACATTTTCATGATAAATAGCTTTGTGTGCGAACTGTACATATTTCATCAGTTTAAATATGTGCATCAATATTTTATTATGGTCTGCAGTTTTCTTTGAAAACGATCAGTTCAAATTGTTCAGCTCATTATAGAGACGGAGTGTGCCTATCTTCAGCAAATCATAAACATAGATGGACAATAACCAAACATTCTAACATGCATACAATCTGTCATGAGTTCAAGATTTTCTTGACTGCTGAGGTTGCATTATTACTGGTACGTGTATAATGTCCGTGTGGAAAATACATAACTACACATAGTTAATATATTCCTAAAAGCTATGCATCCAAACTAAATTAATACAGCGACTGGTACAGGGCTGCAGAGGTAACACGAAATAGCCTGTAACAGTATTCTTCATTTTCTAAAAATTAATTAACCATCTTCCGCATTAAAAACATCGCAATATACATCAAAACAAAACCATTTGTCGTACAATTATATTAGCAGGAGTGAATTATATCAATTTATGTATAAACATTTTTCAACAAGAAATGTTAAAGCTATGTTATATCTCCTTCATTTTTTAATAATAGTTATTATTCAAAACAATTCCAACTTTTATTAGTATTGGTTACCCAGGTGTTTGGAATAGTAATATTGCGAAGTACTTAGCATTGTTCTGTTTTTGTATGAAAAACAAGTTCTGAGAACAACACAAATAATGTTGTTGTTTTTTTTATTTTGTACTGTTAGTTGTAGAAACAATGGGGCTTCCTTTATTTCACTAGAAACATTAATATTTATGATTGGAACATTCTGAAATGTTAGTACTGTTTTGCATGTCGGTTTCATTGTTGTGAAACGGCCCATAATGGTAATTTTATAGCTTAACCATAAATCGTTAATATTGGTTTTCACCTTAGATAATTTTCATTTATTTTCTGGCACTACTCATTATTAAATAAATAAATTTGTACGTGTTTGCATTACATAGGCAACGCCTTTAGTAATGTCAATGGGGCTATTGGTGGGCTTGAGAAAAATGCAGCTTGTGAAGGTATGTACTGATTCCTAAAAAAACATTGTCTTTAAACTTTGTCCAATTAAATAACACCGGTTAACAGGACAAACATTTCGTCAGATATCAATGATACGCATTTGCGCAATATTTGCAGCTGCAATTATTGTTTGTATCTGTCGTTCAAAAAACAATAACGTTGCGTGATTATTTTACGTTAAAGTACTAGTTTGATAGCAAAGTGTGAATGTATTGAATTCGAACAAAGGCATTGAGTCGATCAAATGTATTGTACACGTTTCTTTTGTGTAAAAATACTAAAATATGCATGCTGTCAATACATGTTTACATAATTTTGATATTCTGCATTCAAAGTTAAATTTGAATATCATCAGTAAATAAAATTTAACACTTTTAAATGCGATAGAATTGCAATAGAAATGTGGCACTTAAAGACGTTCGCAACAATTTATTTCAATGTTTATCAAACGACAAATTTGCACAAACATGCGTCAATTTATCCTAAAACTTAAACAGTCTTAAAAACATAGGGGTCACCGGCCTTGTTCCAGAAATATTGGGTTTTGAATACGGTACGTGTCGGAACCCTTTTTTAAAGTTTGTTTAACTAGTAATGTGGAATTATATAATGCGTTAACATTCAAACAAGGATGGCGATTTTTAAATGCATCTTTTTATAATGCTTCGTTTGGCAAACACAAATGAATTTTAATGATAAAACGCGCTTTATTTGCATTGCGAAATTAGTCTCCCATGGATTTAATTTCAGTACGTAGGCAGTTAAATACTATCTGCGTAATAATATACTGGTACATAAGACTGAAAGAATATTCAGGGGGTAGTCAAACACAAGAAAAAGACCAGTGCTAATTAACAGCCACGGCATGAGAGGCACTTTTCAGTTAATCGTTGTGTCACACACATTATCGGGGTATTTACCCAACAGAGATGCTGTTTATATCAAACCAGAAGGGGCACTTTGGCTGCAAATGTCATACATCTACTAAGTAAACGCTATCACAGCAACAAGCTCAAACTGAGGGCGGATTGTGCTGTGGCTCTGCTGAATTGAAACAAATAAGCACAAATAGCACGAATTCCGAAAAGCAAAATTGTTGTCAATTTATGGTCTGTCAGGACTCCAACATTTTCTCCCCCAGCATGTATCTGCTTGATGTTATATTAGTGCAACATGTATATGTTCACTGTTTTAAAGCTAGCACCGGAACCGATTATGACAGGATGACTGATATAAATAAAGATAGAAATAGTCTCAAAAAGTGTTATTTGTTCTCAAAATTAATTTAGCATAAGGAAAGACAGGAGTGCAACGTTTATGTCAATACAAAATATGATGAAATGTTTCAATCATGTCATATTGTTTAACAGTTTGTATAAGTCGGTATATCATAACTTAGCACAAACAGTACTGTTTGTAGACGTCAGAGACATCTTGTGGTAAATAGTGCATTTATAACAACAAATGTATATAAAATATATAGCACGTCCTCGATGATAAAACAGTCCTTTGCTGCACAAAAAATTGGTGATTACCAGAAATTCTGTTATGACAATAGTGTGCAATAACCAGTGCATGTAATAACAATCAATTGTTCAATGTATTTTTCAGTAGAAGTTATATGAAAAAGAAACATTTTATTATCTGTAAATATTGCCATGTTAGGTACCAAACAGGTGTTGTTCCAATACACAAACGAAACCTTGCAGATGTGGTACACTTAAAATTAAATATATTAAATATATTTTAACAATGTCATGTAGGTGCCATTTTTTCACATCCCATTAGGGTTTAATTTTCAAAGCTTTTTTTTTATCATAGTTATTGCACTTATTATGTTTGCATTGATAATGAAGATCTAAGCACCGTTGCGGATAAAAATGTAATATCTAGTCTTAATAATAGTGCATTATATTAAACAGCAAACAATAATGCCACAGAGGCTTCTGATGCGACCGGTGGGAAAGCTGTAAATGCAGGTATTTAATCGGTCCTTAATTTTTGTGTATCCATATTGTGTAAGTTTACATTCAATACAACGCATATATTAAGTACGACAGTTTGTAGATGTTTGACATTTGTCATATTTAAAATGTGTACCAACAATACTAACTATATAAAATTTAAGAAACTCGAGAGTTTTAGCAGATGTCTTAGATTTATAAAAACCTGCAAAATGAAGTTCAATTTGCGGACTTTCCATTTAATTGCTGCATCGAAATGTGTTGTACAAATGTACATGTATTTCCAGCTAATGACCAATTGCATATCCATAGTCTAAAACATGAACACATATAAATACACACAACAACAACACATTGGATTAATCCAAAGCATCCCGATTGTTATGGGACAACAATTAAATATGCATGTAATTCCTAAAATATAGCTTGAAATGTAATCATAATTTGCAGATGCATCCATCTTTCCAACAACTACACGAGTATTATACAAATCGGTTAAAAATTTGAGGAGGAAAAGGATGGTGTTGATTTTTGTTATGGTGGTGGTGGACTGGTGACAGGGTGCTGATGATGATGTTGTCGTTATAAGAACACCTCAACTAATATTTGACTGAACTGATCTACAATGTAATATTGTAATTTTTAAAAAGAATATAAAAAAATAATTAATTAATTTTTAAAGTGGATAATATGGCAAAGACAACACAAACAAACGGTACAGAAGATCGGTATCAGTCTGGCACATTTTGAACCTGCAAAAGATTTTACAGAGACAGGGGCCTGAAATGACATAATAAAGGACTAATGAAACGATCAATAACCGTCGATCAAAACATTGGTGTGAGAAATGGGAAATTGTTTAAAATACGTTTTCCATTACGACAGTACAGTATATAAATAGCTGGGAGTTGTATTGTTCCTTTTTTACAGAAGGCGAAGAAAATGGTGGAGCATCTCTTATAGAGACTGATGGCATGCCTAGAGACGGTACTGTGTTTATTGTATATTTCATCATGACAAGTCGTAAACTAATGTCCTTATGGCCACCTGACAGATCAGTGTGTACATAGTTTTCTGGCAGCTAAAAGCAGGTGTGCCATTATGGACAGATGTCACATTGCGCCGTAATTAACTTCTAAGTAATTGATTCAGAAATGTGGTAAAAACAGTACATATTATTGGCGAAATATGCATGTGTATAACATAATCAATGTTTGTCAATACATGTGAAGTATTATTATTTAAAGACTCCGTATATAAGTTCCTTGTGATTAATAAAAGTACTATCAACGCTGCCCTAGTCATTGATATATGGAACGCTATATCAGTCTTATTAATTTCTTTCATGTTTAGGATTGTCTTATTATGTCCAAAAGACGCGCAATTATGAAAACATGTCATTTCATCATGTTATATGATCAGGTGAGGTAAGGAAAAGGTTATTATGTCAACAAGATGTGTCATCGTGTCTACATGTCTACAACTGAAAATAACTTAGGGACTTGAATGTCATTTACATTGTGCGCATGCTGTTTTGTCTAATCGTATTGGTATTTTGCAATGTCCGGTACTTTCCGTGTGCTCTCATTGTAGGCCCAACAACACCCTTACATTTGAAAAAAAACAACATACCGTTTGAACAAAATTAATTTACTTTAGACATAATAAGACAATGTGACAACAAATTAAAACTTATAATTAACACAACAGTACATGGGCTTGACAAAAAACATTCTTGTTCCTCAATATAATAAATAATTGTCTTATTTCACTTATTTTCTCATTATTTTCCAACATCCACAACACATACTAATATGGCATTTTTGATTTCTAATCTAGTGGCACAAATCCTAAAATGCCTTTAGTTTATGGTAGCAGTTTTAACTTTATTTTTAGAGAGGTCATTTGTTATGATGCCACAAAAATACAGGCACATTCACTGATATACACACAGTGTCATAAAATATACTGGTGCAACATTATAGCAAATAGTTTCAAAACTAAAATATTTACCTAGAAGTACTACAATTTGTTATGCTTTGATGTTTTTGACGGCAATGTGTATTTTCACAGAACGATTTGGTATGCTGCCAGAGCCAAATCTCCCAGAACCTACGTATGTATATTTTGTTTTGAGTCTAATGTAAATATTTCTAATGCGAGATTTCATATCAGCAATTTATTTCCAAAGCATACTAAAACGAGTTTGAACGACATGGGAAACGCCAATATTTATATATATATAAGAAATACAAAAAAATACTTAGTTTCGTAGAACTTATAAGTGTAAGTATATTGGACTTGTACAGTAAAACACTATTTTGTGATTAAATTATGCCCACGTCATTTAAAAAAAATGTTTAAGCGTTATCCTGCTGCTACTACTGGTGCAACAGGAGGTTCACTTTCTTCATTGATATTGACAATATTCACTAAAATGTAGACAATTGATGTAGTGCATGTGTGTGTGAGAATGTATTTGTAAATGTATTCTAATATTCGATTAAAGTAGTGTTAACATGTTAACAATTATTAACGACACATTCTTCTCCTAAAACAAATACGTTACTTCTTGTTGCAGATTTAGAAAGAAAAAATATTGGCCAAACTTTGATCGCACATAGAGATGAGAGACGAATTGGTCATGGACCTTAATGTGTAACAGGTAAACGTTTCTTTATATGCATTACTTAATAATAACTTCCTTATTAGAAGACAACACAATGTTAAATCTATGAAAACATATATGCAGTATAGTTTAATAATTGTTCCACAACATGAACATGTATATTTCTTCTAGTAAAATAGCAACAGTCTATTGCAACAAACGTATTGAACATACAAGTCATACAAAACTATACATATGCATAATTCGTATTTCTGTTTAATAGTAGTTTTAGCGCGCCTTTTGATGTCTCTGTCTATGAAACTGTTTTTTTTGAGAGTTTGTTCCAAATACGTTTTTTTTTTTTTGAAATGTAATTATTTTCGGAAGAACGCAATATAATGGTATATTTGTTTTAGTGAAAGTTGTCAAAAAAAAAATTCAGTTTTGTTTTTTGTTATTGACTTAGTTTCACTTGCAAATATCCGGAGACATTTTGTAGAAGAGGGGAACTGTGTAGTACAGGCCATTTTTATTATGTCTCTTGTTTTGTATACGTCCATTTACTTTGTCAAACTTTAGTTTCGTGTCCAGTGTGCGTCCATCCGTGTATTGTGATGAAATACTTGTTATGTCCAATCATTATCATTTATTTATCTGATGCACGTTTTTCATTGGTTAATTTATCTGATGCACGTTTTTCATTGGTTAATTTATTTGATGCACGTTTTTCATTGGTTGGTCAGTAAATCTTTAATTACTTTCTTATGAAATCGCAAACCATGCTTGCATTCACCAAGACCGTTTAGTGGACGCAAGTCACACACTTTGGTCATTATTTTACCAACCTGGTGTATTGATAGATTGTTTTAATTTATAGAAAATTTTGTATTGTTATATTATAAAATGTGTGGAACTAATTGTATATTCATTTCATTTATTTCATTTCATGTTGTATTGCGTGCTTATAACTTGTTTCTGTTTGTTTGTGCAGTTGTTTTTATTTGTTTACATGTAAGTCTTTCCGTCCTATGGATATATTGGTCAGCGGCTAATAAAATGGGGAAAAAAAAGTTTTGGAATTGTGTAACCATTATTATTATTTATTTTTTATTTTTTTTAATTAGTAGTAGTTGTAGCAGTATTATTATATCTTCGTGTTCAATAAATAAAAACCAACATTAGCTGGGTCCGCTGTTCAGAAAGATTTACATCCAGTCGTCTTGAATCTGCATACACAATTGTGTTTAAAGTATTTTGTTAATGCACTCAGTGTATCAGAGATTTCAAATTCTGCTTGAAGAGAATTCCATGATTTTGAAGAAACATTGACAAAACTTCGATCCCTTGCGGTTCAGCTTCCTTATATCACGAAGATAACATTATCATTGTCGAATCTTAAGTTTATTTTGTAACAAGGTGCGTGTATGTACACTGGCGATTTACCATGTAAGGCTTTGTAAGTATGAGTATTTTAAGCAGAAACGCCTTAATAACTTATAGACGATTAAAGGTAAATAATCAAATTTCAAAGCAGTGTTAATTATTTATTTTTCATATACACTGGACAATAAAATATCGGTGACATAAAGTAGCAAATAAGACAAGGTGTACCTACCAGTCTGATTTGCCTGTCTACATCTGCTTGTCTGAATTCGTCTTACTACATGTGCATGTCATAATTTGTTTGTACATCTGCATGTAAGAATTCGTCTTACTACATCTGCTTGTCTGCGTATGCCTGTCTGCATCTTCATTTCAGAATTGCTTGTCAAAATGTGCTTGTCTGCATCTGCCTCACAATTTCCTGTCTACATCTGCTTGTCTTAGTTTTCCTTTCTGCATCTGGCAGTCTAAACTCCCATTACTTAATTGGTCTGTCTTCATCTACTTGCTGTGCCTGTTTGCAAGTGCCTATTTGCAACTGCATGTGTACAACTGCATGTTTGAAACAACGACCGCCTTATTTTATGTTTAAAGCAACCTGTTTGTTTTTTCAGCCTGTTTAATCTGCCGGTTTGTATACCCTCTTTTAAAGACCATACAGTGTCATCAGCATATGTGCAAAGAAGGATGATAACGCTTTCTGGCTTTCGAAGAACGATATTTATGTTTCTATTTGAATATGCCTGTTGCATCTGTCTGTCTGCATCCGCCTGTCTAATTTTACACAAACGGGTAATTATTAAACATTTAAGCAACATTGTATAGTTTGAAACGTTTAAAGGTACATGAGACAGCGAAAGACGTAACGAAATTTTTTGAATTCCAGAAGTTTTCCGTATAGCGCTTTATGTCACATTTCACATGCCTTTATATTGTACTCACGACTTATACGATAAAGATGACACATTAATAGAGGTGTATTTAGTACCAGGTACAAGCATAAATTCAAGCGACTTTTTAGTTTCCATAATTAACAAAATAAACGTCGGTACAATGCAGGATAAATAACTTATATGCAATATAAGTGGCGGAAAGCAGAGACAGGCTGATTTTCATGTCCATCGGTGCATCGGATAATTATTCTCTACATGTATCTCGGCACCTACGGCCTATCATGATATAATATACTGTTAATACAACGGAAAAAAGGAAAACATTTAATCAAAGAAATATTAATGAAGTGTCATCAAATTGATCTGCATTTTCAAACGAAATATTAATAATTTGGCATTTCATTTAGATATATTTGATTAAATATTATACATATTTGTCTAAATTACACAAATCAAATTTTCAAATAGCCCGGTAGTCCAATGGGCGGGTATGTTATGATTGATCTACTCTATTTGTTAGGAGGTACTTATCAAAATTTCATAAGTAATAGTGTCTACTCATCGGTAACGCCTACTGGTATGCACGACAAAAGGTCTACGTCTGACTGGTTTTGCTTAATCCGTTTTAAACCTGCTGCTGATTCCTCGAATTTATTTTGTTTTCTCTATATTATGTTTATGTTCGGTCCTTTAATTTGTGTGTATCATTTCGCGTTTCATTATTGGTACGGGCAGGTATGTTATAATCGCCCTGCTCCGTTTGTTTGCATACCATACATTTATAAATAGTTACAAGCAATGTTGGTTATGTATTGAATGAGATAACTAGTGCAGGCGACACAATTTGATAACGTGTCTTATTGTCTATTATTAAACAGATCGCAAAGTTTCCTATCAATGACGCAATTTCCAAAATATACATTTCGTTTCTTCTTTGCCTCTTCTTTATGATACCAATCGACTTCACGTATAAGTGTATTCTTTATTTATGTTATGTTACAATATTACAATGTTTAAATCGTTCGACTCTATTTGTTCGTAAACTGTAAACCATATCTTAATAACAATTATAATCTATTGGTAAACGTGTCACACATGTTTATGTCTTACTCATTTAGAATTAATGAATGCCCCCCCCCCCCCCACATCCCTTACTACTCACGGTGATTGTTAACGCAATTTCCAAAACATTTTAATTAGTTTCTTTGTATGAAGTTTTCCATATGGACAGGTAAGTAATAAACGGTTGGTTGCAAACCACGCCGTTATAAATATTCATAGTGTGCGTTACATGAACAAACATAAATCACCCCCGTTTTCCATTAAAACACTCTCCATAAAGTGCTATTACTGTACTAAATTTCTCATTCTATATTATGTCTTTGAATCAACAAAACTGACACCTTCGATGTTTTGTTTGTTTGATATTCTAGTTTCGCCACTATTAAGGCGAGAGAAAGAAACCGACAAAAGAAAACAACTGGAGTATAACGGTAATCTTAAAGCACGCGTAGGGACAAAGCACGAAATAATACAGCTTGAACTGGTATAAAGAAAGTAAAGTATTTTATCAAAATAGGAAAATACAAAGCTTACTGAAAGATCATTGTATGTATATTGTTTGGGTAGAATCAATATTTCCCAGACATTGATCATGTGCAAGTGTGGACATTTGACACGTCTCGTGGACTGTACATATTACAAGTTCCTGTGACTAACCCGTGATTTAATTAGTACATAATTTTATGTAACAATGACGCTGTCAGAGATAAGTAAATAACATACGTGAAAGAACATTTAATTGTGTGTTAATTTAAGCGAGTGTACGTATTGTTATATCTATTAATTGTGTACACGTAGTTTTATACACTCGCATTAAATAAGTGTAAATATATAAAATACAGTAATAATTTCAATTATCCCATGTTTTTTACCTATCTTTACAAAATCAGATACATGATTAACAAGTCGGAAATGGTATCTAGTATAAATAAGGGAGGTAATTTTTAGACAGTTATTTGTAGACAAACAAAATGGCGGTGTACAAGATTCGACGATTAGATATATTTTTAAGACCTGAATTATGATTTATGAATTATGACTACAATATGAATGTAACAGAATTTTTTTTTTTTTATTGTATTGTAGAAAACGAAAGTACAGAATAATATATGCTTTTGAAAGTTTGATATTCCGGTAAAAAGGTATTTGCGGGCTTAATGCTAAACATAAAATCTATTGTTTAGGAACGATTACGGGTACCATGAAACATAGACTTATATATTATGTTGACCGAAGATATTTTTGTTAATTTTAGGGAAGCATTAACCTATCATATGTTGACAAGCTATTATTACTTAAGTCCATACATAAAGCGTTAACCGGCCATACTGTTATAGATTTATTAGTACACGAAAGTTTAGTATTTGAAAAGGACTTGGGAATGACTGCACATAATGAATAAGTCAAACCGGGCGTTGGTGTCACTAAAATGTCCATACGTATCATTCAATTACGAATCCGTATATATCAAGTCATTTCATATCGGCAATAAACAACTACGTTAAACCTTACCATGAATAAACGTTGTTATGAAGTGATGAAGAAAATATTTTACTCATAGATGTATGTTATTGACATAAAATTTAGTGTAAACAAGTATGCTGTCTAAAAATAATCCTTATAGAACCGGTGACTCCAGGTACAAAAACCAAATAGCCTTTTGATTCATTGAATATGACATAACACAAGTTAAGTGCAATCATATATACTATTGAACATGTCTATCAAAACAAAATTGCAATCGAGGTAAAAACAAAATTACAAAATAATGTATAGATCTAATTGATCCGTTAATGAAATTCTGTCTAATGTAAACGGACAAGCATTGAGTATTGACAATGGCGAATTAGATTTTGAAGAACGATTGAGTACTTTATTTGTAAAATGCAACCTTAACGCTACTGTCACATATAGACCATATATGTTTGATTTATATTGATATGAAGGTTTTAAAAATATTACACATTAACAATACATTATATTGTGCGTCCAATGTTAATAAATTTGTTTTCTAAATAAAAATAATAATTTCGCACCTGATTCTTACGATATTGATTACGTACATCAATATTTCTGTATATTCCCCAACAATGTTTATATTATCATCATACAACACAAAGCAGATCACATGTTTATAAACTGTTCAAATATAACAAGAGTCATTTTTGTGCATACATTAACATTCATATATGACGACAGTTATTAGGTACACATGTTCTTGTATGAATTATGTTTACTTTGAACACACATGGTTGAACACATATGATAACATGATAGCAAATATGATACAGGTGTACGAGGTCAGATATTACTACACAACTTTTTAAACAAACAATATACGAAACATTTAACAGAAAAAATAAACATAAAAAGGTAAAGTAATAATATAAACTGATAGTCGTTATATTCGAAATATGGCATACAAGATTAAAATTGTAAAATGTATATCTTGTAAAAGAATGCAAATTACTAAATTTAAAAAAACCATGCACAAGAACAGTGTCATAATGAATAAACCGAACAAAATCATAGTGTCTAAATATAACACTGACGTTATATGAGAAAACTGACAAACATGAAACGTATTTGAAACATTTACATAATACATGCAAAGTTTCATCAGCAACGGTTTATTTCAGTAC
This sequence comes from Congeria kusceri, assembly GCA_027627225.1. Taxonomy (NCBI): domain Eukaryota; kingdom Metazoa; phylum Mollusca; class Bivalvia; order Myida; family Dreissenidae; genus Congeria; species Congeria kusceri. The sequence continues at coordinate 66,989,739 of CM051026.1, read as the reverse complement.
AAACATCATTCAATAATGTGTACAATTGAAACATTAGCTGAGGCATCATAAGTATCACGCTTATAAAAAATGGTCACGTGGTAAGACAGTATTCACAGTACAGACAATGATTAAAGGTATTCAAAAGAGATTACTTTGGAAAAATGATTTCTTTTTGTAAGACTGATATATTATCAAATCATACAAACTTGAACCATGCATCACACATATTGCGAAGTACTAAAGGTTTGCATTGTTGTCAAGGTCGTAGAAATTAATGTTGTCGAACATATAAAAAATGAATAAATTTAGAATGTTATAATTATAGTACTCCAATAGGATTCGACACCAGCTTCAAATAGCAATATACTGCAAGGTATAATTTTAAACACGCAAGTTAAGATGGGAAAACATAAGGGTAATCATATTACGGCAGCATATACAATCTTTATCCATGACATCATGTAGGCTGCATATTTGATTACTGATAAACAAGGAAAATAAACAACATATTCAGTTTACGAGTGGATATGCAGAAAGTAACATACGAAACCTCAAGCACATATCAAATTTAAAAAAAGCATATTGGTATTTCTTTGCTACATGAGACCCTTATACGATGATAATATCCAATTACAATCAATTGCTTCTTACATTAATATATAGAGCTATCATTTTTATATGTTCTCACTTTGACAGACAGTACATTCGTATCCTGAACGAAATAATGAATTTGGTTACTTTAACCCATCATCATGACTGCATTTACGAAATAACACCCCGTGGGATCAAGTTTGTTGTATTTCCACCATTTTGAATACAGCAAACACGCGCAGTATGATGACGTGTCTCGTAACCTCATTTGATGTTTATCGTGCTGTTTAATGATTTTTGTTTGTTTATTTTCAGACTAAAGGCAGAACATTATGAGATAAATATAAGTGTTGACTAAAGATATGTTTATTTGCTCGGCACGAAAACCTGAACGACTCGCTAAGGCTTATTGTTTAGGTTTACTAAACCTAGTATTCTCTATATCACAAATTGTGTCAACGAACATTTGATCAAAAGAAGTATTGTAATGAAATATTTGTGTATGTTTATAATCTTCAATAATTGTTCTATAGGCCGTTTCCATGACTTTTTAATAAAAGTTAGTCGTTTTCTTTTTCATGTTATAGCTAATTTGTTTTTGTTTTTTTTGCAAATATGTCTTTCTCTATTTCTAAAATTAACGTAGAATGTGTCGAGAAACCGAATTAATTGTTTCTAGTTGCTTTACAGTGGGCATTGCGTTACAGTTTCATTGATTCGATGTATAAAGTTGTTGCAGAATGATGCGCTGTTACGTGGTTATTTTGAACTTATTCAATAAAAAAAAAATATTTAGTATATGTTATCTGAAATAAATGTTGCTCGAACTGAATAAAATCAGATGTGCGAGCTTCATTGATGACCGTTGTTCAAACTAAGCAGTGGAATAAAACAAGGTTTAGTTTATTTTATAGTGTATATGTATTATTTGAACGAAAAAAAACATGTACACATGGCTATTCAGATTGTGTATTAGAAAAAAAGCTGCTTTAGAAACGACATTGTTGTAGAAATAGTTGTTCTTTTAAATAAATTAACAAATGCTGATATTCATTATTACATCATAACTTTAAAGTATTTATATGTTTCCAATTGGAACACACTAGTAATAAATTGATCTGCGTACGTTTGAATGATGTATTCTGGTGAATTAAAAGGAATTTTACATTTGTTCAATTCCAAAAACGTACTTTTAAATTGGCATACTCTCAATTAAAAAAATAGCGCCAAATACGAAAACGGCTAATACAACGTAGGAGTAAACAATCTGCATAGTATTAATACATAAACACCAAGTAACCTCCATGGATTACCGTATACATACCAAAAAATAGTCGTGTGGTCCAAATGAAAGTAGATATTGATTTGCTCTTCATGTCGCATAAAACTATAACTGCATATGTTGTATTACGGTTGGTTGTTCGAGTGGTCTCGTATGAAAGAATCGGCCGAGTTATTTACTGGTTTCTAACCTACATAACTTATAACAGAAGCTGAACGCACGTTCCATCACGTTTTTGTCCTTCTTAATGGTTTTGTAAAATAACTAGTCCTTTAATAATAATAAAATTGTGGGAAATACTCGGTACTTTTTCGTTGGTTAACAGTTGGTTATCGGGTTTTAAAACTGCGAATCGTGACCTTAACACTTTGAAATGGAGACCATAACAGGTTATAGCTTTATGGTTTTGCCTTGTCAAGTTTTGAATTTCAATAGTTCAATAGTTCATTGGAAATTTGTATTTTTAATTATTTGTATAATATGAAAAATAGTTATGCTTTTTATTCATAGATCATCCAAAAGAAGAACATCAAAATGAAGAAGAGCTCAATAATAACAGTCAGAATGGTAAATAAGGAAATTTATTTGAAAATCATAAATAGCATTTAAAAAATTCCATAATTTATAAACTACTGATAATTGCATGGATACAATGTAAAGAATATTTTGCTTTGGTTGGAATTGTGTACTTATTTGAAATACGTGGTTTTTACACTCACGGATTTGTGTTTATTAATTGCATTGAGATTTAAACGTGGAATATAATTTTAATATCAATTTATATAAGAACAATGGCCAATTACCTACACAATACAATAATGTTTCAATCTTATCATTTCGGCTCGGAAGAATCTTTGTGTATTATATATGCAGCAATTGGTGCCATATCTGGAGTCCATTTACTTGAAAGAGAGCCCAAACACTTGACAATCACTTAGTCGGTAAATTTGATGTACATGCATCAGTGGCGAGTTTTTAAATTAACATTATTGGACCCATTATGTTGTAAGTACCTATGGTTTGTTTCGTTTAAAAATAATGTATAATTGCGCCACAAACAGACATACGTACATGTGTATTTTGTTTTTATCATAATGAAAATAATAAAGATGTAAATGATGGTTACCATATTGTCCCATATGCATACTTGACCAAGTATGAACATGTTTAAAATGTGTTCACCAGTGCATAAACAAAGCATATATATTCATCTTTTATAATTCAAATGCACAAAGGCCATATGTTCACATATATTTGTTGGTAAACAACATCTATGTATTTGTTTAAATGTATTTTAACGGGTATGCCTATTTCTGCAAATGCCATGGACAAATCTCTATAATCTCGTCTACCCTCTCATGGTTTAATGTAATGGTTATGTCGGAAACTGGCACTTACCGATGGCAAGTGTCGCTTTTCACACAATCGACCGTTTTTCTATTCTGTGACAGAACCTTTTTTTCGAAAATAAATGTACATTTACCTATGGATACCTTTAAGTTTTATCGATCCAAGTCATATAAGCATAACTATTAGTTCAGAAATATGTTAGAAAGTTTATTATTGCAATTAAGCGCATGCATATACAGACACAATGTATACTATAAGTGGTACCCTTTTGCTCCATACAACGCCCTAAAAATCAATATTCAACGTAAACGATTTCCACGATATTTGTCTGACAATGCGCGTAGTAGTAAAAAGCCAGGCGTTGGTTAATTAACGTTACTTAGGAGTAGCGGTGTTAAATATCCTGTAGCGATCAGTCAATCCGTCAACTTATTATCAAATACCGATGGTGCAAAGTGTCGTGTCCTTTATTTCGATGTCTGAACAGATGTGTTACACTGAAGTATTCGTTATGGTTCACTGAAGCGTATATACTTGTTAATCATGGATTGAGTTGACCAATTATTCGTTTTTATTATGCCACTAGTGCACATTAACGTTGAAGACGATGACTGATCGATAACATAATGAACTCCTCCCACTTTATGTAATATCATGTCACTGACTGATAACACTTTTTAGCTCCGCCTACATTAACGATTATCATGCTACTATCCCACGTGCAATAATTCTTTAGCCCCGCTCACTTCTCGGAACTACTTTTTGTAGGCGTGGAATATCGCTTACGTCAAAATGTATGCAAATAATAGATATATACAATCATAGCATTTCAATTCACAAACATATAATTTACTGGACCAAAACATTCAAACATTATTCAATTAACAAGGATTAAGTTATTAGGACAAATAAGCATTATGCAAAAACATGCCATCTACAGCATAGAAAACCTGTCAAAATCTTAAAAAGCTGATATTTTTAAAGGCTGTAACAATTATTACAAAAATTAAAATTCATGAAAGAATTGGATGACATTTTGTGCCTGTTTATTTTATCTATACAAAAAACATGCACAATTACATAGTGCAGGCTAACCATTGTTGTAAGTTACAGTAGAGTGTAAGTGTAATTCTTACAAAGAAATAAGCTACTAAAATCATGTTTTTATGTCACTTTAATACAAATGCAATGTGTTAGGAAAATGCTTTAAAGAACAGTTATTTTAAATAAACAATTGAATTTAAATGTTCTAGAAATCAAAAGAAATCAAACAATCGAGCCGTGTAACAATTTAACAATCATTTTAATTGAAATGAAAGGTAAAGTAGAAAAGTACAACATGGTTTAAGATATTATGGTTAACAGAACTGAACTCTTACTTTTCGTAAGAAATTCCAATACATACACCAAATCAATTTACTTCTAAATGAAATGTAAAAGTAAAAGAAAAACAAATAAAAATTGAAAACAATAGGTTTTAGTGAAATAAAATGCAGAAAACTCAATTAGTTTTAAATTACTTCAGTCCAGCATGAACAAGGAAATGAATGAGGAAAATGAAATAAGGGAAATGATACACAACCAAAAGAAGAACATGGAATTGAAAAACATATATGACGGTCAACAATAAATTCTTCAATTCATAGTAAAACAACTAGTTATATACTGTTAGGACCTCATACACACGAGATAATCTGCCTATTGATACAGTAACACATGTCCACTAGAAAGTGTCTAAAATGTCATATCAATAATTGTGCTCAGTACTTTTGTAAGAACTTTCAAATGTCAATTCTTTGCTTTCACTGGCTGTCAACCTGAAAATATTAAAGAAATTCAGTCACGTTTTGGAAATTACTCACAATTTCATTGAAAAACAAACAACATATGTGTATACATTATTTAATTAAATTATATAAATATTTAAGTATTTGGCTCAAAAATGTGTATTGAATAAGCTAGGCAAAGTCCAACGATAATGTGCACTCAAGTCTCAAGCTGGTAGGCCTATTACCAGGACACTCACCAACTGCTGAATCTACCAGGAAGCACATGATAACAGACGCCTCGTGGTACCCGTCGTTGTCCCACAAATATTTTGCAGCTCAATACACCATGCGAGCCCACATCACAATCACAGCAAGCTGAATCTCTGAATCATGTAGTTGCGTTCCCCACCCACTTTGACATCACATATGGGGGGATAGTTTTTCAGAGGAATCGTCAATATCTCAACTTTGAACGCATTATGCACTGATGGAAATGTTAATTATCGAATCATTAAATAATAAATCCACTGATAGTTTATACTCTTAAATCCGCTGTTGTTGTTTTTTTGTCAAACCTACGTTGTTGAATGTTCACATAACACACGCTGACACAAACTTTTGAAAAAAATCGTTCATGTCGACTTTTTAGTCTACTTCTTGTGTCTGTTATTAGATAAATTGATAGTAATGTATTTATAATGTGTTCAATGTTACAATGAGTAACAATTTCTCGCTTCAGTTTTTTTGTGTATTAATTAAATGTGTGTTAAAATGTAATTGTTGGCGATTTTATCTAGAACGATTTTTTATGCATAACTATGCATCGCCGCAAGTAGTCGTCATCATGCTGTCTCATTTGCATATTTGTTGTACTGTACATTGCTAAATGTTCGCGATTATTTGTTTATTTTATTTTTATTATGAAAAAAACATTGCACAAAAGTGGCATATGGTTGGTGACTATTGATATCATGTGATATCAGACTCGTCCGTAATGGCTAAGAAAAGGCTCGACAAGCCTCGCCTTTACCTACGCCATATCGGACTCGTCTGATATCACATGATATCAAAAGTCACCAACCATATATTCTCTATATATTTCAGTAGTAAATAAAATCACATGGTTGCATAAGTCAATCAATTGACTTCAAATCCTTGTACAAAAAAATTTAGAAAAACAGAAAGGCGGAGCGACCTACATTTTGCTACTTGTTAATTCGAGTTTGATAATATTATAATTGTATTGCCCAGCTTCTAGGCTTACTCGAATAAAACATGTATGGCGTTTAGAATACCATTTTTAAAAATGAACACACAGCGAAATTAAACTAGCGATAATAACTGTTAAAGTAACAAGAGCTTAAAATTCAGTAATATTGCTGATATTAAGACAAATCCGTTTATATTTGACAAAACAATCACCTGTGATTCCGTAGTACGAAGTAGCGTAACGCGTATGCAGCAATTTCCCTTTTGATTCTTCTTTACCTAACTAGTCTATTGTAATGTTTTTTGTTGTAGTTTTTGTGTTTTTTGTTGTTTTTTTTACAGTTGTTTTAGTTAACACATTGTTTATGCAACCATCTTAATGCAAATGTCATACACTCTTTATCATTACATATATTTCATTCATATTGCCTTTTGAAATAAGGCATACACTCTCCACTGGGTATAATGTGACACCAGATATAGGCCCATTATCCATGCAAACTCGCTACATGTCAAAGAAAACAGCACCAACAACGGTAAGTAAAACGCCGATTTCAAGTATTCTGTTTATAATTTAATACATGTATGTGCTAACCTAGACTGCCTTGCAAAGACCCTCATATACTTTTTTTGACCAATATAGTAAATAAACAGTAAATAATCAGTACCTAAACGTAAAATGCTCGCTAAAAAATTAAGCCCCTTGTTTGTTTCTTATTGGGGAATTTAAACCTTTTTCGAAAAATGAGAATCGAGCGATTGGATAAGAATACTATAAAGAACATTTCCCGCATTTTCAACTACTTGTGTTGCTTATTAGGTACTTTATAAGTTTAAAAAAAAATGCCAACTCGTGTACGGAGTATTGCATGCTCGTGTAAGGAGTTTGGCATTTTATAAATAGTTAAGGTACTGGGTACTGCGCAAAGAAACATCACCATTTTTTATGATTTCTAGCATACAGACTTAACTTTCATTAAATACAATATTGATTATCCAAACCTAGATCAAGTACATACAATACACTATACAAAAGTAATAGTAAATTCGATTAATATGGGTTCATATTGTGCATTAGAAATACAATGTGTACCTAATTGAAAATCATTCATATGAAGAAATTAAAATCAGGGTGATAATCTGAACTTTTCTAAGGCAATTCTTTCACTAAGATCTCATAGATTTAATCATTATTTTCTGTGAGAAATTCTTAACTTGTTTGTTGATATTTGTAAACAAATCTTAGAAAAAATATAATATGTATTCAGAATTTCTCTTGTTATTATACAATATCATGGAAGAAGAGTTGCCTTAACTATAGCTAATATAATTACTAGAGCACACTTTGAGAACACTCGTCTCAGAATATAAAATACTTGTTTAGGATTTGTCATAAAATAAGTAAACAAATAAAACACAACCATCTAATATTATAATTAAATGGATATTTAAACTATGAAAACTATTACAATAAAAACATAATATGACTCATTCACAGATTAACAGATTGACTAAGAGTATATTGTATTTGAATGTATTAAATTACAATTAGTTGGCGACTTTGGAATTTCTAGTATACTTAAGATACTTTAGTATATACTAAATATTTAATACTCATTATATTTTTTATTTTTTATTTATTTTTACATGTTTTCAATTAAACTATAGGTGTTTTGAAACTGTAGAATGTTGTCCTTTTGCTTAAAACTTTATAATTATATAACGTGTGCAATTAGACTAGTGAAAGTGAAAGTAGAAAGTAGTTCTTATTTTCCAATATTTGTTTGTGTTTAAACCTAAAACACCTATCTCTTTCCTTTTACAATCAATTGTCTGAAATTACTAACCATTGAGATTCATAAAAGTACTGAAATTTTCGCTGTTTGGTAATATAAAGTATTTACAATTTTAAAAGCTACTACGGTCACGTGATATTTGTTCCGGCAGTTATTTATCCCCCTAAGGGGAGAGATCACTGTGAGGAGTTTCTCTGATGTCATAGCATTTAACGTTGTATGCAAACATTTAAAACAAAATAAAAATCAACTAAAGACAGGCAACAATTACACAATTGGCCATATAGACTATAATATTTAGTAATTTGCACGACAAATATCGTACTTGTACAACAAACGTCAAATATATCTAACTTAGGCGTAATAACAACTAGAAAAGACACAACCCATACACCAGCTGTCTCGCTACTATGAGAAATCACAGTATATTAGTAAACATTACTCAGTACATAAGCCGGCGACGACCCCGTAAAGGAGCCCAGTACACCTGGCACAAAATAGACCCTTTTCACATTCCCGTTATCGACTGCTGTAGGAGTTGTCTCCCTTGATAAAGCGAATCGAGAACGAGGCTGACGATCTATTGGCTGTAATTGTCCATAAAGGAAAAAATCAGTGGAGAAAATGTCGAATAAACTTATAAAATGTTGTTTGTTTGTGTTCATTAAACGTATGTATATTGTATTCACTTAATTATGTATACGTGGATATGTTCCAAATACTTCAATTTTAATGCAAATATTGTAACATTCTCAACATAGCCAAATCTGCTAACGAAACTATGTTGGACATCAATTTATGATTATGTTACTTCATATTCTGATCTGAATTTGAAAAGATTGAAATAAGTCTATAATTGCTGAATTTCAAGGATTGCAGTGTACATAATAAATTATTAATTAATTAATTAATATTTAATTAACAGAAGCAGGTCGTTAATTTATTCCGGATTCAGTGTCGGCTGGTGTAATTATATAACAGCTTGACAGTTAATAAAATTATTATTATTATTATTATTATTATTATATTATTATCATTATTATTATTATTATTATTATGCAGTATTAGCAAGAAAGTGATATCCCGGAGTATGCTTTTTGTTCATTTAAGTGAAACAACTTAAGAATTCTACCGAGTTATCCAGAACTGATCAAAGATGTTTTTTCTCTCTAATTATATAGAACCAAAATAAACACAAATATGACTGAAAGAAACATCATTATTTAATATCAAAACGTTAAAAAGCGTTAATTATCGTTATATGTTTTTAAACTTTGTGTACAAACACATGTACATTCATTTATAAACTGTCGTGAGTTTAAGCAAATGCTCAGGATAATTGCCAATAAAATGTTGTTTTAAATAAAGTTATTATTTATTTTAAATGATAGTTATTTCACTTGTCATCAAGTAGAAGTTCATGAAATCAGTGGCACAGCTGCCGAGACAATAACCAGTGTATTACTTCGCTAATTGGTATGCACTTTGATTACGTAGTTGTGCCACATGTTATTTTAAAATTAGGACGTATATATACACATTATAGTTACATAATAATGGTCATGTGTTTATAGAAGATTATGATCTTATAATTGATAAGACCAGGTAGGAAGAATAAGAAATCTGTCAGTCTCAGAGAAATTACATAAATCTAAATTGCATATTGTTCCCCATTTTTAGCGACGATTTACTAAATAAACTGACACTCTTATCATATATCGTTATTATATTATGTACCATGCAATCTGTGTTTATTAAGAAGTAAACTAAGTGAATATTTATAACATTTTAAAAATAATAAACTGTAAATGCCCGCTATGCAACCAGTATTAACCACTATCAATACATCGTGAGCCTCGTTTTCGATTCGCCGATACATTTTTCTGTCGTGATAATCGCTAAAAATGGGTATGTGAAACTCGTCTATTATTGGATTCCATGTCATAGCTATTTATTATTCAAAATTATTGGAGCTTGGAACATGTGCTCTTTATAGCATTTGTAAACAATAGGTCGTATCACATTTTTCTATAGAGCTTTAAACTATTTAATAAATTACTGAAATGAGGAAGGACCGGCAATTTTTCCGCGAACATTTCCTTTTTAAAAGGAAAGTATGCACTGTTCGTCTACACCATGCGTTATATGAAGTACACGAATGTCTTCAAAATTAAGTTGGCAGTCTAAATAAGCACTTGTGTACAGCATATTATCAACAAATTAATTGAAATCGATATAAAACGTACGGCCTGTGGATTGAATCTGCTCTATTTTGTCTCAATAATGGGCCAATATCCGGAGTCACGTCATAACCAGTGCTCTCCAATAAAACCAGAAAACAACTAAACGTATTGCGGCACAATAACTACAATAAACACGAGTTGTTTTATTCAACATAAGACATTTTCTTAGTGACTTACCTTTCACATATTTATCTCAACTCGATTGTGTCCAAAGCCTGATGCTGATTGAGACAATGTCGAGTCCGTTTCCTGGGTAGAACCCGTACCTGGTGTCTTTTGAGGAAGATCTATAGAATTATCCCCGAGTAGAGATCTAACTCACGATCTCTCGATTTCAAGGCGGACATCATATCCATTACTGCGACGCCTAAAGAGACTTAAACTCGGGGTTTACAATATACCCATATTTATTAAACTAGTTGATAGTTTGATAAAGCGTTATATCAATGCCACATTGTTTATGGACAATATAATCAAATAAAGTACGATCATATTTCATTTCGGTCGATCGAAATATGATTGTAGTACATGTTTTAGGAGCTATGAATTAAATTCAGTAGGCAGGTTAGTCCAAGTTCTTAAAGGGTATATCATAGAAGCGGAAATAAAGTTAAATCAAGATTTACAAGCTTGATCATTATTTTTTTGTAATAATGGTTGTAACCTACAAACATGTACCAAAACAACTTATACGTGTGAAATCATACATAAGGTTAATTTCATTGTAATATTGTTGTTAAAATTGTTTGGCAACTCAGGAAATAAAAACCTATTGGAATAATAAAAACATTACTACTGTTTTTGTTTTATTTCATTCAGTTTTATTAACATACAATTGCCTTACAATACATATCGGCTGATCTCTTTTCACCTTAGGCTTTTCCGCAGTGTGCTTTATTTGAAGCGAAGGTCTCTTTTATCGTACGCTGACGTCAACATATTTATTTACAATTATTTGTTCGAATAGTTACTCTAGGGAATTATAAAAATAGAGTTTCATCTTGATAAAATATAATTGTGCAATCAATGTGCAATAACAAAATGTACATATAAACAATTAGAAATAAATATGATCGCCTGTTTTATGTTTGTTTACGTCTTGCATATAATAACTCGAAGTTGTTAGAACTTGATATCTCCTTCTTGTCTATGTATACTATAGACCTGCTGTACACAATCACAATGCGTTTGTTAATTATAATATATGCTACACTTGTTTTTTTTTTATGAATGTAAATGCAACGGTCCGTTAATACGAACACTTTATGTTTTAAACCGTAATTTAAATGTCGTTTTGTAGACTCTAGCACTGCCTACATATGTCTACCTGAGTGAAGGTAAGTTTTGTTTGGTATGTAAACAAATCAACTGAATAAAATATCTTGTAATCGTTGTATGTTTAAGAAGGATTACGGCTGATATTTTATAAACTTTGGCACACATTTACATAACTCGCTGTTAGATGACAGGTAGAAAGAAGATTGTTAGTGCAACATTGTTCGACGTATATTTAAACAAGGATTTGGAATAAATTTAAAGGTATGTTACAGTATATTAAAGTTAGTTAGGAAATTGTACAACTTCAATCAGCTGGTTAGTCAGTGAAATTGAAATATCTTTAAATCCGTGTATTTCGCCATTAACAGTGACAATGACGTTTCCGAACGAAATGAATGACAATAGTTATTATTAAAAAAGCACAGACAATAAGTAGCAAACTGAATTACATACAAAGTGTTATTTTGCTTGTTTTTTTGTCATAAATCATCTGAGTAGTTATTAGTGATAACAGCGACAGATGTATCTAGCGTGGATTACACACCATTAGCCACGAAATATATACACCTGGTTCATGTTTTCGTTAGCAAAATGTGTGATTGCTTTATAAATTAACACTTTCAATCGCGACAAACGCAAAAGAAAATGACCAAAATATGGTCTGGACAAACGGGGTACGTCAGTGATATTTGTACAATGGTATCTAAAGACAGTAATAAACAATAATGAAGACAGTATCTGATATTTAACGTGGTCATTTCATGTTTGAATGACTCGTTCAAACAGGTTGGTAACATGTTATAGTTAAAGCATCTTAGATAGTGCGTATATGATGCTGTAAACAACGACATAGTGTTTTAATTTGATCTACAAGAAGAGTTGGATTCGTCATTATGTGCTAGAACAATTTATAAAGACCGATTTGTTCGTGTATGAAATTTGAGACTAAAAAAATATGTTTGACAGAATTCCATATTAATAATGGGAAAATGATTGATATTCTATTTACGTGACATTGCAATGGTCTCATTGCGCATGTGCATTTAAAACCTGTCCAAGCGAGCAGCGGCCATGCAGAATAGTTGCGGTTAGTAAAACTAATCAAATCGTGTTATGTGTATTTATTTCAACATATTACACGATTATAGTCATTGCGTTTGTAAAACGAAGCCGCTATGGTATGATTATCAAATACAACATTTGGATAGTATCTTTTGTCAATTGTGTCAATCACTTTAGTTGTTCTTTCGTTTTACAGGTAGGTCAAACACGTTTTTTTCTTCCATAAAAACATATACGCCAAGATATGTCTGAAGAAAGTAACAAAAACGAACACATTTATACGAGTCTACTTAGCTACTGCACCATTTGTCTTTAGATAACGGTTGCAAGTATGTTTCAAATGTAACAAGAATGTCAGTATTATAGCCAGGAAGGAGATTATTAAGTACACTGGCTACCTTTAAGTGAGACAAATAACAGCTGGTGCTAAAATGGTTGACTTTTGCTACAAATGGTGGATGTTTTTCCTAGGTATTAAACATTGTTTCTGTAGTTCATCTAAAGACTATGCCTACGTTGGGGCCCAATATTCCATGTAATCACGTGTTTTATTTCAAAACCATAGCCTGTGATATAAAAAAGTTATTGAATGTACAATATAAACAGGTGTGTTGTTGACATGTAGAATTCACATCATGTTTTCGCATGTTTAATAATTTGAAGACTTTATTGGACCATTTATCGGACCATTTAATGAATATCGATATGCATTATAACCATACTTTATCAGACTGGCCAAGTTTGACACTTCTTGAGCAAATAATCGAATTTTCAGACTGTTAACACCTACTGTAAGCTCAAACATATTTATGGTGACGACTTTAAGTAAGAAATAACAACTTGTAATCAGCCATTGCCTTACACAATACAATACACCATAAATATATCTGCATTGTCCATTGCTCTTATTAGTGGTTAATGATGTTTAAACCTCATGGTTTTGGGTATGCCGGATTAAAAAAGTAGATAAAACCAATTGGATCATGTACATAAAATACGTTTATTTAAATATGTTGATCCTTTCTTTTTAGAGTTATCCAGTTATATGATACTGCAAGAAATATCATTTTGCTGCGGAAAAGAGCCTGTATTATATACCTTAGATTGTACACTTGAACTGTAAATTGATAAATAAAAGTTACTTGAAAATATGTGGACGTTGTTTGTTCCATATTCAACTTAATGTAAAAAGGCTTCTTACAGAGTAGTGACTACCTCTTACTTACAGAGTAGTGACTATGATGATCAGAATGTTAAATTGTTTATTAAAGTGGAGAATCGCACACAAAAATTGAAAACTTGAAAAAACACAACAACATGCTTTCAGTCGTTTGTTTATATGTTCACCATATATTAAAATATTATACATGCAATACACCATACAAATGGATAGTAAAATTAGCACATGCGATACGTCTGCAATACCGAATAGTAAATATCGTATTGATGCTAGAATACATACCAATAACGAGCAGCACATGGTTAATTCAACTATATAGTTGGACTGCTTCACCTAGTGAACAGCTTTATAGGTCAACCGGTAATGGACAGAAAGTGGTCATCTGATCATTGCAATTAGAGACTCGCTTGCTGAAAACGTGAATTAACATTAAAATATGATAATTACATGTTTATCATTCAAATATATGAATCCTTATTGAATAATCTCATATTGTAAAAAAAGTAAAATAAATGGTAATATACAATATTATTAAAACGAATGCACAATAATAATGTGATTTTGATAATTCATATATTAGTTAATGAATAGCTTGCCCATATCATTTGAATTCAGTTAGGTAATTATTTACTGTTCAAACGCTCAAGTGTGCTGGTTTCAACAGTGTATATACAAAACAATTGATAATGTTGATAACTGTATGGATGGACGAACTGATTGAGCTGCATACCTGCAACTATAATAGTTTGCTTTGTAAAAGTAAATATCTGATTACCAGTTATTTTTTTACTTAAAGTCGTCAACAGAAATATGTTTGTGCATAAAGTACGCTTTTTACAGCCTGGCAGTACGAACACTTGCTCCAGAAGGGTTCAACTTGGTTATTGAGTTAAAGTAAGGTTATGCTGCATATCGGTAGTCATATACAATTGTCTGATTTTGTCCTCAAACTAAGAAAAAAACGTATAAATGATGTCAGTTATAGATTTCAACCTGCACATATTGAACCTTCAATAACTTTTTTTTTAATTCAAAGGCTATGATCCTGATATTAAACACGTGATTACACGGAATATTTGGCCGCAATATGGACCAATTCTTTAAATGAAAAGCAGCAAATGTTGTTTTAACCACGGCAAAAACATTCACGATTTGTTCAGCCATTTTAATTACCAGCTGTTATTTGCCTCATTTCAATGCAGCCATAGTTCACTTTACGATACTATACGTCTAACATATACTTAATCACAAAATACCAAATTGTATTTGTACTTGACACCAAGTATAGCATTTTTATATCACAGTTTCCCAGTAAAGATAGTGAATGTATATACATTATATGCAATATAATGTATAATATTTAATTTGCATTCAGTATGGTTTTATACATGTATGAACAAATAAGCGTACATGCATATGTTGTACATGCATTTAATATGTATTGATGTTATAAAGAAACATAATTGGCAGCCATATGCCAGCGCGATGACTCTATGATAAAACAAGTTGTAATTTGGGAGTAAATGTATGTTTCTTTGAGCTGTATGACGTTCTATTGCTTGTTGCCTTATATTAGTATTATTATGCTTTAATACATATATATGTATCTATTAAGATTAATATATATATATATATTTCAAAAGTAAATATTAATTAAATATGCTGCTCAGATTATTTCAAATAATAGAAAAGTACGTTTCATTGTTATTATCCTAGCAGACAAAGGCGGTGCGAGTGCTCAAGAAAACGACCCCAGTCTTCGTGACGAACAGCGGACCAACAACGGTAAGCACACAGACTATAACCATGATCTGTTTTACATTCACTAAATAATGATATGGGTATGATTATATTTGGTCCTTATACATACCTGCACGTTCAAATGTTTACGTTACGATATTATAATATGGTGCAATATTATAATATAGGTTTGACATACCCATTAGCATAAATATAAAATCTGAGTCTTATTTGTTTTGTTTGTTTTAACCAAACTGAATACAAAAATTTGTTGTGATACTGGTTTCGGGGACGCCTGCGTCATCCGTTAACAATTATGGCCTTTCTCACGACAGAGACTTCAGATTTCATCTAATATTGACCAAATATGCACATATCGTGTTCTCAGTTCAAAAATGGGCCAGATCGGATCGAAACACCAGAGTGATTACCCTTTTCTTAGAAAAAAAATCATGTGCTTGAATCTTTGATAAAAACTTATAGTTTACAGCAATCTTGCCCAAACTTGCTAAGAGTACGTCTGGCCACCAGAATTGGATAGATAGAATTGGATTGAAATAGATCAGTCAATATACTCCTGAAAAATTGTTTGTTAATGTTTTTTTCCAAGTTGTGATATGCGAGATAGGGACTTGTTAGTTTTTAATATCCATTCTTGAAGAAACTTGCATAGTTTGTGTATGCGAGCTCATATCGAGCCAGAAGCACAGAAGCACTAGAGTTATTTCTCCTTTTATGAAAACATCAGACTCTTTGAAGGCTTTATAAATATTTAAATTTTCATTAATTTAAACCATCTTACTTCAATTGTGTAAGCATGTCTTCTCACATAAAGGAGATATTTGACCAGATCAGTCTGTTCCACCACAGTTATCCCAACCTGTTTCGTAAAAACCACATTTTAACGTGCATCAACGACCTTTTATTGTTTTTTCAATCTGGACCAAACATCCAAACATCCATAAAGGTCAAACGTCCACAGGTTATGTATAAACATAAAATTTCTTGTACAATATGTGGGCCGAATAGGACTAAAATCATAAAAAAACTGTTGCCTAATAATCAATGACTTTATCCAACAGCCAGTGCGAGCAAATATGCACAGTATGTTATTGCAAATTTATAAACCAAGACCATTATACAAATGCAAGGTGCATACCAAAATTTTTGAACTGTTTAAGTAACAAGTAATTGTGTTAAATAACCAATAACTAAATAGAATTTAATTTGAATTGCATTTTTTTCTTTTTGTTATTTCTGACAGACATTTGTACAATCATATTCAAAAACAGCAACACATTTTCAAGGTAAGACTGTTTTGTTTAAAAGAATATCATTTCTATATATTCTGCCTATACACAACACGCGCAGTATCATATATATACCCATCTATTTTTCATATGCATTGCTGGAAACTCTGGAATGTGTGCGATGTGCAAAAGGTCAAGTATATTTCCCAAATAGGAACACTGATTTCCAAATCGGAAAACTATTCCGATCATAACGGAAATCGTAACAGTACTTTAAAATACTATTGCATAAAGGTCAGTGTCAGGTTAATGTTGGCGAGCTATAACACATACACAGGGACAAGCGGGTAGTAAAGAACATGTCACCGTATATTCTCATTTTTAATGGACGAAGTGTAATTAAAAGAACGGCGCATGACATCGATCCATTAGCTGTTAAGGTAATTCAAAAATAATGTTTACTCCAACGATATCATATTACTGCCTGTATTGAACAAGTAACTTTAATAGGTATTCGCAATGACCGGAAATGCATATCCCTAACACAACCTCATTTGATAATGACTTTCAGATGTAATTTAACAATTGTCAAAGCGCCATTGTACTCGCAGTCTAAAGCACTAAAATGATATCTCTCTCTCTCTCTCTCTCTCTCCCTCCCCCTCTCTCTCTCTCTCTCTCCCTCCCTCTCTCTCTCTCTCTCTCTCTCTCTCTCTCTCTCCCTCTCTCTCAATGGTCGAATATTTCAGAAGATAATTACCAAATGTATTTAAATGTTAATCCTATTTTTTAACTAATACATATAGCCAAAACACATTGGGAGTGCCAAAGTCAAAGTATTTTGTTGATATTACGTAATTATAGAATATCATACTTTAAATTCGTATACATTTACTACAGTAAAATTCTACAATATACGTGGTATGCACGTATTATGATATATTTGATTAAAACTCAACAAATTCCACCAACCAATCAAAACAACACTTGGGTATAGGCATCCCATTTACATTTTCTTAACAACGTCCACAATGCCGTATCTCTCTTAATGTTAGATATGCAGTTAGCACAAATATATAGTTAAACTAGAGCAGTATCCGTGTTTGCATATTGGGATTCGATCATTTTGCCCATATCAGGACAGTTCTTGAGGCGGAAATAATAATTGATTAAAAGCTTAACAAATATCAGCACGAATAACGCACATAGCTTTCATTGTGTGTATATGGATTTCAAGACGTTTTTTTTCGGTTTGAATATCACACAAACTCAGAAATAAATTTACGGTCAATTTTCAAATCATTCTATGCTGATGTTATTTGAGACTGCGTCATAGTTTGTAAATGCAATGAAGTTTGTAAAATAAAAATAACACATTTACATATACAAAGCAGATTGTATACAGTGTCAGTTGGATTTTACAGTGGACTTGTTAAACACATGATGTACACTTCTTTCTCTTTTAATTATTCGATTGATCAAGCTCTTAATGCCAATATTAATCAGGTCTTTGTTATAGTTTTAATTCGATTAATGTACGAAGCATGAAATCGTAGTATTTAGGAAATCATTTATTTAGTTAATCTAAGTGTATATTTAGGAGTACACACATTACCACAATGTAAATGTATATAAATGGACATTAATCGTTAGTAGTGAATAATAATCATTAACATTATATGACCAATAGCTAATTATAAGATTAAATATAACTAAAATAATATTAATTATAGCTAAACATAAAACTAAATATAGTTTAACATGAGATTAAATTAATTGTTATTCGAATATAACTAAACATGTGTAATTCCTTTTTTAATTTGGTCTTTTTAATTCGAAGTTTTAACTTGAAAACATAGGTTTCGATTTAGCTTTATTGTTTTAGTATACCCAAACAAGTATTTAATATAATATACGAGTATGGCTCTAAAAGGTGTACGAAAAGGAGGCTAACGTTGACCAAATTGTTCTAATTAGAAGAAAAAGTATTGGATTGATTAGTACCTTGCATTATCTGCTCGTAGCAATTTAACAATTTACATTACTGCTCATAATTTGCTGTTGGACTATTTAAACCAAGTCCAACATTAAAATATTGCAAAATGTTTACACATTCGGTCCCAACGTATGTATTTAATGAGGTAAAGAACAAAACTATGTTGGAACTTGTGACACACACAAAATGGTGAACAAACAAATCCATAGTGCATGTGGATATTTCTCATATGATGGGATATTGTATGTGTGTTACAGGTAAACAAGTAGACGTTAATGTTCAAGTGTCAATCAGGTATAATCGTCACGTAGTGCATAGCATAAGCACGTCATTTAATATTAAGTAGCTAGCGATATATCAAACGGTGCTTATTATGTTGATGCTTCATAATTAAACATACGCGTGATAATTATTTCAACAACGCTTAGTAGCAGATAAAATAATACTTACCGGACACTTGTGGATTAAAAAATATCCCATAGTTATGTAGTACATTGGCGTATTTTTATGTGCGTTGCATTTATTTATGTGTTAGCTGTGCTTGAATTAAAACAATCAAAATTTAAAACACTATAATTATGGAAATAAAATTTATATATTTTTATCTCGACCTTTAATTTTTTTATTCTAGTTATAAATATTAATTAAAGTGTAAATCATTGGTGCTTATTGGTATAGACCAAATAAAATGCTAAGAATGATACGCTTGAAATATTTCCTAAGTATTCCTTCGGCTTATTTCTTCACGTAGTATCGGTTTTAGCGACAATCGTATAATAAACACGATTGTCTAACGGAAATGTATGAATTGTTTGTAATCGTTTAAAATTATAATTAGGTTTAAAGGTCACAGATAGATTTTTTGTTCCTATATATATATATATATATATATATATATATATATAAATAAATGTTATTTTAAAATAATAATGCAGACCAGATACTATCGGTTGTATGTTAATAAAATATATATAACGTGTCTTTACATTTAATTACATATTAAAGCAGTTAAATAATTTGTTATTTATTTACTGTGGACTGCCCCGCCCCCTCTCACATACTTCCTGTACTTTCAATTAACCGCAAATGGGCGACAAAAATGGTATTTTGACGTTTTTTCTGATTACATTGAATATGTTCTTTTAACATGTAGTGACTTCCATGCGTATAAATGGTAATACAAAAGTAAAATAATAATATAATTAATACATAGTAATTAATGAGTAATGCAAAATTGTATCTTCAACGGAATGTGTATTCATTTGCCAGAGAGTTATTTTCAATCATTCACCTCCAAGTATACACAAATTGTATGATTTAAAACAATACATGCAGATAACAATCATTATGAAACTATAAATATACGCTTGTTTTTCTTACAATAGGACCAGAAGACCATGTTTATGGACATGAGGACAATACATTGGTTCCTGAACAATTTCAAAATGGTAAGAACAAATGCCATAAATACAAATTAATATATACCATCTTCCATATTAAATGCATCGCTATATACATCAAAGCAAACCATTGTGTCGTACAATTATATGAGCAGGAGTGAATAATATCAATTTATGTATGAATATTATTCAATAAGAAATGTTAAAGTTATGTTATATATTCTTCATTTTGAAATAATAGTTATTATTCAAAACAGTGCCAACTTTTATTAGTAGTGGTTACCCAAGTTTTTGGAATAGTAATATTGCGAAGTACTTAGCATTGTTCTTTTTTTGCATGAAATACAAATTCTGAGAAAAATACATCCAATGCATTTGTTTGTATTTTTTACAGTTAGTTGTAAAAACGACGGGGCTTAGTTTGTTTCACTAGAAGCATTCATCTTTATGATTGGAACAAACTGAAATTGTAGTACTGTTTTGCAAGTCGGTTTCATTTGTTGTGAAACCGCCCATAAGAGTAATTGTATAGCTTAACCAGAAATCGTTTATATTGATTTTCACCTTAGATACATTTCATTTATTTTTTAGCACTACTTGTTAAATAAATAAATATGTACGTGTTTGCACTACATAGGCAACGCCGTTAGTAATGTCAATGGGGCTATTGGTGGGCTTGAGGAAAATGCAGCTTGTGTAGGTATGTACTGATTTCTAACATACATTTTCTTTAAACTTTGTCCAATTAAATTTTGCGTCAGGACAATATGTCCGTCAGATATTAATAATACGCATTTGCGATATATTTGCAGCTGCAATTATGATGTGTACCTGTAGTTCAAAAACAATAATGTGGCGTGGTTCATTTACGTTCAAGTACTATTTGATAGCAAAGTATGAATGTATGAATTTGAACAAAGGCGTTGCGTCGATACAATGTATTTTACACGTGTCTTGAGTGCTGAAAATAACAAAAACATGTATGCTGTCAATACATGTTTTTATAATTTTGATATTCTGAATTTAAAGTTAAATTTGAATATCATTAGTCAATAAAATTCAAAACTTTTAAAGCGTCGGAATTGCAATAGAAATGTGGCACATAAAGACGTTCGCAACAATTTCTTTCATTGTTTATCTAACGACAAAAATTGCACAAACAGGCGTCAATTTATCCTAAAACTAAAACAGTCTTAAAAAATAGGGGTCACGGGCCTTGTTCCAGAAATATTGGGTTTTGAATACGGTACGTGTCGAAGCCCTTTTTTAAGTTTGCGTAACTAGTAATGTGGAATTATATAAAGCGTTAACATTCAAACAAGGATGGCGATTTTTAAATGAATCTTTACAATGTTTCGTTTAGGAAAATAAAGTGTGTGTTAATAATAACACGCGCTTTATTTGCTTTGCAAAATTAGTCTCCCATGGATTTAATTTCAGTAAGTAAGTAGTTAATACTATCTGCGTAATAATATACTGGTACATAAGACTCAAAGAATATTCAGGGGGTACTCGAATACTAGAAAAATACCAGTGCTAATTAACAGCCACGTTGTGACAGGCACTATTCAGTTCATCGTTGTGTCAGACACATTATCGGGGTATTTACTCATCAGAGATGCAGTTTATATCAAACCAGAAGGGGCACTTTGCCTACAAATGTCATACAACTACAACTAGTAAACGCTATCACAGCAACAAGCTCAAACTGAGGGCGGATTGTGCTGTGGTTCTGCAGAACTGAAACAAATAGGCACAAATAGCACGAATTCCGAAAAGCAACATTGTTATCAATTTATGTTCTGTCAGGACTCCAATAATTTCCTCTCCATTATTTATCTGCTTGACGTAATATTAGTGCAACATGTATATTTTCACTGTTTACTAGCGAGCACCTGAACCGATTATGAAAGGATGACTGATAGAAATAGAGATAGAAATTGTCTCCAAACGGAAGGAAAGACATCATTATACGTTTCAAATCACGTATGACTCGCAACCGAGTGCTCAGACAAAGCAAGTTACTTCGTGCAAAGGGCATTTTTGTGCGTGAAGATTAACCCCTTTAAATCTGGAAGTGTTCATGAGCGTGAAACGTAAAATGTCGGACGAAGTTAATAGTGTCTGGTCCAGAAACGGGACTATCTCCTACAAAGATGCAAGAGATGTGGTTCATCGTGTAGAATGGGAGGACTATCAACATTGGCTTGATCTACCCTGGCCAAAAAAGTAAAGGATTGTTTTTCCTTGACTTTAGAATAAACTATTTTCTATGCTATACTTTTTTTTAATTAGCTTTTTTATTTTCATTGTTCATGCTACTTTTTCTTTTTTGTACCCTATATAATGTACTTTAACTGGCCTTGTTATTTAAGAACTTAGCTCGCGCTTTGTAGAATCACTGCATGACTCGCACGAGGATTCCGTTTTTATTGAAAATAAATCGGATTAACTATTGTATCGAGCAAAATGTGACGTTGTAAATCTTGACAATGTATATAGCACACTGGTAATCTTTTTTTTGCCGAGGCTGAGCTCTATGAAATTAAACTTTTTCGACGCAAATGTTTTTCTTAGATGAGTTTAGCCTTTTAACCTATGAATCTGTCAAGCATTGAGATACCGTTATACGTTCTAGAAGATACGGTATAATATATTTTATTTACCCCACACTCTACATCACTGGAAATGATTACACGTGTTGTTGTTTGATGTAAAAAAACATTGTCATATACAGTTAAAAACTTAATTCTTACTACCATTTGCTACTGTTGTTAATGTTCTTGCACTTAAAATTGTATGTTAGTACTCTTGCGTCTTTGGAATATATCTATTATGCATAATCGAAACTACTAAGGAAGGTTGCTTAAATATTCTTAACTCAGCCTACGCGCAGTGTGTTTCAGCTGCAAAAGATGATAAGTTAGTGCTGCTTCTCTACCTATGGACAAAAACAATCTGACCTTATGGTAAATAAATATCGCCTCTCTTTAACTCTCGCTAATATAGGTCATACTTTAAAAACAGATATCAAGTCTAATCTCTAATTTTTAGTATACGCCAGGAAAGAGGACCCTTTTGCTTTCGCTTTCGCCTTAAAAAGGCCTCTCCTGGTTGGAAATGTAAATGATCAACAGTGGCCTTGATGCATCTTTTTGTCTTAAAAAGATGTATGGTATGGGTTGCACTGAAACAATTAAATTAATCTTAATAACTCTTCTCGTCTCAATTTAGTTGGTTGTAACTTAAATCAGTGTATCTGGACCGGGTTATATGGAAGAGTGTAGTTTATGTTAACTTCATGAAAATGTGTATCATCTGTTGACATTGTTTGCGATCTGGTATACGGTCGTGTCTGTGTATGGTTTTTTGCCTGTTGAAGTGTTTGTTTCTATTCGCATATTGTCTCTATATTAAATCATTTCTTTAATTGTACGTACGCATGTATGTATGAACTTGCAATTTCTGGTGTAGAATTATCTATTCGCTTAATTATCTTGTGTTGTCTAAACTCTATCAAACGCAAATATAGGTAGTCATATCGATACTTTTACAATAAACCGTATGATTTTTCATCGTTCATACATTCAAGCCACTTGAATAGTGGCCTGTTAAAACATCATTAGCACTGTCTATTGTAGATTGTATTTTTTGCATATTTTATTTGCTTTGCATATTGTATGAAATAATGATAATCCCCAACCGCTATATGTTGAATAAGGTAAAGCTGTGTGAAGATTTCTTTCATCCTATCTAATGCGACACCTATTAAAACGCTTTAAATAGCTTCTAAATTTAAAAAAAAAAAAAAAAAAAAAAAAAAAAACATCAACAATTGTTAACGTTATTGTACACTAAACATCTACTTACATTTTTCATTTTAAATAAATGTAAACTTATAATGAATGGATAAAACTAGTATTAAAAAATACGTGATTGCATGGAAATTGCACTAGTGTATATTTCTTATTGCTGATAACTGTAAATAAAACAATCATGCTCATATCGACTGTAATTTTTAACATATTTAATTTTTAACATATTAAATTTTTTGAACAAATGATATGTACAATAACTTATGTATGTATAATATATCATAGAAACTTTTTCTGTAACAATCTGAGTTATATATAGCGTTGCTCCTGTCAATATCTAACATTGCAAGATATCAACATATGATGAAATCCTTGTTAACTGCCTTCAAAGATGTTCACTTACTCTTTCATGTTTGTTTTTTCTCTTATTCGCTTGTATTTTTTCCGTTCTGTATTACAAGGTAATGTTATGTTGACACTATGCATACAAGTACTACTTTTTATTATGTTTTTTAATTTGCTTATCTATGTGTGAGCTTAAAATTTTATCAGTCAACTGCAGAGGCATTCAGGGGAAAAAGAAGCGATTACAAGTTTTTCAATATTTGAAAGAAACAAAATGTGATATTTACTGCCTTCAAGATACACATTTTATTAACGAACAAATTAAAACTATTTACTCCGAATGGGGATCAGAGTGTTTCCTAAGTTATGGCTCTTCTAATTCGCGCGGTGTAGCAATACTCTTGTCGAAAGAACTTGAGTACAAAATACGTAATGTACAATACGACCAATTTGGTAACTATATTATTTTAGATGTAAATATTGGTGAAACAAGACTTACTCTTGCCTCTTTATACGGACCGAACTCTGATAGTCCCGAATTTTTCACAAATGTTTTTGATATTATTGACACTATTGGGAATGACTCCTACTTAATTTGTGGCGACTTTAATTTGGTTCTTGACCCGAATCTGGATTATAATAACTACAAATCAATAAATAATAAAAATGCAAGAGATTGTATATTGAAAAATATTGAAGATCGTGATCTTACGGATCCTTTTAGGATATTATATCCTAACTTTAAACGATATACATGGAGAAGAACCAATCCAATACAACAAGCCCGGCTTGATTTTTATCTATTATCGTCATTTTTGTCACCATTTGTTCATGACAATAATATATTGCCCAGTTACCAATCTGATCATTCGATTGTAACTTTGACTTTAAAATTCACTGATTTTAAACACGGAAAGGGTCTGTGGAAACATAATAACATGCTTCTAAGTGACATTAATTACATTAACACAATAAATGATACAATTACCGAAATCAAAAAACAATATATGTTACCTGTGTACAATAAAGATAATATTGATACAATACCAGACCAAGACATACAGTTTTTAATAAACGACCAACTTTTTTTAGATACAGTTTTAATGGAAATAAGAGGTAAAGCTATTTCATATAGTTCGTATAAAACAAAATCGCGTAACAAGCGCGAAAACCAATTAAAAGTTGAAATTAAACAACACGAGGAATTGTTGACCGAGAGTAACCTGCAAATTATGCTTGAATTAAAAGATGAACTTATGAAAATACAAGAAGAGAAATTAAAAGGAGCTATAATAAGATCGCGAGCCGAATGGAAACAATTTGGAGAAAAACCATCAAATTTTTTTTGCAACCTCGAAAAATATAACTATACAACAAAAACGATCACAAGCCTAACAACTGATGACGGACTTGTTTTAGATAAGCAGGTTGATATCTTAAAAGAAACCTCTTTGTTTTATAAAACATTGTATCAAAACAATGATAATACCAACATTGATGATGATTTTAATAGTTTTATAGCAGATATTGACATACCTAAACTATCACATGAAGAGTCAAAACAATTAGAAGGGCCAATAGCACTAAGTGAGGCCTCTGTTGTCTTAAAAAACATGGCAAACAACAAAAGCCCTGGGTCGTCAGGTTTTACTGCTGATTTTTTCAAAGTTTTTTGGCCTAAATTAGGTACTTTTGTTTGTAGAGCTTTAAATCACGCATGTAAAAGCGGCAATTTGTCTATAACCCAAAGACAAGGGATAATTATTTGCATAACTAAGGGTGATAAACCCAGACAATCTTTAAAAAACTGGCGACCAATTACACTGTCAAACACTGTATATAAAATTGGTTCGGGAAGTATTGCTAATAGATTGAAACAATATATGAATAAACTTATAAACAATGACCAAACTGGTTTTATCAAAGGCAGGTTCATAGGAGAAAACACTAGGCTAATCTACGACATTTTGAAATACACTGAGGAAAATAATATTCCCGGACTTCTCCTGCTTATAGATTTTGAAATGGCTTTTGATTCCTTGTCATGGAGGTTTGTCAACAAAACACTCTCCCTTTTTAATTTCGGTACTGACATTAAAAATTGGTTTAATGTTTTATATAAGGATGGTATATCAGCAGTAATGCAGTGTGGGTTCTTATCCGAGTTTTTTCAAATACAACGTGGTTGTCGTCAGGGTGATCCCCTCAGTTGTTATATTTTTATTTTGTGTGCTGAAATTTTGTCACTTAAACTCAGGGCTAATCCAAAAATCAAAGGAATCAAAATCAATAATACTGAATACAAGTTATCGCAATTTGCTGATGATACGTCTATACTCCCGGATGGCTCTGCAGAATCCCTTAATGAAACCTTAGATGAATTGTCGTATTTCACATTATGTTCTGGCTTAAAGGTAAATTTCGACAAAACCAAAATAGTTTGGATAGGGAAGCATAAATTCAGTTCTGAAAGCATAAAAACTAGATGGAAGTTAAAATGGAACCAACATACTTTTGATATGCTTGGTTTAACATTTCACGTCGATCTTGACAAGATGATCGATCTTAATTATAAGGATAAATTGTCCAGAATTAGAACGCTGCTTAAAAACTGGTCCAGAAGGATATTAACGCCAATTGGAAGGATACAAATATTAAAAACGATTGCTTTGCCAGTGCTTAATCATTTGTTTGTTTCACTTCCCAATCCACCATATAAAATATTGGTAGAGCTAAATGATCTTTTTTTTAACTTTGTGTGGAATGGAAGTTCAAAAATTAACAAAAATGTACTTATTAAAGAATATACTGAAGGAGGTCTTACTATGGTCGACATTTTTTCATTTATAATTGCACTGAAATGTTCTTGGATCCGAAGGATCATCACAGGAAATGGTAAATGGATCAATATTGTAAAAATGACTATAGACACCCAAAAACTGTACAACTGTGGTGTTCATTATCCTGAAAACCTTATAAATAGAACGGACAATGCTTTTTGGAAGGACACTTTAAAATCGTTTGTTGATTTCCGCAAAGCAGAATCATTAAATATAAAATATATATTACAAACCCCAATATTCTATAATTCTGATATAACAATTGGTAATAAAAGTGTTTTCCTCAAAACATGGTTTGAAAATGGCGTGCATTTTATTGGCGATTTGATGAAGAAATACGATAGGTTAGAATTTTATGGTTATGAAGAACTGTGTAACAGATATAATTTCTATCCAAACTACTTGCATTATATAGGTATTACTAATGTCATAACTAAATACTTGAAGAAAAATGGTTTGTTTGACGAAACATCTGCTATGAACACGATTGCAGATTTTAACTATCTTGACTTTGTTAAGCCTTTTGTTCCCCTTCAAGTGATATCCATTTTAAAATATCCAAAAGGTACTCAACCCATGTACAATATTGTTAAAACAAATAAAACTTTACCAATCTGTATGTCAAAATGGACGAGCATTTTTGAAAATATTGAATTAAAAGACTGGAACCATATTTTTAGAATGCCATTTTGTATAACCAAAGATTCTACTCTACAGTGGTTTCAGTATAGAATCACACACCGAATTATTGGTACCAATTATTTTTGGTACAAAATCAATTATAAATCGTCAGCTGAATGCTCTTTCTGTCATAATATGCCGGAAACAATTGAGCACATTTTTTGGGAATGTAAACATATTAAAAAATTTATTGCTGATTTGTTTGAAGGTTTTGAGGTATTCGCTGACTTCATAAATGCGCCTTCGTTTATGTTAGGACATAAAAACTCAAGTGGTCCTCTTAATCTTACATTCCTTCTTACTAAAAGGTTTATTTATAATTGTAAAATGAATCAAACATTACCTACCATTATCGCGGCAAAATCATATTTCTCTATCCAGTATCATATTTTGAAGGAAATGAACTTCTGCAATTTAGATTCTAACTCAATAACTACAAATAAAGAATGGGATATTTTGTTAAGTCTGTTTCGGTAAATAATGTGATTTACATAGTTTATCCATTCTGTATATTGATAAGTTCAATATGTATCATTTTGGATATTGCTATTTACGCAATTATGATTTTTTCCTATTATGTACTTGTGAGCACTTGTCTACAATGTAATATTCTATGTTATACATGCTGAATTCTAATAAATACGCATGATGTACGGTGTGGCGGGGGATGCCCTCGACCCTCACACACCTATTGACGAGGAAAATAAAACATATAGAACGGAAAAAAAAAATAAAAAAAAAATAAAAAATAAAGAAATAGTCTCAAAACTTGTTATTTGTTCACAAAATTCATTTAAATTAAAGAAAGACAGGAGTGCAACGTTTATATCAATACAAAATATGATGAAATGTTTCAATCATGCCATATTTTTTTAGCAGGTTGTATCAGTCGATATATCATAACGTAGTACAAACAGTACTGTTTGTAAACGTCAGAGACATCTTGTGGTAAATAGTGCATTTATAACATCAAATGTATATAAAATATATTGCAAGTCCTCGATGATGAAACAGTCCTTTGCTGCAAAACAAATTGGTGATTACCAGAAATTCTGTTATGACAATAGTGTGCAATAACCAGTGCATGTAATAACAATCAATTGTTCAATGTATTTATTCTGTATAAGTTATATAACAATGAAACATGTTATTATCTGTAAATATTGCCATGTTAAGTACCAAACAGATGTTGTTCCAATACACAAACGAAAGCTTGCTGATGTTGTACACTTTGACGATTAAATATATCTTTACAATGTCATTTTTAAACATCCCATTAGGGTTTAATTTTGAAAGCTTTTTTTTATCGTAGATGTTGCACGTATTATGTTTTCATTCATAATGAAGATCTAAGCACGGTTGCGGATAAAAAAGTAATATATAGTCTTAATAATAGTGCTTTATATTATACAGCAAACAACAATGCGACAGAGGCTTCTGATGCGACCGGTGGGAAAGCTGTAAATGCAGGTATTTAATCGGTCCTTTAATTTTTGTGTATCCGCATTGTGTGTGTTTACATTCAATACAACGCATATATTAAGTACGACAGTTTATAGATGTTTGACAATTGTCATATTTAAAACTGTTTACCAACAACACTAACTTTATAAAATTTAAGAAACTCGAGTGTTTTAGCAGCTGTCTAAGATTTTTAAATACCTGCAAAATGAAGTTCAGTATGCGTGCTTTCCATTTAATAGCTGCATCGAAATCTGTTGTACAAATGTACATATATTTCCAGCCAATGACCAATTGCATATCCATAGTCTAAAACATGAACACATATAAATACACACAACTACAACACATGCGATTAATCCAAAGCATCCCGATTGTTATGGCACAGCAATTAAATTTTGCCAGTAATTCCTAAAATATAGCTTCAAATGTAATCATAATTTACAGATGCATCCATCTTTCCATCAACTACACGAGTATTATACAAATCGGTTAAACAGATGAGAAGGAAAAGGATGGTGTTGATTTTTGTTATGGTGGTGGTGGACTGGTGACAGGGTTGTGATGAGGATGTTGTCGTTATAACAACACCTCAACTAATATTTGACTGAACTGATCTACAATGTAATATTGTAATTTAAAAAAAAAGAATATCAAAAAATTAATTAATTAATTCTTAGAGTGGATAGTATGGCAAAGAAAAAAAAAAAACGGGACCCAAGATCGGTATAAGTCTGGCACATTGTGAACCTGCAAGAGATTCTACAGAGGCAGGGGCCTGAAATGATAAAAGACAAATGAAACGATCAATAACCGTCGATCAAGACATACGAGTCTTTTTATAATGCAAATAATAAAGATGCAAAATATGTTTACCATATTGTCACATATGCATACTTTATCAGTTTTTTCAACCAAGTATAAACATGTTTCAAATGTGTGCACCAGTGCATCAGCAAACCATATATTCGTATTTTTATAATTCAAATCCACATAGGCCATACGTTTACAAATATGTGTTGGGAAATAACATCTTTGTATTTGTTTGTTTGTTGTTGTATTTTATTTAACGATCACGTTATGAAGTAGAGCACGTTCACTTGATCATGTGGTTGTTGAATGTTATCATAAAATAATACATCTTTTTTTCAAGTATCCAGTGATGTTCAAGCAGAACAAGAATCCAACCAGGATCACGGTAACGTATTCAAGATAAAAACTAAGATGTATATGTGTTAGCATCATTGTAACTAGTTGTACCATCACATTGTTTTGAGGGCGTCATCATGGCGTTACCCTTATTTATTCGGAGAAACAATTATCGACATGCAGCAAAACACTAGATTTAACACTATGTTTATGAATGTCAACTATCGGCTTGTTTAACCTTTGCATGAATGCTATACGGAGCCATGGATATTCTGACTCATGTTAATCAGGATCGGTGTAGCCTGTAGTTGCAATGCTCTTTAAGCATAATTTTGTGGTCGCATTTCGATATTGTCAAAGATGTTGTATTTTTGTCATTATTTAGAAGACTTCCATTTGGATATCTAATCTAGTTGTCATTTTTAAAGTTTGGACTTACATACCCATAATGGTACTACAATTTGTTTACTAACAGAAACACACAATTACAGGTGATCGCTATGTTTAATAAAATAAAAATTATTAAATAACTACAATGACAATTTTGACTGCCAAACGTATAGTCGATTTATTATATATCACCTAAAATTGTGTTGTCATTTCTTGTCACAGCCATTTAAATGATATTCGTTCGTGCAATTAATTTATAATGCAAATGTGTTCAATGTGTGCATATAGTCAGCTGAAACAAATATAAGTACATGTATTTACATTTGAATTATTTTTTTGTTCAAATAGATTAAACCTAATACCCATATATGTACTTAGTTTCACTTTTGAGAAATAACATCGTATGATTCTGATAATTATACAAGCTCGTTAATGTTGTTCTTCAACACTTAAATATTAAACTTAACGTTTTGTGCGTAATGGGTTAGATTAACAATTAAAGGGAAGTGACTGTTTTAGCAAAATGATACGTGATTTAATGACATGCGTAATTTTATATCTACAAATCATGTACATAAAATGTATGGAGTACATGTACGTGCATTGTATGACATTGTAATATAAATGCATGTACATCAATGTTTTGGTATATTCTTGAAATGAAGTAGAGTTAGTATTCGAAACTCTATTCTGAGAATAACTTACTGAACGGTCACTTTGGACAGCTAAAACGATGGTTTCAAACTCCTATGTTAATTTATTGCTTGGCATTGAATTGTATGTAATTTCAAAACCACAGTTTGCATGAAATAAATATAAAATGCTCTAGTGTGTTTATTAAACTTCTTCTATATTTCATATAGTCCCCGTGTTCTCATTATGCTCATCGCCCCATTTGCAGCCTGACTCTCTTCGGTAAAAGATGGCTCCTTATGTCAAGATAAGTCAACATAAGTTTTAATGTATTATCTTAAAACGAGCTTGCCTATTTATGCAAATGACAAGGAAAAATCTCTATAATCTCGCCTAACCTCTCATGGATTTATGTGGTGGCTATGTCGAAAATTAATTATGTCCCGACGGTTGATCATAACTGTCAGTTACATAAAGCAAGCGTCGCTTGTCGCACAACCGTTTTCCTATTCTGTGACATAACTTTTTTATGGCTTCTTTTAGGTTTTATAGATCCAAGTCATATTAGCATAACTCTTATTTCAGAAATATTTAAGAAAGTTTATTATTGCCATTAAGCGCAAATGCAGACACACGTTTACGCCAGAAAATGCCATAGATATTCGACTTAAACAATTGCCGAGAAATTTAACTGACAATGCGCATAGCAGTACACAAAGCCAGGCGTTCATTTAGTAGCGTCGGAGAGGCAAGCAGTAAATGTATTAAAATTCCAATAGCGATCAGTCAATCTGTCAACTAAAAATCAAACAACAATGCTGCAAAGTGTCGTGGCCCTTATTTCAATGTCCGAACAGATATGTTCTACTTAAGAATGTTAATTCGAGTTTGCTAATAGTATTATTGTATTGCCCAGCGTCTATGCTAATTTGAATAAAATATTGTGGTATTTAGAATAAAACATCGCGTCAATATTTACCTTTTTTTTTAAAAATGAACACACAGCAAAATTAAACTAGCGATAATAAATGTTGAAGTTACAAGAAGTGCAATAATATTGCTGATTATAAGACAAACCGCATGTGCCGTTTAGTCAAAATCGAATGACATGTTTTGTTCATACATTTGTATGTAAGACTTCTAAGTTCTAAATCCAGATTTTAGCCAATATAGTAAACTAAAAACAGCAAATGTTTATATTTGCCAAAACAATCGCCGGTAATTCAGTAGTACGAAATATCCTTACACTTATGCAGTAATTGCCATTGTGACTCTTCTTTATTCTCACTAGTTTATTGCAATGTGTTTTTATTTTTTGCAACTGTTTTAGTTCAAACATTGTTTATGCAACCGAATTAATGTAAATGTAATTCAATCTTTATCATTACATATATTACACCTAATTACCTAATTTAATTATGGCTTTCACTCTCTAAAAAAAAGGAAAAAAACTAAACGTATTGCGGCACAATTACTTCAATAAACACGATATTTTTATTCAACATAAGACATTTTCTTCGTGACGAAGTTTTAACTTATTTATTTTAGCTCGATTGTGTCGAAAGCATAATGCTGACTGTGACATTATCGAGTCCGTTTCCTGGGTAGAACCAGTACTTGGTGTCTTTTGAGGAAGATGAATCGAACGCTTCCCTAATAGGTATCGAACACACGACCTCGAGAGCGCAAGGCGGATATCATATCCGTTACACGACTGCGACATCTAAAGAGGCTAAATTTCGAGGTTTAGCACATACCCCTATTGGTTTTGCTTATTTCATTCCGTGTTATCAAATTACAATTGCCGTTTAACGCATATCTGCTGATCTCATTTCACTTTAGGCTTTCTAGCAGTGTGTTTTATTTGAGGCGAAGGTCGTAATTATTGTATGATGACGTCAAAATGTATATACAATTATTTTTACGAATAGTTACTGGAGGAAATTCTCAAAAATAAGGTTTCATCTCGATATAATATAATAGTGCAATCAGTGTGTAATATCACAATGTAAATATCAACAATTTGAAATCAAATATGATCGCCTGTTTAATGTTTGTTTACTTGTTGCATATATCTTAGTTCTGTCTATGTATAATACAGGCTTTCTGCACACAATCACAATTCTAACTATAATACATGTTATGCTTGTTTTATGGCTGTAAATGCATCGGCCCTTTAAAACGAGCCCTTAATGCTTGTAAACCTTGATTTAAATGCCGTTTTGTAGACTCTAGCTATATATACATACGTCTCTCTGAGTAAAGGCAAGTTTAGAATACATATAACAAATCGATCGAACTGAAGAAAATCTCCTATAATCGTTATCTGTTTAAATAAGCATAAGTGCTCATATTTTATATATTGTGGCATACATAACTATCTGTTAGATGACAGGTAAAAAGAAGATTGTTTAGCGGGAAATTGTTAACAGTATATTTTAATAAGCATGTGGAATACATTAATAAGTATGTTAAAGTTAGCTGGTTAGTCAGTGAAATTGGAATATCTTTAAATCTGTGTATTTCGTTATTGACTCTTACAATGACGCTTCCAAACGAAAATGGAATACAATAGTTAGTATTTAAAAAACAAGCTAAATTGGCTACACAGTGTTTTTTGCTTAGTTTTTTCATTAATCATCTAAGTAATTATTAGTGATAACAGCGAATGATGTATCTAGCGAAAGTAAAAAAGCATTATTCTCGAAATATATACGGCTGGTTAATGTGTAATATGTAATGCGGCAGTCACACATTCCCGATTATGACTCCCGATAGCGTCCCGACAGCGGTACGATACAAATAATAAAAAAGTAAGAATTTCGGGACGCTATCCTGAGAATCGGGAATTATCAGTACATGTGCGGCGTGATCGGTCAAGCACTTCCGGCAGTTAGGATTGTCCCGTAAAATTCGGGAGACTCAGAAGAATGTGTTTAGTCGTGACTCTGTCGGGATAGATTTGGTTGTATCGGATCAAATTTGGGACCGTGTCGGGACGATGACAGGACAATGTCCTGTGGAACGGCGTGTGTGTGTGTGTGTGTGTGTGTGTGTGTGTGTGTGTGTGTGTGTGTGTGTGTGTGTGTGTGTGTGTGTGTGTGTGCTCTTGTATGCACGGTAAAATGAGGACATCCATCAGGATACACAGCAACGAATGAGGACTCGTTGACCAAGTGAGGACGTCCTCACTTGTCAACAGAGTAAATATGCTTCAAAATAATTATTTTTTTACAAAACATGTGAAAAACTTGTCAAATCGAAGAGTCCCACTTGTCGTCCGATTCCTAGCATTTTTCGGCGTGTGTATCATCATTTTACATTTCGACCATTTTTCGCAGATTCGGTTTTATACACACGATGACATTGCGCATGCGCACTCCTGTTACGTCATCTAGTTACGTCATCGTTTCGTTCAGTTTGGGAGCCGGTCGCCATTGTTAGAGTCGAAAGTGGGAATAAACTACAAATTTACAAATAAGATGGTAAGATTTTTGAAATTGACAATTATAATTATGGTGTTAAATATAGCGGTATAATTTTGTGAGTTCTTTCGCTTATGCATTGAAGTCTTTCTCCAAAATACGGGGCATAAACCCGGACAGTACTTAAATCTGGACACATGACAAGTACTGTGTTTGCATGGTCAAAACCAATTATAAAATGAGATGATATTGATAAAATAATTATAGGAGCTATTTATTTTATGGGCAAAAACGTATTTGATGGATGTGTATAGTAATACATGTACGGTACATGACCGGATTTAGGGAATAAAAAATGTAGATCGGATAAAATAAAAGTTACTTTCGGGAAATTTAATTTTATTTCATTCTTTTCTAAAGATTTAATACAATTAGCCGATCGCTGAAACAAAATTGTAAATGGTTTTAAGTCTATAAAGCCTTCAGCCGCTAATAATAGCCCATGTTCTTGCAACAGATCTAAAAATAGATACAGGTAAACACATTACTCATCAAGACATCAGTGTTGTGATTAGTGCTCAAACGGGTACCCGAAAAAACCCGAAACCGCGGGTCCAAAAAATACCCGCGATTCCGGGTCAAAGTTTTCGCAAACGGTACCGGGTCGGGTCAATATTTTTCAAAAGAACACCGTAAAATCAACTGGGCCGTTTTGTTCGGGCCGTTTTGACCTGTGCCATCCTGACCTTGGATGCACCATTTTATCATAAATTCATTTATTACTATCAAGAATGTGGTAATTCTACATAAAGGACTCATTTTTGTGCAGTAATTAGTCTAATTATTTTTGACATATCTGCCATGTTCAACTTTAAAGAAAATAAATGTTTTAATGTAGTTTACCATATTTTAGAATTAATCTTTTTAATACCCGACCCGAAATTACCCGAACTTTGAAATTTTGACCCGCCGACCCGACCCGAAGAAATTTTTCGACCCGTTGGAGCCCTAGTTGTGATGTCAATAGTCCAACATGGCGGACAATATGAAAATGGCATTACAAATTTCAGTGATTATTGCAAATAACAATAAAAATAATGAAGAACATCGTATGATATTTATGGATTTATCACATGTGTGTACTCAACAACCGTGGCAAATGTTGTTTTTTTATGTATAAACAATGAGTGTAAATAGCACAAGTGAAAGTGTATCTCGGAATAAAAAGTCTTCAAGTTCAAGTCAACTTGACAAGAAAGAACAACTCCCAGATTCTTGGTCAAAATTGGCAAGTAACAAACATGGTTTTGATTTATATGTCAGTGGATTGGTATATGATCAGCTTTATTGCATATTCTGCATATTGTGTTTGTTTCAGCATATTCTGCATATTGTGTTTGTTTCAACAAACTGACTAATGGAATGGTGATTATATGACAAATTATATAAAAAGTAAGCATATTTCATTTAACCCCAGTTCATATCAGACATTATAAGCCAATTGGTTAGTATTAACTATTATACATTTTTTGTAAAGGTTTACACATAAGGGATGTCAACAAACAAGGCACCCTCCAAATACTTAAGTTTTTAATTGATTAAAAATGCATTACAATTCAAAAGATTGTTTGAAATAACAATGCTGTTAACAGTATAAATAAAAGGAGTGTTAAAATTATTAGTGTTTATCGGAGGTCTCCTTGAATATCACACTTGATGTTATCGGAAGTTTTGGGTAGGTTTACCAGTAATCAATCTGTGTAATTATTATGTTTGAATGAACTTAAGGTAGTGTATCCGTAATAAACTCCCGATGTCGACTGATGTCGGCATTGATCGTACATATGGTGGTTCAAAGCAACA
The DNA here is from genome assembly GCA_027627225.1 of Congeria kusceri. NCBI lineage: Eukaryota > Metazoa > Mollusca > Bivalvia > Myida > Dreissenidae > Congeria > Congeria kusceri. Next base: position 66,953,009 of record CM051026.1, on the reverse strand, counting down.
TGGAGCCATAACTCGTGTTCCATATTTTTAGAGTTATTGTCCGTTGTTAATTTGTATATATGAATTTAGTCCGGAGAACAACTCGATATCTAAAAGAGCTATCAACTTTAAATTTAATTGGTAGATAGATCTCATTGAGGGGAAGTGAAGTAAACAAGTGCAGTAACTCTCGCTTCAATTTTTATAAAGTCATTGCCCTTTGTTAATTTATATATTTGAATTTTGTCTAGATAATATATATAAAAACTATCAGATGTATATGTTATAATTAAACGAATATCAAACCAAACCAGCAAAGTCCCCTGACTAAGCGGCATTCGGGGGGTATTTCAGACAAGACAATGACAGTTCTAGTTTATTCTGATTGATGATTTTTAATAAACAAAATATTTTTTCCATGCAGGTCATGAGTGTTATTTCGCGTGTTCTTATATAAATTTAATGTATACATTCCTTTTTATGCCCGCACTTTCAGAGGGGGGAGGGCATTTATATTTGCCCTTGTCCATCCGTCAGATTTTTGTGTCGTGCATAACTCAAAAAGTATTTGTTATTACTGCAAGAGATATGAAACCTTACACACATATTAACCAGCATGTGCAATTGCGCACCTCCATATTTTGGTTTGGATGTTTTTGACATACCTGGATTTATGGAATTTTTTTGGCAAAAGAAATGTCTATTTTAACTTGTATCGCACTTAACTCAAATAGTTTTGCTGCTATAGCAATGAAACTTTACAAACATATTAACTTTTTTTCTATATTATGGGAGTTTTCAGACAAAAGTGGAATGTGGGGGCATCCGTGTCTTATGGACATATGTCTATTAGAATCTGTGACATATTTATTTGATAATTGTCATTTTGCTATGTAAACAAGTCTCTGTAAACAATGTGGAATGCTTAATAAAATTGTTTTCTTATGTTTACAAGGTTATTGGCTTCCAAGGAATTAATATGGCAGTGACTCAATGTGTAGTGTTGGCGAAGGGATTGAAATTGTCTTAAGGGTGGGTCTCAGCAAAGTTTTTGTCTGTCATATGTGCCAGTTATTCACAGAAATTAAGCAGGATGGTGCACAAACAATTAGACATTAAATCTACATGTAAAATGCTGTATATATATCACTGTATTTTTGCACGTCCCCATTTGAAGGTTACACTGTCCTCAGTGTGCGTTTACACTGTCCTCACTTGGTCTCGGTTAGATTAGATATTACTTTTTTTTACACAGGTCTTGATGACTGCAGTGTCGATGACTGTGATGTTGAACCAGATGGCCTAGAACCTGAACTGATACATATGGTGGTTCAAAGCAACTTGGAGCAAGGTATTCTTTGGTGTGAAACCTGTTGAAAAAAAGGTTTACCTATATCTCCGGCTAGTTCAGTTAATTAAGAGTCGGTCTATCAACCTAGCATTCACAAGTTGGATCCAAATAAAGAAGGACTTCATATTTCTACCTACAACAATGATTGTAACCAAGAAAAGCCGCAGTAAAATTATTCATTAATATTATTAATTTTATTTGCCTTTGGACTTCAAACACCATTGTTCTGAGCGCTGGCTACTGTTACACATAGGAATGATTACTTGAAACCAAAAGTACTGGTGGGTTGCTTAGTTTTTTTGCCCTAAATTAACTTTAGGGTCATTGGAAGAATGGAATTTTAATTCTGTTTTAATTCTGAAAATAATTATGCACATAAATGTAAATAATGTCATTGTGTTTTTGCATGTCCCCCTTTGAAGGTTACACTGTCCTCAGTATTAGTTTACACTGTCCTCGTTTGGTGTCAGTAAGATTGGATATTACTTTTTTATTTACAGAGTACTGATGACCACATTGACGATGACTGTGATGTTGCACCAGATGAGCAAGAACCTGAACTAGAATATAATGGAGGTCCAAAGCGACATTGAGCAAGGTATTCTTTGTTGTGTAATCTGTTGAAAACTATTTTCATAGGATTCATCCGGATAATACAGTAAGAAGTATGCCAGTTTGTCAGTATAGCAGTCACAAGTTGGATCCACACTGGGGTAGCCTTAAGGGGTCTTTGAGCTTATCTGCGTATTTTGTATTCATCGTTCATCTGCACATCAAGCTTTTGCACAGTAGAGGCAACTCTTTTTGTCTACTAACACAATACTGAGACTTATGATTCGAAGCATAAATGAAGTTTTCTAGCCCTCATATTTTCAATATTCATTTTCTTTTAGGTCATACAAATCCATTATAAAATGTGAGTGCCAGTAAGGTACAGCATTTTCACGAAGTGGAATAAGTTTCTAATCATGTATGTTTTATTTTAAGTCTCCAGTGACAGAAGACCATGGACTGAAGGGGAAAAGACTATTGTGTTGTTTTCGATACCTACTTCTACCGAACTTTCTGGAAAACACCAGTGTGCAGAGCTTTTACGTCAACATGTAGAGTTACAATAGAGATCATGGACGATGATTAAACAGTTTATACAAAACCGTATTATGGCTGAAAAAACAAAACAAAAACAAAATATGTTGTTGCCTTATGTCAGTGTCATCAAACACTCGTCGCTGTACTGAATGCTGTACTAAAGTGCTACATATCACTGCTTCTTTTCAATGATGAGGCTTGGATGACTGCTGTAGTGAATATATAATTTAAAATTATTTCCTGGACTTTGCTGAAATTATGTGAATTGAATATATTGTACAAATACTACTGGCCCGATTAAAAAGAAACTATGAGAAGCTTCATTAGCAAGTGTGTGCACAAAAAAATATGTTCCGTTTCTGATCAGTGCCTTCTTGGAGTACTTTGTGTTTGACGACTGTTCAATTTAATTGCTGTTTTTTGCCCAGTTGGTTTTTAGCAACTACAGTGTACTGTTATCATCATTTTGTATAGAATATAGTGACCTGTTCAAATGGAATCAAATATCTTAGATGAACTTGGTCTAATTGCTTTTTTGAATTAAAAATCTCTTGTCTTGAGGTTCTAACTTCTTGGACTAGTTTTCAAATTTTCCAACGTATTGCGCGAAATTTGTGTTCCTCGAATTCAAGTGATTCCACAGTAATTAAATAAATATTTCATAAAAAAACTCACACAGTTTTAGTTGAATATATATTGATGTTTCGGCTATTCTGCCTTTTTCAAGATAATCAACAAAATTTAGCAAAGCAGAATGGTTGGAATTATAGATGTAGAGAATGCTAAACGATGTCATACATTTAAATGTGTTATGCTTTCGGATTTGATACAATACAATTATTCCCGATAGAAACATTTATAAAAAAGCAAAAATAGCAAGTTATGAAGATATTCTGGAGACCATTGTTTCTTTAATCTCTATGTTAATTTTGTCAGAAAATGTGTTTCTCTACATGATAATAAGCTTTATTACGTGACTATGTTGTTTGTGTACTGCTAATGTGCCACTGACCAATAGACTATCAGAACTGTTTGTATAAACTCCATACCAACTAAAATATTTGCCAGGACATGACTCAGTCTGTTTATCTTGCATTTTGTGTCACTTTCTTTGCTGTGAGCAATCCACTGCTAGTGACCAAACTTGACAGTTGTCACACTTATACATTATTAGACTACCACTAATTTGCGTATAGAATTGAATTACAAACTGATTTTATTTGACAATGATTGCATTCTACTGATTAATATATACAATTATATAATATATCCGGAAATTATCATGAATAAATACACTAACAAATATGTACGAGTTGTTACAGATTTATTTCAGATTGTACATTAATTGATAGAAATGTATAAAAATCTTGTACAGTTGTGTGACATCAACGCGTGCGCATAAAACGATGCAGCCTGTTTAGTTTATAAATGAAGGTCAATCACTGAATGCCAGGTATTCCCAATTCTATCTATTACATTTAATCATAATGATTGTAAAGCTGTTAATAGGGTTAAGATTTAATGGATTGCATGTCTTAAGTAGGTTTAAGGGGTACATCAAATATAGACACGTATTCAAAAATAATGTTTTGTGTATCGTTAAGAAAAAATAAACACAAGGTACGTTTTTCGACACACGGCTGCAGTCGGACTTGAACTCACACCTACAATGTACGCAACAACAATACCGTTGACATAAGTGGAATTTCTTCTGCATTTATATTTCATTCATAACGATTTTACTACTGCAAATGATTGTCCGTGCCCACGAAGTGTCCCACGGACAATTCTTTATAATTATTAAAAAAATATTTGGTGTTTATAAAATCGTAACCTATGTGATCAGCAATCATTTTATAAATACTTCCCATGCTTTAGTAATATTTGACCAATCATCAGAAACCTATTCTCATTGGTCAGCTATCGCGTGCGCGTGTAATAGCTATCGGGTAAGCAAGTAATCACTCTCGCGTGCACACGTAATAGCTATCGCGTGCGCACGTAATAGCTATCTCGTTCGCACATAATAGCTATCGCGTGCGCTCCTAACTCTATCGCGAACATACGAAATACTATCGCCTGCGCACGTAATATCTATCGCGTGCGCACGTTATAATATCGCGTCCGCACGTAATAACTATCGCCCGCCCACGTAATAACTATCGCGGGCTCACGTAATAACTATCGCTAATGAAATAGTTCCTATGTCCCCGAACCATTAAACCCCAGTGACAGCAGATCGGCCTTCGCGCGGCGCACTCACGGCGTCCAAGATATATGCAGAACGCTGAGGTGCGTGCTGTGCTGTCGCCAGCAACTTTGGGCGCTGTGACAAAGCCTAGAACCCCATGTCGCCGCGATTATTTTGACCATATTCAATAACATCGACGTTGCTCGGCGTCTGGACGACGCGCTGGAGAGAGCGCGGTGGGAACGCCGTAGCAACGCTTTGGCGTCTTCTTAATGTCTGCAAGCGCTGTGAATAGACTAGTCTTGTTCAAAGTTTATGTATTCACCAAATGTTCAAAATTCATATATTCAACAATGAAACACTCAACTGAATGAAATAATAAGAATTATGTACGGTGTATCGTTAAGACAAAATAAACACAAGTATTTTCGATACACGGCTGCAGTCGACTTGAACTAACACCTACAAAAGCCGTGCACGTCAATGAAAATTGTACGCAACTACAGTACCGTTGACAATATTGCAATTTCTTCTTCATTTATATTTCATGCATAACGATTTGACTACTACAATTGATTTTCCTCGGCCACGAAGTGTCACGGGGATAATTCTATAAAATCATTAAAATAAATATTTGGTCTTTATAAAATCGTAACGTATGTGTTAAGCAATCATTTTTAAATACTTCTCATGCTATAGTAATAATTGACCAATAATCAGATACCTATTCTCATTAGTCAGCTATCGCGTGCGCACCTTATAGCTATCGCGTGCGCACGTAATCAATATCATGTGTGCACGTAACAACTATCGCGTGCACACGTAATAGCTCGCGCTTGCGCACGTAATAGCTATCGCGTTCGCACAAAATAGCTATCGCGTGCGCACATAATACTATCGCGTGCATACGTAATACTATGGCCTGCGCACGTAATAGCTATCGTGAGGCACACGTAATAACTATCGCGTGCGCATGTAATAAATGACACTAATGAAATAGTTATCATGTTCTCGAACCATTAAACCCCAGTTACAGCAAATCGGCCTTCGCGCAACGCACCCACGGCGTCCAAAATATTTGCTGAACTCAGAGGTGCGCGCTGTGCAGTCGCCAGCAACTTTGGGCGCCCCGACAACGCCTAGAACGCCCTGTCGCCGAGATTATTTTTTCTATATTCAAAGACATCGACGTGGCTCGGCGTCTGCACGACGAGCTGGAAAGAGCGCGGTGGGAACGTAGTAGCAACAATGCGGCGTTCTTTTAAACTTTACAAGCGCCGTTAAGACGCTGTACGAACGCTGTAGGACTGGAGCCTATATGTATCGTTATGGCGTGTTGTCGTGTTGGCGTCCTTCAAACCCGCTAACAAGCCAGAAAGATGGCATAAAGCAGCCACCATACCAGCACACATTATGAAAGATTCAGTGTCTGTTAGAAGCTCATCAGCATCTCAAATGCATATGTTTATTTCCATATTTGACTAAAACATGTTGAAATGGATGTGTCGACTTCGCAAACACTGTCCTCAGTGACATGTCACACTGTCCTCAGTGGTGGGTCACACTGTCCTCAGTGGACGGTCGCAAAAATAATCAACTCCAGTTTTCCTTGTGTCCTGGGTCCGTTTTAACAAACATTTAGAGCCTGAATCCGAGACTTAAATACCAATAACTAAAATTTGAGACTTCTTCAGTTAGAAAATTGTTTCACTAAACAACTTCATGTTAGTGTTGTACACATTATGATGAAAGTGATGTTTTATGATAATGAAATAACGGTCTGTACGCTATATTGTTCTGTTTGTGTCTTAAAAGAACAACTCAGAACATTATGCACATGTTGGAGTTGTGAAATAGTTCATGATTTTAAATTATATAGCCTTCAAATGGTACGATGTATGCGGAAAAAGTACGGCGCCTGCGCAATGCGGCGTCAGTGGTATTCGTCACTGCTGTTTATTTAAAAGAACTCCTCGCGGTGGGTAAACCTTTAAGGGGATGTTACAGTGTTCCGTTAGGATCACTCGTTGTTTCGCATTGTCGACCTCTGGATTGCAAGTGCGAAAACGCGAAAGCACGATACGAGGACACGAGATAACGAAGCGATTACGCGAGATCACGATTCAAGATCGCAAAATTAATATGGAGATATTATTAGATTAAAAGATTAATAATAGACTTATAGGTTAATATCGCGATCTCCCATCGTGTTCTCGAATGTTCGACCTTTGTATTTACAAGGGCGAAAACGCGAGATTACCCATTCTCGCGTCGTAATCTCGCGTTATCGCTCCGTCGTCTCATGCCATCGAATCGTGCTTTCGCATTTTCGCCATCGTAATCCATAGAGAGAGGGGAGTGGGTGGGTGGGTCGGGGGGCGGGGAAGAGAGGGAGAGAGAGAGATTTTGAGATTTTGACAATGCTAAACAACGAGTGGTCCTAACGTGACACCGTAGGATATTAAGCGTGAGTTCGCACGTTAGCCACTCAAAATAATATTAAATAACGTCATGCAGTTAAAAATAAGTATAAGAAATGGTAATCTAACCACATTTATTAAACTCTAAGGTGCAGAGTCCGGCTTTTCTGACAAATATAATTTGCGGTTTTTCCCATTACCCTTAAATTGACCTCGTACGGGTGCTGAATGGTATTTATGAACGCAAGTTATATTTTAAAAGATAACAAATAGATTTCTTGAAAAGAAATGGATAGATATCGTTCCGGAGCTTCGTTTACGTTAATTACTCAAATAAATAACTACAAACTACAGACTAGTGAACGCGTGTTTAACAGACGACATATCGATCTGGTTTAGGGTGCTATTCTCATTCGGACTATATACGAATGAATCAAATGAATATTACATATTGTAATAATGCATGCTGTTCGTTCGTCCTCTGTTGTCGAAAAATATAATTTTCGGCGTTTTAGCAAAGCGAATCAGACGAATATGTCAATGTAGATCCGATAGGTAATTTCACGTTTTTCTCTTGCATGAGTAGAGCTGATTAGGCATTCAGCGTTAGGATTGACTGACAGATATACACGTTAATTCTAAATCATTTACAGCGAAGTGATTTGAAACGTTATTGATACAAATGCAAATAATATGTTATTATATTTAAAAAAAAGAAAATATATTAATTATAATAAGAAACAAAACATTGAGCGTTACAGGCATTTGTTTTAATGAATGTTTGTTCAATTTTCTACTACTTAGCACATGTACAGCTATATAATAACGCCTCATATCATTGCAATAAATATTATTTAATATTTTCTATTACTGAATGTTACGATTAATAGTATCTTGTTGTATATCAATGGTACAGTATCCTTGTAAATTGAGATAATCAAGCATTAATGTTTGCAATGAATTATGATGTATACTGGAATGGTATTATATAGCATAGTTATCCCACTGAGGGGTTTTTGTCTCCGGCCCAGACGTTAGACGAGGCTGCCTTAATAGTTGCTAACGAGTTGCTAACGAGCGGAATTCGTTGTGTCATGCAGTATGCTCTATAATTTTGTGAAATATTGTGTATTGTGTAATTGTTGAATATAGTTGAGAATGTTTATGTGATGCATGTGTTGTATGTATGACTCGTACAAACATAAGACGTAATAGTCTGTATCAGTCAGTCGGTCATACCATCGACTATACTATCGGTGGTACCTTGTTGTGTCAGTGTGACAGTATCCTTGTATGTTGAGATCATAGATCATTAATGCTTGCAATTCATTATGGTGTATACTGGAATAATATAGTATGGATATCCCACTTTGTTTTTTTTTCTCCGGTAGAGACGTAAGGCTTGGCTGCCTTGATAGTTGCTTACGAGCGGAACTCGTGGTAGCACACAGTATGCCGTATAATATTGTGAACTGTATTGTATTTTATATTGTTCTATGATTTTAGTTGAGCATGTTTATGTGATGAATGTGTGCATATTGTATTTTCGGACAGATGTCGTAATACAAGGCATCAGTCAGTCGGTCATACCAGCCGTTATACTATCGGTGGTACCTTGTTGTGTCAGTGTGACAATATCCTTGTATATTAAGATCATAGATCATTAATGCTTGCAATCCACCATGTTGTATACTGGAATAATATAGAATATATTATAGTTATCCCACTTTGGGATTTTTGTCTCCGGAAGAGACTGTAGGCGTGGCTGCCCTGATAGTTTCTTACGAGCGGAACTCGTGGTGGCATACAGTATGCCGTATAATGTTGTGACCTGTATTGTACTATGTATTGTTG